>OY747723.1:28209731-28547231 GCA_963556495.2 Valencia hispanica
ACGGAGACTCAACGTTATTTCACAGTTGACTCATTGCAACAGCAAGACAGACAAAACATGAGTGAATTTATCATTTCTTTTAACTTATTTGTTTGTTTGATAACATTAACATATCAATACTTTGTATCACGTAACGTAAGGTAAAGCCACAATCTCTCTTCCCATCACTGATCAACTGCTGCGGTCGGCCCGCTGTGGCCACGTTGCTTGCAACGCCTGTATACGGGAGATATTAAATAGTGCGCTCGACTTAAAAATAAAAAAAATAAAAACCCTCACGATTTTAACTCTAAAACAGATTAAAGTATTATTAATTGATTAAATGCTTCTTTCTTTCGTAAGTGACCATGGTATAAGAGGGATAATGCCCTTCAAGGTGTCCATTATCAGAAGTTAATGGACGACGCGGAGGCATGAACCGTCCGACGCCAGGACGGTTGCTTCCGCGAAGTCGGGCATTATCCCTTACACACACACACACACATATATATATATATATTAGGGCTGGGAGATAAATCGAATTTGCCATTTAAGAACATTTATTTTTTAGGAAAATCGAGATTTTCCGTAGTTTGGAGCAAGGTGCAACGCGTAGACGTGAAAATGGTAACTAGCAAAGAGGAGCTTGTTCCCACAAAAGGGAGAGTTTCTTCAATTATATGGAACTGGTTCGGCTTTGAGACTTCAGACTTGGAGCAACAAACAGCACACTGCAAAATCTGTTTGAAGGCTGTTGCTACCAAAGGTGGGAGTACAACGAATTTGTTTTAACACCTAAAACAGAGGCACTTCTTAGAGTGGGAGAAGTGCTGCTCTCTACGAGATGCTCAAGCAAGCAGTAGCACACAAAACACCGCCACCATAGGAGAATCATTTTCACACTCTGTACCTTATAAGACGGGTGTCCAGTGGAAAGCAATCACAGATGCCATCACAATTTATATTGCCAAAGATATGGTGCCTGTTTATACAGTGGAAACGCCCGGCTTTATTTACCTACTGAAAACTTTGGGCGCCAGGTATGTGCTACCAACTTTCCACACAACTTTGAATTCAGGTAGACTCCCAAAGGAGATATTAAAATAAGAGTTTCAAAAAAATATTTGTTATTTCTGTTTAAGAAAGTAAAGGGAGAAAGAAAAAAATCGATTAAAATCGGAAATCGGATTTGGTGTGAAAAAATCTGAGATTTTATTTTTAGGCCATATCGCCCAGCCCTAATATATATATATATATATATATATATATATATATATATATATATATATATATATATATATATATATAGAAATGGACTCATTTTTCATCTGAACCAAGAAACGTTGCTGTCCTTCTGTGACAGTGGAATGCCTTTACAGTCTTTGGAGATACACTGGGTCCATTAATTCAAGGTGTGTCTGGGCAGGGCTACCGGAGTCTGGGCAGAGATTAATCTACCACTAATAAAAGTTTAAAATTTTAAGGCATATAAAAAGAAAGACAAAATTACCCACATTGTCATCATCATACTTGTGGCTTGATTTGTCATGAATGCTTCCAAGTATGGAGAAGGGAAAGGACAGGACAGGAAAGAGTATGACCTTCGGGGTAAAATGTTGATTAGCTAGCTCCCATCAGGCACTGGGTCCAGCTTGTGGCGTTAGCATGGGAGGAGCTACAAACAATCGCATAACATCTGCAACAAGCTAGTTCTAGCCTGTAATTGTTTGATTCGCCTGCAGGAGATTTGCAAGATCACTGCAATGTCGACCATTCAATTACAGGAAGAACCACTGTGAAGCCTTTAGTGTGACTTTGTACAATCTGCTTTTCCTGGGGAATTGAGAAAGTCAAATTAAATTCAATGGGTGAAAAGCTTAATCATTTAATATTAACAAATAAAAAGGCTATTTGTCAGGTGGGTTTGTGCGGGTAGCAGAGTGTGATTTAAATGATTACATTAAGCTCCACTAGGAGGCGCTACTGGCTTTAGAATTGATTGGCTCCGCTTGTTTACTGTAGATGAGCTGCTTTACGGCAGTCATAATGTTGTTTTGAAAATGCCTGATCGCGCTGTTCAGCTCCTGGTAACCTGTTAATAAAGGAACAGTTAAAAATACTTCCATGAATCCGTGAATTCATGACATGGTGCCAGAAGTCGCTCTTTCGGCCTGTGGACAGGCATGAAGCAACAAGATGGCTAAGTTTCAGTCTCCTGAATCGTTTGACTTCACCCAGCCTTCGGCGTGGCTGACCTGGAGACAGTTTTCCCGCTTTCGGATACCAACTAAGCTGAACCAAGAAGAAGAGGATATACAAGTGAATATGTTGTTATACGCAATGGAGAAAGAGTCAGAACCTATTTTTAGCACCTTTGCATTTCCGGACTATGTGCAGCATTATTACGATGAGGTTTTGAAAAAGTTTGATGAACATTTTGTGCCAAAGCGGATTGCTATACATGAACGTGCCTGTTTCCACAGACGTTCGCAGATCCAAGGGGAGAGCGTTGAGGCGTTTTTCAGAGAGCTTTATAAGCTTGCAGAGGACTGGAGCAACCAAAGACAAACAGATAAGCGGATCGCATTGTGATCGGCATCCCAGATGGAGAAGTGTCGCCAAAGTTATAACTTGAACTGGACCTGACATTGGAGAAAGCAATCAGTATTGCCCGACAGTCGGAGCAACAAATGTTGAGGTGGGTGCCGTTAATGCACGCAGGTACAAACAGCCCAGCCAGTACGAAAAAAGTTATGCCAAAACCAAAGATGAACAATACAAGAATGGGACACCACAAGCAAAGAAAATGTGCACAAGATGTGGGAGACGGCATGATTACGGTGCATGTCCAGCTACAGGTAAATGCTGCCGCAATTGCAAATAAACGGCCCAGGTGGAAAGCTCATGTGTAAAGGGAAGTTTATGACACTCTGCAAAAAACATGGAGAGACTTTCCCCTATTGGATTTATGTCATGTCAGGCCCCTTCACAACAAACTTACTTGGACGGAAAACTGCAATCAAAATGGGACTAGTGCGCAGAGTAAATGGACACAAGTCATACGATGATGTATTTGGGGACATTGGACTGTTAAACTGTGAGCCAGTCAAGATAGAGCTTAGGCTGGGTGCCCAGCCATACAGCATTGTAACCCCACGGTGCATCCCATTTCCAATCGTACCTCAGGTGCAGGAGGAACTGAAGCGAATTCAGTCTCTTGGCACCATATAAGAGGTAAAGGAAACCACAGACTTTTCTCTTTTATGATAACTTTGGGTAAGACAGTCTAGGTTAAAACCTGGTTAATGCGGAGCTTGAATTTATATGGACAACTGAACACCCCCCCCCAAAAAGGCCTAAACACTGCGATGATTTTAGGTCTGTTTAGCTTATTGACACCACGAAGGAAAATAAAAATCTGTAACATTTCATTAACACTGAAAACTGCCATCATCATATCTCTCATTTACACCGTGGTGACGGTTGAAGATGTCAGATAAACTCACCGTGGTCGCATTTACATGGTGAGCAACTTGAGACTTTTTGTTTGGTTGCTACTGCTAATAAAAAATTTAGATAAAATTAAACAGAATTAGCTAGAATCTTACCACCGATAAAGTGTTCACTACACAGCTGAGTACTCTCCGACGGCCTCCAGTTTTCCCTTTTAATGTCAGCAATCCAATTTATCCTGTTGTTCAGGCTCAGCAGGCAGCCTGGAAAATTAAATCCCATCCTCAGGATGTCGATTGGAACACCCAAAGGCACTGCACGAATGTACAATTATATCTTTAAGTGCGTCAAAAGCTAGCTGTAGCAGCTGTGCTGGTAGCAGAACGCCCACGTTCTTTATCTTTTTGCCACCCAGCATGTCGCTAACATGCTCGTCACGTCATCAGTGACAAAAGCTGAGAAGACTATGGAAGTGTCGCCACTGTCATTGGATTACGCTGGCAGAACTGTTCTAAGGGAATATGCAATTTGATTGGTTGGTAGCGTCACGTAGGGCGCCGTCCCGGCTACGTGCAGAAATGAAAGCAGACGAGCGCTACAGCCCATTGCAGGCAGCTGAAAACAGACATTCATGCGTAAAACGTTTAACCTATTTGCATTCATTCACAAGGAGGGAAAATTATTTTCCAGGAAAACTCAAACGTTTCCAGGACATTTTACTTTTTTTCCCATTTTCCAGGTGTTTTCCATGACTGGAAAATTGGTCTAAGGCACCCGTACTGGCATATTATGGTGCAACAAACCCAACAGGGGTAAGCGCGGATGCAAGTAGTTATGGTCTAGGGGGCGCACTCTACCAAGAAGACAGTGATGGACTCCGACCAGTTGCCTTTTGTTCAAGGACATTGACAGAGACTGAGCGAAGGTACTCTCAGATAGAAAAGGAATGCCTTGCCAGTGTGTGGGCATGCGAGCGCTTCGGGAGATACTTACAAGGTATGGACAGGTTCATGCTTGAGACCAACCACAAGCCTCTGGTTCCCCTCATCAACAGGTAGGACCTGGATAAAGTGCCTATTAGGTGTCAGAGGTTATTGATGCGTCTAATGAAGTTCAACGCAGAAGATGTTCATGTACCAGGAAAACAGCTCGTTGTTGCTGACACACTGTCTCACAACCCCCTGCAGGACTGTATTGTGTCAGACACAGAGCATGATGTCAAAGCTTATGTTCAGGCACTGATTGAAGCCAGACCTATCACCAAAGACAGACTTAATGCAATGAGGAGGCCCCTTGCATTGATGACATTCTTCAAACAGTGATTCGTTACACAAGTAATGGTTGGCCCTCAGATTAGTCCCGCCTGCCACACAACCTACTCAACAATCATGCCACCAGAGCTCACCTGTCTGAAGTCAATGGACTCTTGCTGCATGCTGACCGCATTGTTGTTCCCCTTTCGATGCAAAAGGCTGTGCTGTCACAAATACATGTGGGTCATCAGGGACTCATGAAGTGCCGGAAAAGGGCTAACATTTCAGTGTGGTGGCCGGGCAAGTTCTGGGAGATGGTAGGGGTAGATTTACTGCCCGGTTCCCTCAAATATCAAAAATCTGTAATAATCATTGGGGGAAAGCACCGAGGCTTATTAACACAAGTCCCAGGGGTTTGGTGTAGTCCAAGTTTTGTGTTAATTGTGTCCCAAATTTGATTTGCTCATTCAGTCTCTCTGTAAACTTTCTAAATGGAGACTCATTTGATGTGGCTGAGTCACAGGAAGATGAAGACTTAGTCTCTGATGGTTGTTTATCTGTTAGGGAGTGTGGCATCATAATGACTTGCTGTTTTTGTTCTCTGATAGTATCCTCAGCTTCCTTAGATAAAACAGTCTTTGATTGATCTTTTTGCAGATCCTATCTGTGTTGGCCTCAAAGGTCAGTTTATCATCCAGTATAGTTCCCAGATACTTATACTGACTGACAGTCTCTACTGCTGAGCAGTTTATAAAGGAACATGGCAAGGCAGATGGTTTCCTACGGAAGTCAAACTGCATGTCTTTGGTTTTTGCAACATTGAGCTGTAGGAATGACTCCTCACACATTCTAAAAAACTGTCCAAGACTGGACCCCATTCCAGTGTTTCCCCTGTGGGAGCCCTCTGCCCTGGGAGCGGTGGTCGGCTGTAGCTGCCTGGGTGCTCTCCAGGTGGAGCTTGGGTGGAGGTGGGGGTCTTGGCCTTGCCTCCACTGGGCGCCCGGTGTCAGCGCCTTGGCTGCTGCTGTTGATCTACCGCTGCCGGGGCAGATGGCTCCTCTGATGGAGTTTCCTTGCATGGTTCATCTGCACTTGGCCCAATGTCCTTTTTTACTGTTGCTTTTAACTGTGTGTGTGCATGGGAGTTGGGTTGGGGAGGGGGGTATAACTGTGACTATGCTTTTAAATCTGTGGGGGAGGGAAGGGAATGTGATTTTATGTGGGGTCATTTTAATCTGTAAAGCACTTTGTGATGCAACTTATTGCATGAAAAGCGCTTTATAAATAAAGTTTGATTTGATCTGATTTGATTTGATTTGATTTGACCATGGCCCAACCAATGGCCGCTGGCTGCTCTGCTTTTTGACTACAACACTGGGGGCCGCCATTGCTGTAGCACCGCCATATAGCCGCTAGTCCCCCATTGGAATACATTGCACTTTAGACACGTTAAAAACAACTTTAATGCCCGGTGCCTATTTTTTAAAACCGTATACAGCTCTATATTGCTCCTGTGATTACGGTGGGTTAAAAAAAAAACAGGGACACCAGGCTTGTTAACGTGGGATACATTTTCTAAATCTTTCATAATTAATGTGTCAGGAAGTCATCAGCTCCAACTCAGACCAGCCGTGTCTGATGAGCTTCCTGACAATTACTCCACTCTCCCCTCAGTTTAAAAGACCCTTCCACTCACCTTCACATCGCTCAGTCATCGGTAATCCAATGCCCAGAGCTCCTACTCGTCAAACCAGAAGTCTTCCTCCTACCAGTCGTTGCCATCCAACCTAACCAGTCTCTTTTCATCAGCTCAGCAGCCTGCTCCACCCTGCGCCTTTAATCCAGGGGGACTCCCATCCGCGTCTGGAGCGCCAAGCTTCACCCGATCGCCTCTCCCTGTCCACCGGCGATCCTGACAGGATGACTGAGCCCTCAACGAGTGCTCCAGCGGAGGTAGAGGCCCTTCGGTCTGAGGTGATACACCTCCGGGCTCTGGTGGATCGTCTCAGTGCTAAAATCGACACTCTGTCTGAGGCCCATATCAGGCTAGCCGGGCTCGTCAACACCCTCCAGCAACGACCGTCTTCCACCACCGAACCTAGGATCTGCCTCCCGGATAAGTGGAATGGGTCTGACGGCAAGCCAGACGGTTTGTTAGCCACCCTGGACATGATTTTTGAGTGTCAGCCCTCAATGTACGCCTCCTCCGCTCCCAGGGTAGCTCTGCTCACCTCCCTCCTTTCCGGGCAGGCACAAGAATGGGCGGCTGCCCTCTACAATCGGAGGTTCGTGCTCTGCAACGATTACGTCCAGTTCGTTGCAGAGCTGCGCAAAACTTTTGTGCCGCCCTGCAGTGAAGTGGACGCGGAGACTCAACTCCTTCATCTCCGTCAACAAGACCAGCCTGTTCACCTCTTTGCTGCAGAGTTCAGGACGCTCGCGGCTAAGCTAGCCTGGGGAGATGCGGTCCTGCGATCGCTCTTTTTGGAGGGTCTCGCCAACTATATCCGGGACGAGATGGTTGGCAGAGAAGCTCCCAAATCCCTTGACGAGGCTGTCAATCTGGCTCTCGAGATCGACCGTCGAGTCATGAGCCGCCCTAGAACACCATCCCGTCTTCCACCACTGCGTCCCGCTTCACTCCGCTCAGTTGACCGCTCCTACTCCGGCGACAGAGAGGAGCCGATGCAGCTAGGGCATCTGTCACCGAAGGAGCGGGATCGACGTTTCCGGGAAGGGCTCTGCGCCTACTGTGGGTCGCCCAAACATCGCCGCCTGCAGTGCCCTCACCGACCGGGAAACGACCAGGCCAGGTGAGACTCGGGGGGGTCTTTCCTGGCCCGACAGGACCAGCTCGCTTCCTTCTTCCTGTCCAGCTCATTCATCGCGATCCACAGCATACATTCAGCGCTCTGCTCGACACTGGAGCGGCGGAGAATTTCATCTCCACCCAACTAGCCACGAAGCTCCAGATACCGCTGGAGACCCTTTGCAGTCCAGTCCCGGTGACTTCCGTCGACGGACACCCCCTGCAGCCCTACCCTGTCTGACATCGCACCATCAAGATCCGCCTGTGGGTGGGGGATCACACAGAGCTCATCCAGTTCCTCGTCATCGCTTCCTGCTCCGCGCCACTCATCCTGGGCTATCCTTGGTTCCATACACACGATCCGCACATCTCCTGGTCGGCGCAGCGGATACTCAGCTGGGGTCCCGACTGTTCAAAGAGGTGTCTCCGTCCCCCATCGTCAGCCCCGCTCGAGACCATATCGGCGCCCGCCCTGGAAGATATCCCTCCGCCCTACAAAGACCTGGCGGAGGTCTTCAGTAAAAGCCGAGCTGCCAAGCTACCACCGCATCGATCCTATGATATGGCTATCAACCTGATGTCAGGGGCGGAGCCTCCACGCACCCGTCAGTTTCCTCTCTCACAAGCGGAATCAGCCCAGATGGAGACTTACATTGCCGAATCTCTAGACCAAGGATTCATCCGCCCCTCCACTTCTCCAGCATCGGCCGGCTTCTTCTTTGTTAAAAAGAAGGAGGGGACGCTGCGTCCCTGCATCGATTACAGAGGACTAAATCAGGTCACCATAAAGGATCGCCATCCACTCCCCCTGCTGAACACTATTCTGGACTCCCTTTCCCATGCAACCATTTTTACTCGGCTCGACCTCCGGAATGCCTACAATCTGGTTCGCATTCGAGAAGGGGATGAATGGAAGACGGCGTTCAGCACCCCTTCTGGCCACTGGGAGTACTTGGTGATGCCATTCGGTCTCTGCAACAGCCCAGCAGTGTTCCAGCGGCTGCTCAATGATGTGCTGAGGGACATGCTCGGACGGTGGGTATTCGTATATCTGGATGACATCCTGGTCTACTCCACCTCTGAGATGGATCACGTCCGACATGTCCGAGCCGTCCTTGAGCGCCTCCTCCAGAATAATCTATTCTGCAAATTGGAGAAGTGCGCTTTCCACCAGTGCTCCACCACCTTCCTAGGCTACGTCATCTCGGCTGAAGGGGTAGCCATGGATCCCCAGAAGGTGGCAGCAGTGAAGGATGGCCACTGCCCCGGACCCTCAGACAGCTCCAGTCCTTCCTTGGCTTTGCAAATTTCTACAGACGGTTCATCCGGAACTACAGCACGATTGTTGCTCCACTCACCAACCTTACAAAGTCGACCGACCGGCCACGCTTGTTCAGTCTACCCCCCGAGGCCCGACAAGCGTTCAACCAAGTCATCACGCTGTTCACCTCAGCTCCCATCCTCATCCATCCAGACCCAGCCAAGACCTTCACCGTCGAAGTGGATGCCTCAGAGGTTGGGGTCGGGGCAATCTTGTCCCAACGCGGCCCGGACCAGAAGCTACACCCTTGCTGCTTCTTTTCTCGGAAGTTCACTCCCACACAGCAGCGCTATGGGGTTGGTGACCGTGAGCTTCTGGCGGTGAAGTGGGCTCTGGAGGAGTGGCGCCATCTGCTCGTAGGGACGTCCGAGCCATTCCTAATCTGGACAGACCACCAGAACCTCCTCCACATTCGTAATGCCAAGCAGCTAAACCCTCGCCAGGCTCGCTGGGCGCTTCTCTTTGAACACTACAACTTTCACCTCTCCTACCGGCCCGGTTCCAAAAACGGTAAGGCTGACGCCCTCTCCCGTCAGCACTCCCAAGCCACCGTCCCGATTCAGCCAGATGCCATCATACCCCCCCACCGCATCTTGGCGTCTCTCCAGTGGCCGCTGGAGGACTCTATCCGATCGGCACTGGTTCAGGAACCAGCACCGCCGGAGACACCACCAAACCGTCTCTACGTCCCAACCAGTTGCCGCCAGGAGGCTCTGCTTTGGGGTCATTCTTCAGCCATAGCCGGTCATCCAGGCATTGCTAGGACCCTCAAATTCATCCGCCGCGCCCTATGGTGGCCCACTATGGCACAGGACGTCAGCAGCTTCGTCGGCGCTTGCACCACCTGTGCCAGAGCCAAGTCCACCACCCAACCACGATTGGGACCCCTTCGACCTCTACCTGTTCCAACTCGCCCTTGGTCCCATATCGGGGTGGACTTTGTGACGGGACTCCCCACCGCAGATGGCTTGAACACCATCGCCACCTTCGTAGACCGTTTTTCCAAAGCGGTCCACCTCGTTGCACTGCCTGGCCTGTCCACGGCCAAAGGAACAGCCGAGCTGGTCCTGGAACACGTGGTGCGGTTGCACGGCTTCCCCCAGAACATTGTCTCCGACCGTGGGCCCCAGTTCTCCGCTAAGTTCTGGAAAGCCTTTTGCCGTCTTATCGGAGCAACTGCCAGCCTCTCGTCCGGCTTTCATCCGGAGACCAACGGCCAAACAGAGAGGGCCAACCAGCAGGTGGGAAAATACCTCAGATGCTTCGCCTTAACGCAGCCCTCCACCTGGCCGCGTGCGTTGCTGTGGGCTGAGGTATCCCTCAACCTCCAGGTCTCCTCCGCCACAGGCATGTCGCCTTTCGAGGTCTGCAACGGCTACCAACCATCCATCTTCTCTCACCAGGAACCAGAGGTAGAGGTGCCAGCGGCCCAACAACTGATAAGCCGCGCCAAGGCCATGTGGATCCGTGCTCGGGCCGCCATCAGACGGGCAACCTCCGGTTATGTGGAACAGCACCGCCGTCGCCACCGTTCCGGTCCCACCTTTCACCCAGGGGACCTGGTCTGGCTCTCCACTCGGCATCTCAAGCTGCCGACTGACTGTCGGAAGTTGACCCCCCGCTTCATCGGCGCGTATCCAGTCCTTCGAAGCATCAACCCGGTCACATACCGTCTCCGCCTTCCAGCCTCCCTCAAGGTCCACCCGGTGTTCCACTGCTCCCTCCTCAAACGTCACGTCACCTCGCCTCTGTCTCCTCCGGCAATCTCCCCACCCCCCCCCTCGTTTCATCGACGGTGGTCCGGCCTACACAGTGAGGCGGATTCTGGACTCTCGACCCCGCGGCAGGGGGTACCAGTATCTGGTGGATTGGCAGGGCTATGGTCCTGAGGAACGCTCCTGGGTGCCGTCCCGGCACGTCCTGGACCCCTCCCTCGTCTCTGACTTTCACAGCTGTCATCCAGACCGTCCAGGCCCTTCAGGAGCCGGACCTAGAGGGGGGGGCTCTGTCAGGAAGTCATCAGCTCCAACTAAGACCAGCCGTGTCTGATGAGCTTCCTGACAATTACTCCACTCTCCCCTCAGTTTAAAAGACCCTTCCACTCACCTTCACATCGCTCAGTCATCGGTAATCCAATGCCCAGAGCTCCTACTCGTCAAACCAGAAGTCTTCCTCCTACCAGTCGTTGCCATCCAACCTAACCAGTCTCTTTTCATCAGCTCAGCAGCCTGCTCCACCCTGCGCCTTTAATCCAGGGGGACTCCCATCCGCGTCTGGAGCGCCAAGCTTCACCCGATCGCCTCTCCCTGTCCACCGGCGATCCTGACATAATGAGGGCCGGACTTTGATTGACAGGCCGTTTACGTCGCTGCCTGGCCCATCGGCTAGGCTAATAGCTCACTGCGCAGCCGCATGGTGCTAGCAGAGGCTATCTGGCTGTGGACCGGAGCTCAACCTAACGCATTTTGTCTGAGTCTTTTCACTTTGATATATTAGACTATTGAATAATGTGTGAACCCAAGTAAAACATGTTTGTAATTACAAAATGTAAGTTTATTTATTTTTTTCCTTGTCTGTTTGACCACTATAACATTTTACTGCTGATATGCAGTGTGCGATTTGTGAAAAAAGCAGAGGGGGGGATTTTTTAAATTATTGTTGACATAAAAAATTAATATAAGATCAAACATATTAAGATGATTAAAATTAAAGATAAGAATTCACTTGACTTATCCAGTCATAGCAGGTGAGATTATTATTTCCCCGTGGCAGCATCAGCAGCACCTTGTGTGCCCTCTCAGACCCACAACTCTCTCTGCATATTTGTCTGTGGTGAAAAAAATCCCCTTGGAACCCAGCCGTGGTCAGGTGCAGGAATACTTTTCAGATGTAAGAATCCCTCTATGCCCCCAGTTTATTAAACTGTGCGCACGGATTTGGGGTCCTGCATGAAAGTATAGATATTTGAGTCATTGTAGCCGGGACCATGTCTCTGGTAATATTGATCAATTACAGTTTTGTCCCCACCACTTAAAAACCTTATGTTCTTTTTGTTGTTTGTTTTTTAAACAGTGCATCCACCTGCGCAATTTTCATATATTCAGTATCATCTTTAATGCAAGGTGTTCTAATTATGCTGCGCTACCAGCTCCATGCTTCCCAGAGGAAAGACGGACATACACTGTGCGCTTTTTGGACTATTTCCACAAATTTTGCGATCGGTTTGTCTTCAAAGCCGTATAAAAACAAATATTGCATTTGTTGTGCATGGAGTTGAAACAAACCTGGTCACTAGTGAGATCTTAGTCGTATTTAAAAGTTAAAGGAATAATACCCTTTTTTCAGTTTATGGCCAGCACGATGCCCAAATCAGCCCGCACATAAAATGTGCGTATGGATTTTATTAATCTGAGGGTACAAATGAACCTCAACATATGAACCTCAAAATTATTTCTGCACCTTACCCCTGCCGGGCTCCGTGCAGAGATGAAGGGAAGATTGTTGAGTGTTTTTATCATTCTTCCTCTAGTCTGTCAAATGCATTCTGCAGGATTCTGGGTTGATTCTAAGTTGTTTGCGCAGAATCCCCTCTTGAACTCTGCTGCGGAGACGGAACATGTAAACTGCAGCCGTTATTTTATGAAGGTGTTCGCTGATGTTTAATAGAAATTTTTTAATTAACCTTACCTTAACCTATTATCAATTCAAAGATGCAAACTCTCTGAGGATCAGTATTATTTGTTCTGATAATGAAGCATATGTTTGCGGGAGAAACAGAAAGGCGTTCACAATCTTTAACAACTTTTATTTTCAAGATTTAAAAAAATAAAAAATCATCAAAAAGGGTGAAAAACTTGCTCCTGACTTGACTTCAAGCCCTCCGCCCTCGGCTGTATCAGGATATTGTCGACCGTGGCCTTATTAGTATTCATTTCTGGGGAGTAGAATTTGAATCATTATTAAATTACAATTATTACCGTATTCATCCATTCTTAGCAGCACACATGAGGAACTTACATCCTCACGCATTCAACACACATACAGTGCACGCACTTTTCATACAGGGAATTTAATACGTGACACATTATTATACACTATATATACATAATACAGTCAATGTTACACAGATGTAAACATATTGCAGATTAGACTAGGCTAATAAACATCCTCCACTCGGCTTTACATAAATTTTGACAGCAATCTGTCTCAAGACTTTTTTTATCCAATTGTCTTCGATATCACGTTGTGATCATTCAGTTTAAATTGCTGTATTTCGTTCGACTGTAATTATAGTAACACTACATCTTAATAATTATTTTAAGTTATGAGTTCTTACCTTATGAGATTGGGGAGAAAAGAGAGCCGTCGGAGGCGCACAGATGGCTGCAGTAGAATGAAGCGGGAGCTCTATATATACAGTCCATGAGCGGATTAGCCTTTAGCTTAGCTAGCCAGGTTTAGCATCAGAGCTAAAGGCGCGGGAGCAGAATGGGCGGGATTACGACAGAAATACACGCCCCGCGAGGGCCAAGCAGCGCCGAGTCTACAGTGAAGATCCCGCCCTTATGCCCTTTTTAAGAACATGCTGCGTCAGAAACGGGGCGGAGGAGTCTGTAAATCCGCCATGATTTCCCCCATGAACGTGGTCATTTTGGTAAACGGGGAGGAGTGCGGAAACGCTGTCCATTATTTATACAGTCAATGGGCCCAACTCATGGTCCTGCAGAAAACTAAGTATCACTGAATCATCAGCATATCTGATTATGGATGATGCTTCAGAAGTATTGCGGCAGCGATTTGTATACAATACAAATAACAATGGCGATAAAACACAATCCTGGGGTGATCCAGTAGAGCACACCAGGGCCTCAGACAAGGTACCATTTACACGTATAACTAATGATGTGAGCGTCACAGGGCCATAATCGTTCAGTCCCTTAGGTCATATAATCTTAGCCACAGGAACAATAATTGATTCTTTCCATACTGCAGGAACATCCATCTGTGCTAAGGAAAGCTTGAAAATATAAGAAAAGACATCACATAAAAATAAACCACAATTTTTGAGCAGGCGGCCACAAACGTCTGTCAGGCCCGGGACTTTTCCTCGGGTCAGTCCCCTCAAAAATTCTACAGACGCCCATTTCATCAATTTCATTAATCTATACCAGCCACAGTTTTGTCTCGCTGTCAACAGCCTGTTCGGGGTTTGCCTACTGCCCGCCTCCAGCAGGGTTTCCTGGAAAGCCTGTCCAGGCTCAAGTTCCAGTCCCTGCTCCGCGTCGGTCCCAAGTTCCAGTCCTTGCTCCGTGTCGCTCCCAAGTTCCAGTCCCTGCTCCACGTCGCTCCCTAGTTCCAGTCCCTGCTCCGCGTCGCTCCCAAGTTCCAGTCCCAGCTCTTCGTTGCTCCCTAGTTCCTGAGTCGGCATCTTATGTTCCTGTTCCGGCACCCGACATCTCAAGTTCCCAGCTCAAGCGTCTGCTTCATCCAAGGCAGTCGCTGTTCATCTGCCTTGCCCCCAGACGTCTGCTGTGGCAGCACCGGTCGCGATCTTTCTGGCCGTTACAGCAGCAGCTATGAAGCCATCGCGGCCCAGCGATGAGATCGATGCCATTCTGCCCGGCTCCAGGAGACTGCGTCCACCGAGAGGATGGTAGCTGACCAGTCGCAAGCGTCCACTTCTTCCGAGGCAGTCGTTGTTGACCCGCTTTGCCTCCAGAAATCCGCTGTGGCAGCAGTGGTTGCTGTCTTTCTGGCCGTCACAGCAGCAGCTATGAAACCTTCGCCACCTACCGGTGAGATCGATGCCAATCTGCCACGGCTCCAGGAGACTGCCTCCGTTGAGAGGATCGCAGCTGATCAGCCTCGTTCCAAGGGATCTGCTCCTTTCAGAGGGATCGAGTCTAAGTCACCCAAGCTCCTGGCTACATCGCCTTCTGTTGGTCCTCCAATGACTCTTCTTCGTGGATTTCCTTATTGTCCTGATCTTCTTCGTGGGATTCTTCGCCGTGCCCGCCCAGCTGGTCCTCTTCGCGGGTTTTCTCGCCGTGGAACTGCAGTGCCCTTCTGTGGTTATCTTCGTAGGACTGGACTCATGCAGGGCGTCGTTGTCGACGTCACCATCTGTTCTCCCAGCATAGTGGCCGGCCTCCGGAACTTTTTCTGCAACTTTTTCGGCCGCATGGTCAGCCTCCAGACTTGTTTCCACGCGTGTTTGGGCCGCAAGTTCGGCCTCCAGACTTGATTAGGAGCCGCTTGCGGCCTTACGGTTAAATTCCGTCCATGAACTGTATTTTCTGGTCTTTCGATTTCTGTGAAACAAAAGCACATTAACAAAAGCAGGACGGGCTGAGTACAGATGAACCAGGAAACGTCATCATGGGAGCCATCTACATCAGCAGCAGCAGATCAACAGCAGCAGCCAAGGCACTGACCCAGGGAGCCCAGAGGAGGGAGGGCTGGTATCCCCATCTCCACCCAAGCACCACCTGGAGAGCACCAAGGCAGCCAAAGCCGACCACCGCCCCCGAGGCAGAGGGCTCCCACAGAGGAAACACTGGAAGGAAAATTAAAAAAGTTAACATATTAACATTTAAACAATTATAAGATATGATCAAATACAAATGCAAAGCAGATAAACAATAATTGATAGCCAGCTAAAAGCTAAACTAAAAAGAATTCAATCAAATAAAACATGCAGAGCAATTAAACAGATTTAGTAAATAATAATCAGTTAAAAGCTATGTTAAAAAGGTGAGTCTTGAGCCTGCTCTTAAAAACATGAACGTTCTCTGCAGCCCTGAGGTTCTCCAGCAGCCTGTTCCAGAGGTGAGGGCCATAAAACTGGAAAGACGCCTCACCATGAGTGTTTGTCCTGACTTTAGAGATGACGAGGAGACGGCAGCCAGAGGAGCACAGAGACCGCGAAGGTTCATACGGTAAAAGCAGCTCTGAGAGATAAGAAGGCCCAAGACCATTAAGACACTTATAAAAATTAAATAATCTTAAAATCGATCCTTAAACATACGGGGAGCCAATGCAGTGATTCTAAGACAGGTGTAATGTGTTCCCCCCTCCTGGTCTTCGTCAGGACACGTGCTGCTGAATTCTGTAAAAGCTGTAAACTTGAGGTAGTCTTTTTGGGAAGACCAGAAAGCAGGGCATTACAGTAATCAATCCTACTGGAGATAAAAGCATGCATCAGCGTCTCCGTATTGGTCCGAGAGAGAATGGGGCGGACTCTGGGGATGTTCTTTAAGTGATAAAAAACCTATTTTAGTAATATTTTTTATGTGAGGGATAAAAGTCAGCTCAGAGTCAAAAATCACGCCCAAGTTCTTCACTTGTAAAGGAGGATTAAAAGACAGTGATTGCAGTTTTGGTAATAGTTTCTCTCTTGGAGCCTCAGGACCGATGACTAAAACTTCAGTTTTGTCCTGGTTGAGCTGGAGAAAGTTTTCTGCCATCCAGGATTTGATGTCTAAAATGCAGTTAAAAAGTGCATCCATTGGCCGTGTGTCATCGGGAGACACGGAGATTTACAACTGTGTATCATCAGCATAACTGTGAAAGTTGACTCCATGTCTTCTGATGACGCTGCCAAGAGGGAGCATGTAGAGGTTAAAAAGCACTGGGCCTAAAATCAAACCCTGGGGCACACCACATGTGATCTTGTGGACCTTAGAGGAGCAGGTATCTAAACTTACCATAAAAGTCCTGTCTCTGAGATAGGATGTAAACCATTTATGAACAGCACCAGAGAGGCCAATCTGTTTTAAACGAGTTAAAAGAATAGTGTGGTCTACTGTATCAAAGGCAGCACTTAGATCCAGTAGAACCAACACTGTCAGCTTCTGAGCATCATAATTTAATCTAAAATCATTTAAAATCTTTAAAAGACCCGTCTCTGTGCTGTGGTTCACCCTAAAACCAGACTGAAATTTCTCTAGGACATTATGAGCGTTAATAAAATTATTAAGTATAATTAAAACAAGTTTTCTAAAACTTTGCTTAAAAATGGTAAGTTAGATACCGGTCGGAAGTTGTTTAAATCATTAAAATCTAAATTGCTCTTCTTCAACAGGGGCCTCACTACCGCCCCTTTAAAGGCGGCAGGAAAGACCCCCGTCTGAAGGGAGCCATTCATCATGGTTAAAATCTCATCCCTAAAAGATTCATAAAGTTGCTTAAAAAACGAAAGTGGGAATCGGGTCCAAAGCACATGTGGTGGGCCTCACTGAGGTGAAAACTTTATCAAGAGTCCCAACTTCCACCAGGACAAAATTGTCCAGCGTTTCCTCTGGTAGAGACACACAATCAGATTTGTCTAAAACCATGTTACACTGAGAAGATAAAATATTACATCTGATGGTGTCTACCTTCCCTCTGAAGTGGTCTGCAAACTCCTCACAAAGAGCATTTGAGGGGGTTTTCTGATATGCATTAGTAGTACAGTTAAAAATGTTGTCTATAGTGGAAAACAGAATTTTGGGATTATTTTTATGTTGTGAGATGATTCTGGAAAAGTATTCGTTTCTGGAATTTCTTACTGCATTGTTATATGATTTTAGACATTCGATGTACATTTGATGATTTATTGTGATTTTATTTTTCCTCCATTTTCTCTCTCCCACCCTGCAGCTCCTCTTTAATCTCTTAAGGTCTTCATTTCTCCATGGTGGTGTTGGTTGTGACTGTGTGTTTATAACTTTAAATGGAGCCAGCAGGTCAAGAGCAGATTGAAGCCTTCTGTTAAAATTATTAACAATAAAATCACAGGGGGCAGGTAAAACAATAGGAGGATTCTTTTCAAAATTTTCCAGAAAACCTGCAGCCACCTCAGGGGTTAGATGGCGCTTCCTGACAGTTCTCACAGAGGTCTCCTCCTGGATAAAACTGGTGATATTAAAGAACACACAGTAATGGTCAGAGACAGCCAAGTCAACAACAGAGGACACACTGGTGGACAGGCCATACGTGATGACCAAGTCCAGGGTGTGTCCTCTGTTGTGAGTTGGCTGCGTGACATGTTGACTAAAATCCATATAGTTAAAAATATTTTAAAATTCTGTTGATAAAGGATCTAAGATGTTATCTATATGTAGATTAAAATCACCAGCTAAAATTATTCGTTCATAAGAGTTGTGCAAAATTGATAAAAACTCTGAAAATTCTTGAATAAAAAGTGCCTACTTTTTAGGAGGCCTATAAACTGTGACACATAAAATCTGAGGAGTGCTAAAAACAGATGCAGTATATTCAAAAGTGCTAAAATTATCAAATAAAACAGGTTTGGCAGAAAGCTTTGATTAACTAATAAATGCAGTTCCGCCTCCCCTTTTGCAACACCTCATGAAATAAGTGAAGTTAAAATTTGGTGGGGAGGCCTCTGTAAGAACAACAGGGGCATCTGCACTCAGCCATGTTTCCGTTAAAAACAATTAATATTATGGTCTAAAATTAGGTCATTTATTATAAAAGTTTTATTCAGCAGAGAGCGAACATTTAGAAGTGCCCTATTAATGGTGATTGGAGATCGAGTGACTGTATGGTTTACTGGAGTTAGGAGTTTTGGTAACTGTTTGAGATTATTAGGGTTGCTTTTGCTATGTTTTATATTATTTTTCCGCTCTCTGCTGATAATAACAGGTATGAATGATGTAAAACAAGGTCCAAGTCCAATATGTGAGTTACTGTTAAAATCAGAACTGAGTTCATGGGAGCAGGGACCAGCTGCACATCAGGATGTGGCGGAAGGGGCAGAGAGGGCAGGAGCAGCTGGGGCAGGTGTGGTAGACAGGGGGGGCGAGGGCATGCCAGGCTTATTGCCAGCATGCGGGCACCCTGTCTGTTGAGATGTAGTCCATCTGGTCCAAACAATTGACTCCTGCCCCAGAAAATTTTAAAATTGTCTATAAAACCAATATTATGCATCACGGTGGCAGAGGAAAGCCAAGTGTTCAAAGATAAAAGCCTGCTAAAACGACCAATACCTCTGCCAACAGTGGGGGTGGGGCCAGAAATAAAAACAGACACGTGTGTAATTTAAAAGATTAAACAAATGAATAAAATCCAGCTTCAGGAGTTCAGACTGCTGTTTACGAATGTCATTGGTTCCAGCGTGAATAATAACTCTACTCACAGATGGGTGATGTTGGATATGGTCCAGGATCTGTTCAGTAATGTCCTTTACGGTGGCTCCAGGTAAACACAGAGTGACCGCTCCTCTCATCCTTACATTCCTGATAATAGAGTCTCCAATGATGAGCGTGGTGGGCGGCTGGTCTACAAGTTGATGCTGGGCAGAGGATCTTTCACCGTCCAGGACCTGCTGGATGTGGAGGGGATTAGCTTCCCCAGGACTGCAGCGATGTGTAGTCGGCACCGAGGGCTCGTTCCATGGGTTCGGGGTGTAGTGGAGCGCTCCTCGGCAAGTCCTGGGTTTAGCGCGACGTGGAGGGCTGCGGGAGTCCGGCTGCTGCTCCGGCTGCTGGGAGGGGATGGGCGGCAGTCCTGCGGAGCTGCGGTGTTTCAGGGCGGCCGGAGGGACAGTCAGAGGAGGAAAATCGTGCTCCAGGGCACCGAAGCGGTTTGATAATGGTAGGCCGGGTGAAGGAGAGCGGTGGCGGCTGCTCCGGGCCCCCCCACCGCGGCCGGGCCCGACCATGGACCAGGCACCCTGAAGCACCGGTGTTGAGCTGATGGGGGCTTTTGGCTTAGCCCCCAGATGGAACCAGCGGTCCTCCTCTGCAGTTGTTGTTGCTCCTCCGGCGTTTGGCAGTCCGGGTCCACCGATGGATTCCCCCTCCGCAGCTTCACCGGGCTGGCAAGGAATTGTGTCCGCCAGCTGAGCGCTGTTGGCGGCGGCGAAAGTCCGGCCGAAGATGATGTCCACGTCGCAGTCGTGGTCCTGGATTTGATGGAGCGTCGAGATCCTCTGCTCCAGCTCCAGTACTTTTTGAGTTAATTTAAAACAGCCATCACATCCGGGGGTGCAGGTGAGTGAAGGCATGTCGAAATAAAAGTAGTCCGTGTTCGAATTAAAAACGCCCCCGGTAAAAACAAGTTGCTAAAAGTCAGTGGTGTTAAAATCGGTTAAAACTAGTCATAAAAAAAACAAAAAACGATTTAAAACCAGTTAAAACCGTGTTATTTAGGGAGCCGAAGTTGGCAAGTATCTCTGAAAGGACACCGACGCATGCGCACTCCAAGACCTAAGTTTCAGAGCCTTCCTGCTCAATGTTGTTCAGAAATCTCTGAACTGAAAAATTATGACAAGTCTAAAGAACCGGTAGAAAAAAAAAAAAAACATCATTGCCCAAGTTACACAATCATTTTCAGTGCCCTCTTCCTAGTTCCACAAGCATTTTCACTTTCCTCTGCCTGCTCAAGTCCATGCCTTTTGCCTCAAGTGACAAACATTATTATACAACCGGCCATAACATATGATACTATCATTTTGGGATAATTTACAGACAGAATACATTTCAAAAATATTTTAACTATTCACATTTGTAATATGTTACGTAGAGAAAATATTTTTTTGGAACTCAGTCATTCCCAAGAACAATAGCAGACATAAAACTTCAATACATCAGACATTAAATGGCTAAGAGCTACAGCTGCCTGTGATTATGTACCTAGCCAGTAGGGAGATTTGCGTTCACATGAAGCCCCATGAGATGAACCCTTCCTTAAACCATTTGGCTCAAGTAGTTCAATGCCTCATGGGGCTTCATCTCGCTCACACACACACACATAGATGTGGGGTCTCTGATGTTTACAGATATATTCTTGGGCTGAGGTTATCATTACTAGAGCTTGATTAATCGGTGCCATGAGTTTTTCTGACATTGTTGTTGTATTTTTATATCCATTTTTGTGTGATGTGGTTGTGTAGTTCTTAGTTCACGATGTTTGTTTTGTTTTGTCGATGTTCCTTTTTCGTGTTTGTTTTTTCCCCTCTCTCTGCTGTCCTGTGGGTATGGAGGCAGACTTCAATGTCTTCCTGTGTTTTCTTTGTTCCCTTTCCTCTCTTGTATTTTCAACTCACCCTCTCTCATGACTTTTTGTTTCCTACCTCTCTTCGTCATCTTCTTTCTTTCCCTTAATTTTCTGTCTCCGTGTCCATAACATCAGGAAATAAAAACCCCAGCAATTCATAATAAAGATTTTTCACACATATATCAAGTGGAGTACTATAGCAAAAGCTGTACTGCTCCGCTTGTGAAAGTAAATCTGTTGGGCTTGTACTTGGTACTCAGACACCAATTCTGAGCTCCACACTGCCAAACAGGACACGTAAAAAAAAAAAGGACTGCAGCGACGTGTAGTCGGCGCCGAGGGCTCGTTCCGTGGGTTCGGGGTGTAGTGGAGCACTCCTCGGCGAGTCCTGGGTTTAGCGCGACGTGGAGGGCTGCGGGAGCCCGGCTGCTGCTCCGGCTGCTGGGAGGGGATGGGCGGCAGTCCTGCGGAGCTGCGGTGTTTCAGGGCGTCCGGAGGGACAGTCAGAGGAGGAAAGTCATGCTCCAGGGCACCGAAGCGGTTTGACAATGGTAGGCCGGGTGAAGGAGAGCGGTGGCGGCTGATCCGGGCCCCCCCACCGCGGCCGGGCCCGACCATGGACCAGGCACCCTCCAGCACCGGTGTTGAGCTGATGGGGGCTTTTGGCTTAGCCCCCAGATGGAACCAGCAGTCCTCCTCTGCAGTTGTTGTTGCTCCTCTGGCGTTCAGCAGTCCGAGTCCAGTGATGGATTCCCCCTCCGCAGCTTCACCGGGCTGGCAGGGAATTGTGTCCGCCAGCTGAGCACTGTTGGCGGCGGCGAAAGTCAGGCCGAAGATGATGTCCACGTCGCGCTCGTGGTCCTGGATTTGATGGAGCGTGGAGATCCTCTGCTCCAGCTCCAGAACTTTTTGTGTTAATTTAAAACAGCCATCACATCCAGGGGTGCAGGTGAGTGAAGGCATGACGAAATAAAAAGTAGTCCGTGCTCGGATAAAAAACGCCCCCGATAAAAACAAGTTGCTAAAAGTCAGTGGTGTTAAAATCGGTTAAAACCAGTCATCAAAAACGATTTAAAACCAGTTAAAACCGTGTTTGTTAGGGAGCCGAAGTTTGGCAACTCTCTCTGTAGAAGGATGCCGACGGATGCGCACCAGAAGAAAGAGCGCCTCCTACCAGCGCCTCCTACCAGCATTGGGACTGCACCTGTGGATGGCTTGCCCTCACAGAGCAGGATCGAAAAGGGCCAAACTTTCATACAGCTACCGACTGTACTCAAGAACACCCAGCACTACAGTTACAGCAACAGTTACTATGCCTCAAGTGGGCACCAAGCTGCCCCGCAGCAAGTCGCGCGCAGCTGGCATCAGCGCGTCCACGCGGCTGCTGCTCGGATGAGTTGACAAACACACACGTGAGCGCACAGCAGTCGCCACTCCGTCCCCGCAGCGTGTGTGCTTGTTAAGGAGGAGTGGGCTATAATACAGTGTTTGGCTTGTGTTTATAACGTGAATACGACCTTAATTTGACCGTTAAGAGGACCGATAAGGCTGAAGCTTATCGGTCCGGGTGGACCGTCAGAATCAGCCCCGGGGCCAATTTAATACCGGGTTTCGGTACCCATCCCTAATCTGCTGTGACATTTTTATTCCGCTTTGCCTCCTGGACACTGACGTCTAAACGATGCCACAGTTTGCTACCTAAAAGGAAACCGCAGATCATGTTAGTTAGTGTTCTAATAGGAATAATTGATTTCAAAATGCCAAATGGTAGATTACCTCCAGTGACATCCTGAGAGGTGGAAGCCTGGGGAATATCCTCTCTGCTTTGTTTCGAACCATCATTGCTGCACACTCAGAGGTCAGTCGCTTTATTGCTTCAGATGCTTTTGTTTGACTGAAAAATCCTAGAGCCTTAAATTGGGGGTCCAAGAAGGTAGCAAGTGACATTATGCTCATAGACTGCAAAGTGTGAAGCTTCTCTCTTAGTTGCCTGATGAGCCAGTCCCCCATTTCTAATGCAACTGCAGAGGCTGGCTTTCTCATTTCCCTCTAAAGTGCTTGCTCCAACATTTTCGTTAGGGGGATAATTTTGAAGGCAGACACGTTTTCCTCTGCCGACAGCTCTACAGTCGCATCATAGAATGGAGACAAAGTCATGCATCCTACAGCAATAGTAAACACATCCAATGTTAAAGAGGGGATGTCGTGTTGTAGGCCAGCTAATGCTGCTCCTACTGGCTCCCTTAGCTCTACCAAACATTGAAGCATCAAATAAGTGCTGTTCCATCTAGTCTCCACTTCTTGTATCAGCTTCAAGTTTTCCATCCCCAGATGATGCTGCACTTGAGTAAGCTTCTCCTTTAAAGATACAGATGAGTAGGCCATTAATCCACTGCAGTTGAAAAATACTATTGGAAGTAATTGGAATAAAGAATAATAACATACCTTAGCAGTGGTGCTGCTCCTAAAGTAGCCAACCAGCTTTCTTGCTTTGAGCCGAATGCCAGAAAGCACGGGATGCTGGTCAAGGGCTTTCCTCACAACCAGGTTCAGCGTGTGCGCAATGCAAATATGCTGGCGAAGCTTCAGCTCTCTCACGCAGGCAACCATATTTGGAGCACCATCAGTGTCCATATATGCCACCTTTCTAGTGATTCCCCATTCCATTCTTCATGGTGGCTTTCACACGAGCTATATTTTCAGCAGTGTGTGATTTAGCTGTCATAAGAGTTGCTAAAGAGCAACAACAAAACAAAAAAACAGCAAAGCAGCCAAGCTTTAGTTGTCAAAAGAGTTGCTAAACAAAGCCTTGAAATATCTTGCTTTACAGGTAATGAGTCTATATCATGTTAGTTTCACCTTTTATGTTGAAATACTGGAAGAAATTAACTTTTTCACGGTATTCTAATTTTTCAAGTTTTACCTGTATAGTGTTTACTGTATCATTTTGATCTCCAAATAGCAAAAAATACTAATGAGCTCTTGTATGAACAGGAACTAGTATAAACTTTCACTATCCGTCTCTGTCTCATGCGTTTTTTGGTTAAAAACCAGCGTGTTCTTCATTTAGTAAAGTTACCTTCAGTGGGTAGAGGATCCACACATTTCACTCAAATAAAAGTGCCGATACTTCATAATACTATCACTTAAATAGTCTAAAAATGGCAGTCAAACTACTCCTAAAAGTAAATTTCCCCCCCCCAAAAAGTTACTCAGGTAAACGTAATGTTACTCCCTCTGGTTGAGACGCAGCAGTTCGTCCATTTTCCAAATATCTCTGGATTAACGCGAGGTTTTCTGCTGACTCAAACATCACGTCTGCCCTCTTGTGGAAAAGGTTTGTAACTACATCCAAAGTAAGAATAGTTATTTTTACATGAATTATTTTCTAGTAAGAAAACAATTTTAAGAAACTTACTCAAATTAAATGCCAAATTAAAATAAGGGATAAATATTATACTTCTGTTAGAGTAATAAAGCGGTCCTAAATATGTCAAACTAAATTGTTTAAATATGCCATGCCTTCTAGCACAAATTTCTAATCCTTATGGGAAAAAAACTGTTCCAAACCAAGACTCACTTTGGTATCTTGGGCAGTTTTTGTCCAAAAGGTTTGCAGTAAAACCTTAAAGCAAAGCAAAGCGTTACAGTTTGAGGTTTCTCCCAACAAACTCTCTTTTTTTAAATCTTTTTCTATCTTACAGCTCAATCATGTAAAGCACCTTGAATTACCTTGTTGTTTAAAGTGTGCTATACAAATAAAATTGCATTGCCTCCATTTCTTGCCGTCATGTCATTTTCCAAAAATACTCTAAAGTTTTGATCCATATCGACTGCTGGCACAATCAAAATTACACAATAAAACTATTTAAACTGAATGTAAATAATACATATACATACATTAATCCAAATATTATTTACAATCTATTTAAAGTTGCTCTATAGAACAGTTGAGATGGGTGTTTTCTGTTAAGTTGCAGTGATCTTTGACCTCGATGTTTTATTGCCATTCTAAAAGTTAAGGATATGAGCAGCAGAAGTCAGATAAACAGAAGCGAGTCAGGACTGCAGGCTGCTGAGCAGAAAGGTAAACATCTCATGTTTTATTTCAATATTTAACACGTTTGAGTCCTGCTTCTTCTCCACTTTGATGAATTCAGGAGCAAATGTAACAGAGGGGCGTTTTTAATCTGTTCACTGTGAGCACGTATCATTGTTTAGCCTCACGGAGCTGCTGGTGTCTCACCCTAACATAACTTTGATTTCAGGTTCTTCTCTGATCATCACATCTGACAGTTTCCAACATGAGCAGGTACACCACCAAAAACTTGTTTTTCTGTCTGTCTCTCAGTCAGTAAATGTTGTTCCTGATGGCAACGCTTTATCCAAAGGTGGAGTTTTATTTCATTTGGACT
This sequence comes from Valencia hispanica, assembly GCA_963556495.2. Classification (NCBI taxonomy): domain Eukaryota; kingdom Metazoa; phylum Chordata; class Actinopteri; order Cyprinodontiformes; family Valenciidae; genus Valencia; species Valencia hispanica. The sequence continues at coordinate 28,234,965 of OY747723.1, forward strand.
TTGAACTTACATGATGAGATGATTTTGTTGTCTGTTGCATCTTATTTAAAATAAAAATCACAGATTGAAAGAAACAGGCTCATCAGTCAGTCTATGAAAGTTCCTGTGTTGGAGCTTTGCCTTTTACTTTGAAGGATTATTGGTTCATTTCTTCTAGCATTAAACTAAATCTCAGACATGGATTTAATGTATTAGTGTACTTCAGGATCATTTAAATCACTTTTAGGGTAATTTTCCTGCCAGAAGGTGGATCTGGAGAACTGCTTCCAGTTTTTTGTCCTGCAACTCTTCCATAGAGGCTCAAATTGTACTGTGATAGCATGGGTCTCTCAACTCCTTCCCTAAATTTTTTCATCGGTTTAAAGTAATCTTTTTATTTCACTAACATGTTTATTCTGACCACAAGTAAAATAAAAGCTGTTTTCAAGCAGAGTTGAGGTTGGTCATGTGTCCAAGTTCATCCAGTTATCTGGAGATGGTCCTCTTTCTTCATTTTTCTTCATCCAGTTTGTCCTGGAGACGGTTGCAGCTATTAGCGATTGATTAACTATTTACTGCAGAAGGAGTTGCATTGTAAACCTTTTTATGGCTCTTCCTGTAAGTCATGTAACTTGAAGCTCTTTATGTCGTGTTGTATAACAGGGAGAGCTAAAGGTTTAATGTGTCTTTCCTCAGTGAGGCAGTATCATTTCATCTTTGAGCTCATTGTTCTGCAGTCTTGTGCTTTACTGATAAGGGTTAATAAATGTTCAAAGATCCATGATTATTCCAAATTGACTGCCAGGGATTTCCTTCAGGGAATAATAAAAAAAAAGCAGCTTCAACTAATAATCAAAACCAAACTGGATCCAGTTGAATGATGAGAACCTAATGAGTTAAATCCAGCTTGATAGAACTGTGTTATTTACAATAAAACTACTCTGAGACATGTTTTATGTTTCAGGTCTGCTAAGAAAAGAGGAGAGCCTCCTGAACCCAGCAGCATGTCTGTGAAGAGCGATCACTCGGCAGACTTTCCTATGAACTTTAAAGCCAAACTAGACATGTTTGAAAAAAGGTGAGTGCCGTCTACCTTTGTTTTAAATCCTGTGTTTAGACAGATTTATCTTCTGCCCGCTGTGCTCATCAACTTTATTCTGCATCTTTATCGTTTTGGCCAGAAAACACATTGAGAGAAGACACACATCTGATTCCATCTCAATGAAAAGCGACCAATCTGTTGGTCATCCTTTAAACTTTGAAGGAGCCGACTCATTTAATCCAAGGTAAAGCTTCATATCTGCATTTTTTTATATATATATAAAAACATCATAGAATAAAATTCCTGCAGAGAAAGATTTATCTCTCACAGTACCTTACCAGATCCTGTTATCATCCTTGTTCTCCAGCTTTCTTTGCAAGAATATTCCACAGAAGAGACACACCTCAGATCCCAGCTCAGTTTCCCTGAAGAGTGAACAATCTATCAGCCATCCTGCAAACTTCAAGGATGAAAAAGACAAATTTCAAACAAGGTGAAGGTTTATAACCATTATGTTAGAAACATGATCTGATATAATCTTTGATACACTCAGAAAACAAGGATCTCCGTCTTCATCTTTAATGTTTTCCCAGGAGTTTTTCAGAGAGAAAACACACCTCAGTACTCAGCTCTGTTTCCATGAAGAGTGATAAATCCATGGATTTTCCTCTCAACATCAAAGATGGGTGTGTACCTCATTCTTAATCAAATAATCAGAATTCAGAATCACCTTTAATAGATCTGAACAAACTATGTTTATATTTGTTTTTGTAATTTACTTCAGAGTGGACGAGCAGAGGGCAGAAATGCTCAGTGATCAATCTGGAAACCAAAATCCATCAGAGCAGGCCCTCATCTTCAAGGTTTCACACATTTCACACCCACAAATGATAAAAAAAACAATCTGCTCCATTCAGTTTCATAGTGAGATAATATCTCTAAATCATGAAGATAGTAGATTTGAACAGAGCTGGATTGGGTGACAAAACCATCTTCAAGATGCTTGTTGAGAAGTTTACAATTGTTGGTTCAGTTCGACAGAGCATGGGTATCCACAGTATCAACTTAACTTAATTTCCCTCTGGGATCAATAAAGTATTTTTGAATTGAATTGAACTCTGCTATGAAAGGCACATGTAGAGTTTACCAGTAAAAATCTCAATGATTCAGAGGCTTAGGAGAATGTCTGGTGGTCATTAGACCAAAACTGAGCTCTGTAGAGTCACCTTAAGTAGCTTGTTGTACTGAAGCTTGCTGAGATGTGTTTAAACCTGATAACCAACTAGAATAATGATCTTTCCGCTGTGCTCGCCGATAAAGGTTTCACTACAAAGTTCTCAGTTGTGTTTTGCAAGGGCATTAAACTGAAAATAAGGATCCCTTCATATTCTTGAGAGTTTTAGGTGAAGGCAGCTGGACATCTCTTATCTTGAAGACGTTCTGAAACCTAGGTTGAGAGTGTTAGGCTTATAAGATGTAATCAGGAACAATCACACTAATAGGGGAACAGAGACCCCTAACGAGGCCATTGGTATCAACTAACGAGGGCCTCAAAGTCACATGTACCTACCCTCTATTCAACTCCCTGTAGGGGCCGTCAGCACTGAGGATCCAAACAAGTCCCGAACAATTTCAACATGTACAATTTTTTGGTCACATGTACAAAGGTGCAAGTTTCTGTGAAGCTGCCTGGGAAGACGAGTCAAGGCTGCACTGTATGTTAGAAAGATCAAACCTTAGACCACCTTTTCTATTCAAGGTTGGTTTTTCGTGGTTCACACAGATGGCTTCTTTTCCTCCTTTCTCAAAACATCTTTCTTCCCTGTCCAAAATGTGAACATTATTGTCTTCAAAAGAGTGCCCTTTGTCCTTAAGATGGAGATGAGCTTCTGAGTTTGCTGCGTTGTGTTTTTCCATCCTATTGTATAGGTGCTGTTTTGTTTCGCTAATGTAAAGGGTCTGGACATTTTCTATGGAAGCATATGTGTAACGTAAATGAAATTAAAATGGATTAGCAGAAATGCTTTTTCATTTTTAAATTCTAGCTGCTATTTTTGACTCATAAATAAAATGAAAAAGAAATAATCCAAACTGCTTTTTCATTTTACAATTCAGCATTGCTCATTCTGTAACTTAAAATTAAATAGAAAAGGACATTTGAGATTTCATTTTCAAATTGCATCCCAGCAAAATAGTTACAAAATTCAATTTGAAATGTCAAAGTTGAAAATTAAAATGCATAGCAAAAAATGTTTTTTTATTTTCTGAATACGAATGCCCTTTTTGACTCATAAATAAAATGAAAAATAAATTATCCAAACTGCTTTTTCATTTTGCATTTCAGCGTAGCTCGTTCCGTGAACTAAATTAAAACGATAAAGAAAATGATATTGCTTTTTCGTTTTCATCCCTACCCCTGCAAAAGGTGTAACATAATTCAAATCGAATTGGCAATCCCTCACGGCGCAAGACTACGCAGTAAAACACTGAAAATATAATCAAGCAATAATCAGATAATCAGTTGACTAAAAAGGTGAGTCTTGAGCCTGCTCTTAAAAACATGAACGCTCTCTGCGGCCCTGAGGTCCTCCAGCAGCCTGTTCCAGAGGTGAGGGCCATAATAATGGAAAGACGCCTCGCCATGCGTGTGTGTCCTGACTTTTGGGGTGACAAGGAGACGGCTGCCAGAGGAGCGCAGAGACTGCCAAGGATCATATGGTAAAAGCAGTTCTGAAAGATAAGAAGGCCCAAGACGATTAAAACACTTAAAAACCATTAAAAGAACCTTAAAATCGATCCTAAAACATACGGGTAGCCAATGCAATAAGGTTATGACGGGTGTAATGTCCTGACACGTGCTGCTGAATTTTATAGAAGTTGTAAACCTGATGTACTCTTTTTGGGAAGACCAGAAAGCAGGGCATTACAGTAATCAATTCTACTGGTGATAAAACAAGCATCAGTGTCTCCGTATTGGCCCGAGAGAGAATGGGGCGGACTCTGGTGATGTTCTTTAGTTGATAAAAACCTATTTTAGTAATATTTTTAATGTGAGGGATAAAAGTCAGCTCAGAGTCAAAAATCACGCCCAGGTTCTTCACTTGTAAAGAAGGATTAAAAGACAGTGATTGTAGTTTTGGTAAAAGTTTCTCTTTCTGAGCCTCAGGACCGATGACTAAAACTTCAGTTTTGTCCTGGTTGAGCTGGAGAAAGTTTTCTGCCATCCAGGATTTAATGTCTAAAATGCAGTTAAAAAGTGCATCCATTGGCCGTGTGTCATCAGGAGACATGGAGATGTATAACTGTGTATCATCAGCATAACTGTGAAAGTTGACTCCATGTCTTCTGATGACGCTGCCAAGAGGGAGCATATAAAGGTTAAAAAGCACTGGGCCTAAAATCGAACCCTGGGGCGCACCACATGTGATCTTGTGGACCTTAGAGGAGCAGGTATCTAAACTTACCATAAAAGTCCTGTCTGAGAAATAGGATGCGAACCATTTGCAAACAGCACTAGAGAGGCCAATCTGTTTTAAACGGGTTAAAAGAATAGTGTGGTCTACTGTATCAAAGGCAGCGCTTAGATCCAGTAGAACCAACACGGTCACCTTCTGAGCATCATAGTTTATTCTAAAATCATTTAAAATCTTCATAAGGGCCGTCTCTGTGCTGTGGTTCACCCTAAAACAAGACTGAAATTTCTCCAAGACATTGTGTTCGTTAATAAAATCATTAAGTTAAATTAAAACAAGCTGTTCTAAAATTTAGCTTAAAAACGGTAAGTTAGATACCGGTCTAAAATTGTTTAATTCATTAAAATCTAAATCGCTCTTCTTCAACAGGGGCCTCCCTACCGCCCGTTTAAAGGCGTCAGGAAAGACCCCCATCTGAAGGGAGCAATTCATCATGGTTAAAATCTCATCCCTAAAAGATTCATAAAATTGCTTGAAAAATGAAGAGGGAATTGGGTCCAAAACACATGTGGTGGGCCTCACTGATGAGAAAACTTTAGTAAGAATCTCAGCTTCCACCACGACAAAATTGTCCAACGTTTCCTCTGGTAAAGACACACACTCAGATTTGTATAAAACCATGTTAAATTTAGAAGATAAAATATTACATCTGATGGTGTCTACTTTCCCTCTGAAGTGGTCTGCGAACTCCTCACAAAGAGCTTTTGAGGGGGTTTTATGACATGCATTAGTAGCACTGTTAAAATGTTTGTCAATAGTGGTAAATAGAATTTTTGGATTATTTTTATGATCTGAGATGATTTTGGAAAAATATGCATTTCTTGAATTACTTACTGTATGATTTGAGAAGTTCTGTATATATTTGATGGTTTATTGTGATTTTATTTTTCCTACATTATTTCTCCGCCGCTCTACACTTTCTCTTTTGTTTTTTTAGGCTTTCATTTCTCCAAGGCGATTCAAGTTCTGAGTGTGTACTTATAACTTTAAGTGGAGCAAGCAGATCGAGAGTGGATTAAAGCCTACTGTTAAAATTATGGACAATAAAATCACAGGGGGAGGTAAAGCAATAGGAGGAATCTTAGCAAAAACTTCAAGAAAACCTGCAGCCACTTCAGGGGTTAGATGGCGCTTCCTGACAGTTCTCATAGAGGTCACCCGCTGGATAAAATTGGGGATGTTAAAAAACACACAGTAGTGGTCAGAGACAGCCTAGTCAACTACAGAGGACACACTGGTGAACAGGCCATACATGATGACCAAGTCCAGGGTGTGTCCTCTGTTGTGAGTCAGCTGTGTGACATGTTTACTAAAATCCATTTAATTCAGAGTTGATAAAAACTCAAAAAACTCTTGAACAGGTTCTCTTTTGTGTGCTCTTTTTGGGAGGCCTATAAACTGTGACACATAAAATCTGATGAGTACTAAAAACAGTTGCAGAATATTTAAACATGCTAAAATCATCAAGTAAGACAGGTTTGGCAGAAAGCGTTGATGAACTTACAAAAGCAGTTCTGCCTCCCCTTTGGCTACTCCTCGTAGAATAAGTGAAGTTAAAATATGGTGGGGAGGCCTCTGTAAGAACAACAGGGGCATCTGCACTCAGCCATGTTTCCATTAAAATAAACACTGAAGATTGTGTTCTAAAATCAGATTGTTGATGATAAAAGAAAGGACAGGGGCAGCTGGGTTTGGTGTGGTAGACGGGGGGGTGGTAGACACGGGGGGCATGCCAAACTCAAGGATGACTATGCCCCACCATCTCTTCTTCTCCTCTCCTACAGTGGCCTGAGTTGATCATTTCTTGAATTTCTGGATGCTTTAACTTATGCCCAGTTAGGGTATCCACAGGCTTGGAGTGCTTTCTTTATATATATGTGTTCTTGGTACTTTCCCTCCTGTGGACCTTTTTTAGCTCGATAGTGTAGTGTTCTAATGACTAATAATTTATGTTCCTGTGGTTGGTGGGAATAGAAAAGTGGGTATCTTTCTGTGTTGGGGGGGGGGGGGGGGGGTTCCTATAAACCTCAGTTATGAGGCTACCATCTGATTCCATTTCTTTTAAACAGTCCAAAATGGTAGCTTGTTCTCTTTTGTAACTTACTTGGTAAATATAATCTTATTGTCTATTGAGTTGATGTGTTTATTAAAAGCTTCCACTTCACTGTTTTGTATTTTGTACCGGGTGTCATGAGCATATCTGAACCCATGACTAAGTGGTGTTCCGTTATATGAGCTTTCCACTTGCTCCGTATAAACATTTGCCACAATTGGAGAACCTGGAGATCCCATGGCACAGCCATGATTTCGTTTGCATAAATTGTCCTTGTATTTGAAATAAGTAATGGAAAGACAGTGATCCAAAAGGGTGAAAATCTGGTCTTGAGGGAATTTGGTCCTTTGTTGGAACAGTTGGTCAATTTCCGGGCCGTTTCAGCCGCATCTGATATAGGTATGCAGGTGAAAAGTAACATGACACCAAAGATGTGATTCCTTGCTGTCTACATCTGAGGTTGAAACAAAAAGGATTCCTGTAATCCATAAGTTGTCTTGATATCTTCTCATTGTCCCACACTGTGCCTAGGATGTGAATAAACAGCCTTGAATAGAGGAGGTGGTTTAAGGTTCCATCTTTCTAACATCTACAGTTCAGCTTTGATTAGTCTCCGCAGGCAGTTTCGAAGACATTCACACTTTAGGACATCAGACCAAAATAGCGCACGTTAAAATTGTTGGGGACTTGTTAGGATTGTTCATGCAGATGACCCCTAAAGGCAGTGGTTCTCAATTATTTTCTGTCATGCTCCCCTAAAGGAACATACATTTCTTTGAATGAATTAGCCTTTTTGATGTGACTTTAAACTTCTTCAAAATAAGAGAAGTCCAGTTGCCTTCAATTAAAACTCTAAAGGCTATTATGTCCTGGATGACTAAGAATCTACACCAACAGATCCCTTCACATGATTTGTTTTGATAAATATAGAATATGTTAGCAGGAATTAATCTACAAATTGTCCCATTATCTCACCAACATTGTTTCAATGTTCAATTTCTTTTTGGTTGTCCCTAATTTAAACAATATTGTTTCAGGAACTTGAGAATAATATTTTTGAATTCGTGAAAAACGAATTGAAGAAGTTCCAGAAAATTCTGCATCCAGATCCTCCACATTTACAGAGTGGGAAGAAGGATGAGGTGTTGCAGGATGCAGATGAAGACCAAAGTAGGAGCAGCCAGGAGGCATTTTTAAACATCACACTGTACTTTCTGAGGAGCATGAAGCAGGAGCAGCTGGCTGACCTATTGTACAGCAGTAAGATAAATCTTGCAATGATGTAAGAGTTTTAGCAATTACCTTTACACTTTGGTAAGTCTTATTTTATGTTCTTCCAGAAATGTGTGCACCACTCTGTATAAATAAACTGAAATCCAACTTAAAGAATAAGTTCCAGTGCGTGTTTGAGGGGATTGCTAAAGCAGGAAGTCCAACCCTTCTGAACCAGATCTACACAGAACTCTACATCACAGAGGGAGGGACTGGAGAGGTCAATGATGAACATGAGGTCAGACAGATTGAAACAGCATCCAGGAAACCACACAGACCAGAAACAACAATCAGGGAAGAAGACATCTTTAAAGTCCAACCTGAAAGAGATCAACCAATCAGAACAGTGATGACAAAGGGAGTGGCTGGCATTGGGAAAACAGTCTTAACACAGAAGTTCACTCTGGACTGGGCTGAAGACAAAGCCCACCAGAACATCCACTTCATATTTCCATTCACTTTCAGAGAGCTGAATGTGCTGAAAGAGAAAAAGTTCAGCTTGGTGGAACTTGTTCATCACTTCTTTACCGAAACAAAAGAGGCAGGAATCTACAGGTTTGACAAGTTTCAGGTTGTCTTCATCTTTGATGGTCTGGATGAGAGTCGACTTCCTCTGGACTTCCACAACAAGGAGATCCTGACTGATGTTACAGAGTCCACCTCAGTGGATGTTCTGCTGACAAACCTCATCAGGGGGAAACTGCTTCCCTCTGCTCGCCTCTGGATAACCACACGACCTGCAGCAGCCAATCAGATCCCTCCTCAGTGTGTTGGCATGGTGACAGAGGTCAGAGGGTTCACTGACCCACAGAAGGAGGAGTACTTCAGAAAGAGATTCAAAGATAAGAAAGAGGCCAAAAGGATCATCTCCCACATCAAGTCATCAAGAAGCCTCCACATCATGTGCCACATCCCAGTCTTCTGCTGGATCACTGCAACAGTTCTGGAGGAGGTGTTGGAGACCAGAGAGGGAGGAGAGCTGCCCAAGACCCTGACTGAGATGTACATCCACTTCCTGGTGGTTCAGACCAAAGTGAAGAAGGTCAAGTATGATGGAGGATCTGAGACAGATCCACACTGGAGTCCAGAGAATAGGAAGATGATTGAGTCTCTGGGAAAACTGGCTTTTGATCAGCTGCAGAAAGGAAACCTGATCTTCTATGAATCAGACCTGACAGAGTGTGGCATCGATATCAGAGCAGCCTCAGTGTACTCAGGAGTGTTCACACAGATCTTTAAAGAGGAGAGAGGAGGGCTGTACCAGGACAAGGTGTTCTGCTTTGTCCATCTGACTGTTCAGGAGTTTCTGGCTGCTCTTCATGTTCATCTAAACATATTCAATACTAATGTCAACTTGCTAGAGGAACAAAAGAAAATCTTCAAGATCTCCAAACCAAGAAAAGGTGTTTCTCCTGTGGGAATCTTCTACCAGAATGCAGTTGATGAAGCACTACAGAGCACAACTGGATATATGGATATGTTTCTTCGCTTCCTCTTGGGCCTCTCCCTAGAAACCAGTCAGAGTTTACTAAAAGGCCTTCTGTTGTGGATAGGAAGCTATTCTCTGCCCAACCAGGAAACAACTACTTACATCAAAAAGAAGATCGAGACCTATCCATCTCCAGAAAGGTGCATTAATCTCTTCCATTGTCTCAACGAACTGAAAGATCATTCTTTGGTGGAGGAAATCCAACAGTACCTAAAATCCGGAAATCTATCTAGACAAAATCTGACTCCTGCTCAGTGGTCAGCTCTCATCTTCATTTTGCTGTCATCAGAAAAAGATCTGGATATGTTTGATCTAAAAAAATATTCTGCTTCAGAGGAGGCTCTTTTGAAGTTACTGCCAGTCCTCAAAGCATCCAACAAAGCTCTGTAAGTTTACACATTTCAAACAATTTTTAATTATATTAAAACATAATCCTTTCTCTTTAATACGGTTTAATTTTTAGGTTGGATGGCTGTAACCTTTCAGAGAAAAGCTGTGAAGCTCTGGCATCAGTCCTCAGCTCTAAGTCCTCGTATTTGAGAGAACTAGACCTGAGTAACAACAACCTGAAGGACTCGGGCGTGAAGCAACTTTGTGCTGGACTGCAGAGTCCACGCTGTAAACTTGAATGTCTCAGGTCAGCTGTTTGGTTTAAAAAAGCTAAAAATGACACAGATCAAAGGACATGTCTTCAAATATTCAATTGTAGGTCAAAACAACCCACTTGAAAGAGATGGATGAAGCCTCATATTTGTCTCATGCTATTATCACAGGGTTTCAGGTTGTCTGATCACGGAGGAAGGCTTTGCTTCACTGGCCTCGGCACTCACCTCCAACCCTTCTCATCTAAAAGAGCTGGACCTTAGCTACAATCATCCAGGAGAGGCAGGAGTGAAGCTTCTTTCTGCTGGACTTGACAATCCACACTGGAGATTGGAGACACTGAGGTATGGAAAGAATAGTCTTGATCACTTAATACTGGATCAAGCCGGAGGACTCTGACAAATTATTTCTACCATTTGACTATGGCACAGGTCTTAAACTCCAGTTCCCAAGGCCAGTCCCCTGCAACCTTAGATGACTCTCTGCTTCGACACACTTGAATCAAATAATTAGGTGATTAGCACAACTTGACTGCATACTGAGAAAGTAATTCAGCCATTTGATTCAGGTGTGTTGAACCAGTAACTCATCTAAAAGTTGCAGTATACCAGCATTCAAGGACTGGAGTTAAATTAAATAAAACCCAAAAAATTACATTAGAATACACTACACTGAAAGGTAAACTTAATGCTACGTTCACAATGACCCTTATGAACAGCTGCAAACACCCTACTCAATGATTTTTAGACCATTTTCCAATGGCTTCCTCAAGGCAGCCATATAAGAATCCAGTGTTTGAGGCCCAGCCGATGGTCTTGACCAACATATACCATGAACGAGCTCCAAACGGCTCTTTGTTGCGCCTTTGTACGAATGCCTTACCAGAAGAACAACACAAAAATGTTTGTGGTTTATTTAGGGTCAGGAGACCATTCCAGAACCTCATATTCCTACGGTGGCCCCAAGAACACATTCTGTTGTTTTTGGGGGCCCAAAAATGTTCCTGTGAATGTCATATGAATGGAGATTTGTTTGGAGCCAATCACAAGCCAAAAGTAAAGTGAGTGCAAGGTGTTTGTAAGGCAAAAATACGTTCTAGCCATTGTTAGGGAATAAGGCTCATGTAACAGAGTCTCACACTGGCTGTAGAGGTGCCGCCTCTGTAACCATGACCGCACCCACCAGCGTTGCCATCTTCTCTCCAGGTCCTTCTGTCACTGCAGAACGAAAGCAGCGGCTACAACTGCTAGACCTTGTTCTTCGTCCTATAAATGCCTCTGCAGACAGTGCAGCTGTAGTCTTCTCAACATTATTGCCATCTTGAAATTCCCCAAATTTTCCAGCAGATGTGGTGATCAAGACGCAGAATTGTGGAGATATTGGAACTTACGTTTAACATGGCTTGATAGCGCCGACTCCCTGCAGGTCCTTCTTGCATATCTTGCAAGAAGCTATTTGACGATTTGGACCTCGTTTCAGCCAATGTTTTGTACTCATGTTTAAGCCAGCGGTCGTTGAATCAACAACCATCTGGCATGTTGATTTGACCTGCTCACCAGAGACACAAGCACCTGCTAAACGTAGGTGCGCTTCAGATTTATGCCAGAGAATGCCACTGATCCAACGGCTGGTCTTTCCATCAGGCGATGTCTGCTGCTCACATGCCGGGTTTACGAAAAGAAACAAAAACACTCGTTTTAAAATAAAATAAAGTGTTCTTCATAGCAAAACGGTGCAGATAGAATTTCAAAACCTTGAAAACACCTTGTTAATATTGAACCATTTTAATGGATTTCAGGCACCTGTGCAAACCCTGCCTTATACTTAAACATGTAATTTGTTATGGACAATCCATGACAAGAACAGAAGTCCAACAACAGACACCGGTTGGACTCAGATCTGGGGGGGATCAGATTCCTCCCAAAGACACCTCTCCAGGTCTCAGCATCATTGCTCACGTGAGCGTTGAGGTCCCCCAGCAGAACAAGGGAGTCTCTATGAGAAGCACTCTCCAGCACCCCCTTCAAGCACTCCAACAAGGGTGGGTAATCTGATCTGCCGCTTGGTGCGTAAACGCAAACAGTCAGGACTCGTCCTCCCACCCATATGCGGAGGGAGGCTACCTTCTCTTTCACCGGGGTAAACAAAAATGTATAGGCCCCAAGATGGGGGGCAACAAGTATGCCCACCCCTGCTTGGCACCTCTCAATGGGGGCATCGAGTGGAAAAGGGTTCAACCCCTCTCAAGGAGACTTGTTCCACAGCCAAGAGCCATGCGTCGAGTTGAGTCTGACTATGTCCAGCTGGAACCTACCAGAGAGGTAATATTCCATGTCCCGAGAGCCATCTTCTGTAGCCAAGGATTGGACCCCCAAATTCCACGCCTTTGGCTACCGCCCAACTCACACTGCATCCGACACCTGTGGGTTTAATTTTGAGTATTTTGGCATTCCATACCGTACGGCCACCCTACATGTGCACACACACCATAGGAAGGTTCCATGCACCCTTACAAAGAATGTCACTCTACAGCCAGTATACAACAGAAAAATCCCCTCATTTTGTCTAGAATACCTCAAGTGGTTCTTGTGAATTGAACGGCAGCCGTAGCAACTTCCTTAAAAGGCTATAGGAAACTATGCCCCCCTCCACAAATGTCTACAAACTCCAAATTTCATACATACTGAAGGATTCGTACAAACCCATTGTTCATAAGATTCTTTGTGACTGTAATATTTGATTTGTTCCATAGGTGCCATTTATATGGGGGGAGGGGGGGGGGGTATAGACTTTTCCATAATAACAGTAAAATAGATTATCTGTTTTCCCTTTTCAGAGTGGACTCTGGTGGAGAATGGACACTGCAAACAGGACTGAAAAAGTGTAAGCTTGTTTTAACCTAAATTCAATAAAAATCACAGGACACATAGGAGGATTTCTCCTGAATCACGTAACTTATGGCTGCTTTTTTCCATTACAGATACTTATCGACCAACTCTAGATTCAAAAACAGCACACAGAAACCTCAAATTGTCTGACAGCAACAGAAAGGCAACATTGATGACAGAGGAACAACTGTGTACTGAACACCCAGAAAGGTTTGACCACTGGGTCCAGCTGCTCTGTACAGATTCTCTGACTGGTCGCCATTACTGGGAGGTTAAATGGGAGAGGACGGTGAGCATTGGGGTGACTTACAGAGGAATAGATAGGAAAGGAGAAAATTCCAGTTGTTTGCTTGGAGGGAATGACATGTCCTGGAGTCTTTACTGTTCAGGGAATGCTTACTTTGGGTTTCACAATAACAAGAGAAAAGATGTCCCAACACCTTCCTGTGTGTCCAACAGAGTGGGAGTCTATCTGGACCATCCTTCTGGCACACTGTCCTTCTACAGTGTGTCCTCTGACAAACTGATCCACCTTCATACTTTCAACACCACATTTACTGAAGCTCTGTATCCTGCATTTAGAGTTTTTCCAAACGCTTCAGTGTCTCTCTGTGAGTCAACGGATCCAAACTAGTTTAAATAAATTTTCAGTTCACTGCACCTGATGTTTTAGGTGCAGACAAATCATTTTGACAGCAGCGCAACACAGCTGACTGTTTTTGGGTTACTTGATTAAAGACAAGATGTAAATTTTATGATTAGTGTGCATTATATGCATAACTTTTATTGTGCTGACCTGCAATGAAACCCCCAAATATTCTGATAACGTATCTTCAGTTAGATACATTTCTTGTTGGTCTATTTTCACCAAATGTATTTATTCATTTTCAATTGATGGCTTCTATGCTGTGTATTCTGTTGTATAATTACAATATTTTCTTTATATAGATTTTAACTCTTGTTCATCAATACATATTTTATTATGAAGATTAACTTGACAGATTTGTGTTCTCTTCCCCAATTTAACTTTCCCACAGTATATTTTTACACACCATTGTATGAACAACAAAAACAATACTTTGCAGACTGACCTTTAAACCTCCAATCATGTGAGCAGGAAACCTGCTCTGAGCCATGCAATGCTTCCATCAATCGGGTTTATTGTCTGATTTAGTTTCATAATTTTGCACCATTTTGTCAGACCTCCTGAGCAAAATGTAACCCCAAAGCTTTAAAGAATCCCTAACATCTTGTTCACCAAAAGCAACAAAATGTGTTCATCATGTTCTTTAGAACGTTTATAACATTTTTTAGAACGTATTTTTCATCAACCAACCATAAATGTTAACTTTTTATGTTGCAAAGAGTCTCTGCTTTCCTGCCTACTTCATGTAGCCTGCTAGAATTGAGATACGATGTGATATGAGAACAGATAGCCAATAATCTTTCTGTACACTTGGATTGGAGATCTGATTATCTGAAACATTAAAAACATGGACATCCAGGCTGGACTGGTGGCCAGAAAGAGGATGACCACCCATATATGTGTGCAAAGCCTGAGTAAAAAGTGAAAAATTGGGCATAAAGAGACAGAGGAATCCAAACCGCATGGAAACACACCTGTTGCCAGAAAAAGAAAGCCACCTTGGCAGAGAAAGCAATAAAGAGTGTGCCTACTTTGTGGATCCAACATCAGGATGTATGCCCATTAATGGAACTTCCTCTCCCACAGTTTCATGTCCTATAGCTTGGCTGATGGGAGAATCCTGGCACAACAGTTGTCCTCGCTGGAAAGGTCACTCAGACTACCAGACACATGTATTTTAATTGGCTGTAAGCAGAAAATAATCACAATTAACAGAAAAAAAGTATTGAAAACATCCGGCTGTGTTTCAATTAATCTATATAAATGTGTTTCATTTTGTGTACAGAGCTACTAAAATAAATGAACTTTTCAATAGTAATCTAATTTATTAAACGTGACTTAAAGATTCAGAAACCCGTTTGTTTGGAATAAAAAAATGATATTTTGGCCGACTGTGAGAGCTCAGTTAGGGTAATCTGAAGGACTTTGATTAAAGGAGTTAAAGTGTGTTAAAGGTTTTATGTGATGCATTGATAAACATTATATTAGCTAACAGCTTCATGATAAAACCCCAAGTTCAGGTTCTTTTTCTTTATGGTCTCCCTTGTTTTGTGAAGATAAATGAAAGTGAAAAACATTTTTGGATGGTTACTGCTCACTGATTAATTCAAGAAGCTGAACGATTGATGAATAAACTTCAGCATAGAATTAAAAATATTTTTGTTAAGTTTTGCGGGTTTTTGTTAGGATCCTTATGTGTTTGTGTTTTGAGTTTATTTCATTTTCTTATCCAGTTTACCTTATTTTTATTTGGCATTTTTAGCTTTTGTTAATTTATACTTTAGGTTCTTATTGTGACTAATTTTGACTCTGTCTCCGTTACATATTTTCACTTTCTATCCTTAGACGTTCTTTACCTTTGGTTCATTGTTTAACCTTTTATTTGCTTTTTCCTCATTTCAGTATTTGTCCCGTTTAGTTCTGTTTAACTTCATTTCTCTTATTAGTTGGTCTTCTTATACTGTATGTTTTTAGCATGTTTATTTCTTTTTGTTCTGTCTTCTCTCTAGTGCTTCTTTGGGTTTCTCTTGGGTTCCTTTACTCCCATTTTCTTAGCTATCTTTTATCTTTAGAGTTAGTCCTTATTCCTCTTTAGAATAGTTCTCTGTCTAGTCATTTATGCTTTGTTCATGGCCTTCCCCTGTTTCCCTTGCCATTCTGCCTCCCTGCCCAGTTACTGATTGTTTCCACCTGCTCTCTCCTTCTCCCTCTCACCTGCAACTGCTTCTCTCTAATTAGTCCATAGTCTTCTCCCTGCCACTTTCACTCATCCTCAGTATATTTAGGCAGTTCTTAGTCAGTCACAACTCGCTGGTTCCTCGTCATTACTTCCTGTTTCCCAGTCTCTGTACTTCCTGGTTCTCCTGCATATTCCATACAAGTTCCTTGTGCTTTATTTAATTAAATCATCATCCATGCTTCGCTGCATTTGGGTCTTCTCTTAACAAACATGACGGTTTTGGTCTTCACCTCATTAACTGTGAAGCACGGAGGTGGAGGGCTGATGATTTGGGCTCGTTTTGCAGGACCTCACTCATTCACATAGTTAAGTATTCCAGAGTCAAATGTAAGACCAACAGTCTGACAGCTGAAGCTTGATCCAAACTTATTCCTCAACAAAACAACAGTCCTAAACAGCAGCAGATCTACAGCGGAATGATTCTTAGAAAACTTATTAGGGTGTTGAAATGACTCGTCAAAGTCCAGACCTTAACTCGTTGAAAGAGCTGTGGTGGAATCTAAAGAGAGCAGTGCAGAAATAAATATCTGCAAACTCCAGTGAACTCAAGCAGTGTTGGAAAGGAAGAGGTTAAAAGTCCTCCAGAGGAACGTGGGAGAGTGAAGAAGTTACAGAAAACCTCTGAGTCACTGCTCCTGAATGGGGTTCTACAAGCAGATGGATCAGGGGGTGGAGGGGCTGTTTTAACCAAGAAAATAAATGATCCTGCAAACTGAACCCAATCGAAAACTGTGTTACCCTGGAGCTCCAACTTCAGCCATGCATTGGTTATTTTCTGCCTAAATAAAGTTAGATTTTTCCAAGTATTACTTTGACTCATACTGTCGGTCTGTAGCCATCCATTAACAGTAGGCACAAAGTACAGATTTCCAGAACTTTCATAGCAGGCAGCTAAAGTTAACTGCACAGCTCCAGTGCAAAGCAGTATTGGGCAGTAGAAGCTGCCTTTCTGATTTCCTAGAAATTGTAAACCACCCTGACATTTATCACAGATAAAACAACTCAGAAGATCCTTTAAAAAAACAAAAAAACATGCCTAGTTAGCCTCTGTTGGAGACTTTTTAAAAGGAAAAAGAAATGCAAAATATCCAAAACATGTTCTGTAAACAAACTGAATCATGTCCTATTTTTTGGATCTATTTTAATTTCTGCATTCATAACAGGTTCTGATAACTGTTTGTATTTCAATCAATTAGGTTTTGTTGTTACTGGAACTAAGGTAGGACTAATTCAAGTGAGAACATGTTTAATGCTTTAGTGTACTGTGTGAACCAGCCTCATGTGAGCCAAGTTTGAGTTTGCATGTTTAGTGGGCGGTCCAACAGCATTAGTGTGTACAGAGGGCAACTCTCTACAACCCCCTCACTCCTGCAGCCGCAGCAGGCAGGCTTCAGGGATTTCAGGCTGAGAGACAAACACACTGTGGGTATCAGAGCAGATGGCGATGAAGAAAGCGGTTCTGTTCAACTTCTGGGGGGTTGTGGTTCCGTCCAGACCCGCTGACGTTTTCCACAAGCTGGAGGAGCTGCACGATCTGCCGCGGTGAGAGGCTCCAGCTACATAACATCTGGCCACACTGTAAAACAGGAACAGTGAGATTTAGGCTCCGATCCAGTTAGACAACTTCATCCACTGAAGACACTTAAATATATTTGCGTAAAACATCCGTGAACATTAGGGCTGTATGTTTATAGCACTGAAAAGCGACTATTAATTCGTTTTCTAATTAATTGGTGTTTAAGCTGCAGGTTTTAGAGTTCTGGTCGAAAATTCCTCATGGTCAGAATCCATGGACACATGAGCCAGACCAGAATAATACTCCCTGCAAACTCTACCCCATAGTCCTGCAACACATTATGCAATGGGAATTTTAGTTTAAATATCAATTAAAATGTTTATTGATGTTGCTCAGTTGCTTCCAACTGAATTAATGCAGGTTGGGGAAAATATATAGAGCATTTTAATCATTTCCAACAAGAAAATACAAACATTTACTGGAACCAAGTCAATTCAATGCATGAACATAAAATCTCAAAGTTTATTCATGTTGTAAACATTTCTGTATATTTCATATATTAAACAGTTACTATAGATAATAGTTGCTTCCAACTGAGTTAATGCAGGTTAGGGAAAATATATTTTAGTGTGTGTGTATATATATATATATACACACACACACCCCTACATACAAATTGAGCGTTTTAATCATTTCCAACAAGAACATACATTTACTGGAACCAAACCAATTCAATGCATGAATAGCAATTTGTAAGCTTTCTTATATGTCACGTAATCATGAATGAATTTACAAAAAGTACGATTCGGGCATCCATCTCTCCATTGTGTATTCTTTCTCATCCTTGACCGGTTGCGTTGCTAGTTAAACCAACAGTCATGTTTTGGACTGTGGGAGGAAGGTGGAGTAACTGGAGAGAACCCGTTCATGCACAGGGAGGGCATGCAAACTCAACCAGTACATCTGAAAAATAATATGCTCTTTTTATATTATATATATGATTAGCAAAGAAAGGGGCAAAAAAAAACAGTACTAGTTTTCCCAGGTTTAGAGCTCACACACTGGACGTTTAAATTAATCAATCATTTATTTATGTAGTCAGTTACACATCAACAATATTGCTGATTAAAGCCTCAACAACAATCAATGTATAAAAAGAAGGCAGGTCACACCAAACAGAAAAAAAACAAATATTTCTATGGATTATGAGCCTGCCTCAGTAATAATTAAAATCTAAAAAGGCAAAGTTCTGTTATGGATCAAAGATCTGGTGGATTCCAGAGTGGAGGTGTGACTACAGAAAAAGCTTGGTTACCTCAACGTATGAACTTTGTCTGCGGAGCAGTGAGTAAATGACTGACCTCCAGGACCTGATGCCAGTAGAGAAGTTCAATAACTTGGATAAATAAGGGGGAGCAAGACTTTGAACCAAATGTGATCTCCTCACCTAAATGGTAAATAACGTTCTGCCCTGTATAGTGGGGGGGATTTAGGCCAGTTATCCTTTTTAGCCTGGAAAATACTTTAAATATGATTCAGTTTTGGTTCTTGCATCACGTTTAAATGTGGCATAAATAAAGTTGTTAAAAGCCGGGCTTGTTCCGCCCATGTGATCTGTTTACAAAACTACCCCCTCCCACCACCACCAAAAAAGATTTATTCTGTTTGCTTTTTGTCACACCAGATCCTCAAGCTTACTAGAAGTTTTCAAATGATTTCTGGTATCAAAAAGTAATGGTCCCCAAAACCTAATAACTGGTTGTTCCCTCTATGGCAGCAACACCAGCTCTCAACTATATAAATGAGTTTTAAATCAATGTGGAGGAAATCTGACCCCCTCTGCTTTGCATAATTGATTTAATTCAGACACATTGATGGTTTTGTGCACTAGTGCCCTGTTTAAGGTCACTCCACATCATCTCATCAACTAGGCGACCACTCCAAGGTCTTCATTTTGTCTCTTAAAGCCAGTCACAGGTGGAGTTGCTGGTGTGCTTTGGTTCACCATCTTGATGTTCCCAACTAAACTTAATGTGCACCACATGTAACAGGCTACACACCTTTGGAAAAAAACTACAGACAATATTTCTTCAAATGTTTTTGGATCATCAAATGCTATTTGTCATGTATGAGGAAAACCTTTGTGTTCAGTTGTTGTGTAAGGTCTGCAGAGCTTTAGTTATTCTGGGTTTCTCTGACCTCCTAGATGCACATTCAGTGATTTTGGTAGGTCAGCCTCTTCTGGGAAGGTTCTCCACTGTTCCATGATCTCTCCATGTGTGGATAACCGTTCTCACCGTGATTCTCTAGAATCCTAAAGTCTTAGAAATGGATTTGTACCCATTTCCAAACTGATTAATTTTTTTTCTCCTTTGTTATGCAATTTCTGAAGTTTTTCTTTAATACAATACATTATGTAAAAACTTTTTCACATAAAAAGGACCCAGTAACAACCCTTGTGGAACCTCCTTTTAAATGGTTGGTGCTAAT
Organism: Valencia hispanica; assembly: GCA_963556495.2. Lineage (NCBI taxonomy): Eukaryota > Metazoa > Chordata > Actinopteri > Cyprinodontiformes > Valenciidae > Valencia > Valencia hispanica. The sequence continues at coordinate 28,254,655 of OY747723.1, forward strand.
AAGTGCAGCATGTACATTAGGTTCTTTTATCTGTCTTGAAATTCAACAAACCTTTCTACTACGTTGAGTTTTTGCTACCTCTTTGTTGTTGGAAAAATAAACTCATGTTTTGCTCACATTTAGTGGTTAATTTGTCATTTTACCTCAAGACTACTCTTTAGGTTAATTTTATCTGTTCTTCTCAGAGGTTTACTGTCAAATGTGGCGTCCCAAAATAAAGGTGCCTTGATGCAGGCAGAAAAAGGCCAAATGACTCTGAATCAGGTGGGTAAAAATGTGCAGAAGCTCTCCCAAAAAAATTTGAATATCATGGAAAAGGTTATTTCCATAATTCCATTCAAAACAATGAACTTACATAGATTATAGGTTCAGGGCCCACAACTTTCAAGTATTTAGTTGTTTATTTGTACTTAATTTGGGCTTCCAGCTCATAAAACCCACGAAACCAGGAATTTAAAAAAAGCAGAATAGTGAAGAAAGAAGAAGTGTGAAGAAATCACCATTAACCTCTCAGTTTTTGCAGAAAAAAAAAAGAAATTAGGATCACATCAAATCAATCAAAAATACTGGTAATTTCAAAACGAGGAGAAGATACACCAGCAGAAGAGCTGACCGTGGGCTTCAGCGGTTAATCAAACAGAGATGATTTATGAATCTGGCAGAGATCCAGAAAGAGTCACAGCTTCACAAACCACCACAATCAGACGCATCCAGGAGATGGGCTACAACTGTCTGGTTCCTCGGGTCAAACCACTTCTGAGCCTGAGCCAAAGTAGGAAGCGACTCAACTGGGCCAAGGAGAAGGAGGACCGGACTGTTGACCAGTGGTCCAAGGTCCTATTTTCCAGGGTTTGGAGGAAGACGGGTGAGGAACAGAACCCAAGCTGCTCGAGGTCCAGTGTGAAATATCTACAGTCAGTCATGATTTAGGGTGCAATGTCCGGTGCAGGTGTTGGTAAACTCTGCTTTCTTAAATCCAAAGTCACTATATCAGTCTACCAGAATGTTTTAGAGGACTTCATGGTTCCTTCTGCTGAGGATCTGTATGGAGATGCAGATTTCATCTTCCAGCAGGACCTGGACCCTGCTCTTACCGCCAGAAGCACCAAAACCTGGTTTGAAGCCCATGGTGTCATCACAGTGCTTGACTGGCCAGCCAACTCACCGGACCTAAACCCCATTGAGAATCCATGGGGTATTATGAAGAAGAAAATGAGGGGCACCAGACCCAAAAACAAAGAAGAGCTGACAGCAAGCATCAAGGAAATCTGGGCTTCCATAACTTCCAGGCAACGCCACAGGCTGATTGCCTCAATGCCACGGCGCATCAAGGCAGTGATTAAGGCAAATGGATTCCCTACCAAGTATTCAGGATTGACATATCGTTTTGAAAGATTTGATTGAAAGATTAGTGATTTCTTCACAGTATTCTAATTTTTTGAATTCCTCATTTTTGGGGTTTTATGAGCTGGAAGCCCAAATTATGTTCAAATAAACAACAAAATACTTTAAATTGTTTAAATTGTGGGTCCTCAATCTATAATCTATGAAAGTTTAACGTTTTGAATGGAATTATGGAAATAAACTTTTCCATGATATTCACATTTTTTGGAAAGGGTCTGTAACCTTCATGTCACTTTGAATAATTTGTTTACTAAAAACATGGAGGTGTGCGATTGTGTGCAGATGATCCCGGCGTTCAAAGCTGAGTGTGCAAAAGAAGCTCAGGCTAGCAGAGTGACGCTGCCATCTGATTGGTGCATCAACTGTCTGCTGGAGGAGGTCAGAAAGGCAATGACGGACGTTCAAGACATTGTGCTGAAGATGTCTGCTAGTCTGCGTAGCAACGGTAATATACTGAATGTCACACTATGAATGAAGCAGTTAGAGCAGGTTTTAATGCAGTTTATAATTTTTGGACCATTCAGAGCAGGTTCTTATTTTGATTTAAAGGGGTACTGACCGCGGTCTTGGCCAATCACTGGCTAGACGACAGCGCTTCTGGAGACGACCCGGCACGACTTCTCTGTGTCCTTGGCAGCAATTTTAACCTCGTCCTCCAGTCCTGCCATTCAGGTCACAGGGTCCCAGAGTTCGCCATGTTCACCTCTGCTTTGGACCAACTGGGAATCTCATCAAAGCAGGTAGTTGACACACTTATAGGAGATATACAGTAGCTGACCCTTGCTCATCAAACCCTGTTTCAGGCTCTGTGGCTTGATGCGGAGAAGGAGGGTGTGCAGGCAGCAGAGAGAGCAGGCATGAAGGCCATCCTGGTGGAAAACCTGGAGGCTGCTCTACAGAAACTCTCCGACTTTACTGGCGTTCAGGTACGCAGTTACATGATTGATGATCTGTAATCCACAGAAGATCAGAATTATGCTGAGAGGTTCAAATGTATACACTACTCAAAAAAAGTAAGGGATATTTGGCTTTCGGGGGAAATTAATGGAAAATTTACAAAGTTCACGCTAAAATGGTATTATATCATGAAAGTAGGGCATTTAGGTAGAAGTGTGCAGGTACCCCAGTCAACAAGAGCAGTTCCCTAATGAAAGGTTATCAGTGCGAGATGTGGCCAATGGACATCACTTCTATGCCTTTCTGTGACTCTTCCACTCTCTCTGCATCTCTGTTGCAACCTGCTGATGACACACTGTAACCCTCTAAGCTCAGTGTTTAAATATCCATTTAGCAAGTCACACCTTGACCACAACTTTTCTTGTATATTTGACTGCACTTCTTGGCAGATTTGGTCCAGTTTATTAGGAGGCTATGTTTTCACCAGGGTCTGTTAGTTAGCAACATAACTCAAAAAGTTATAGATGGATTTTGATGACATTTTCAGGAAATTTCTGCAATGAGACCAGGAACAAATGATTACAATTTGGGGATGATCCAGCTGCCTTGGCGGAGGTCTGCGCTCTCCTAGTGCTTTTCTAGTTTTATCTGGTTTATTGTGTCCTTGACCAAGACACTTCACTGGCTTTGCAAGCTGGTGGTCCGAGGGCCTGTGTAAGGCAGCCTCGCTTATGCCAGGGCGTCTGTGGCTACAACGTAGCTTACCACCGTCAGTAAATGAATGTGTGCATGAATGGGCTAATGACTGAATGTAGTAAAAAGTGACTGAAAAAAAAGGCTATACATATGCAGGCTATTTACCATCCCTACCCAGGTTTCAGACATCTACAGTAGCTGTTTGTTTGAGGTGAGGCTGGGTAATTTGGAGATAACCCTTCCTACTTATCATACACTTTATGCAATGTGCCAGGACCACTGGAAGCAATAATACCCTGTGGCATGATGGTGCCACCACCATACTTGACAGTTGTTCCGTGTCCTTGGATTTGAAAGCTGAAAGATCTCAACCTTTGTCTCTTCTGACACAAACCTTTTCCAGAAAACATTTGGATGGTCCTTGCAGATTTTAGTCGAGCTTGAAGGTGCAAAAGCTACATTCTGAGTCAGCACCCTCCAGGACCATGGTGATGGTCAACTGGTTTCGTTGTGGACAGTCACACTGGTGTTTCAGCAGTTTCCACTTGATGGTAGCCTTATGTTGTGCTGATTCCTCAATGGTTTATCAACATTGTAACAGATTTTCTGTAATTTAGGAGAAAAAGTGAAAAGTCATAACAGGTTTAAATAAGAGAAAATCTACAATAAATTACATCATTGAAGTTGTAGAAGTGTTTGTATAAATCAATAAATGCCTAAACTAATTTATTTTAATGCCCATATTGAGGGGATGGCAACTTCTAATATTACCTGTGACCATATTCATTAAGAATAAATTTATTTCTTCTCACTGCAGAAGGGTTTTTACTCCCTAAACTGACTCAACCAACAAGACAGGGACTGAATGATTGTGAAGTCAGTTTAGACATGTCCGTCTGTATTTTCCAGGCTGTTGGAGCAGAGAGTCCTCCAATAATCTGCAGCCCCGACCAAGTGTCTCATGGATACATCACCATCAGAGTAATGATCCACATCTTTCAGCAAATCATCAAACCTTATAAAAACAGATTAATCAGAGCCATAATTTCAGCCTGGTGTTCGGACTCACTACGTGGAGATGGGCTCCGGTCCTCCGGTTCTGCTGTGCCATGGCTTCCCTGAAAGCTGGTACTCCTGGAGGTACCAGGTGAGGCTTCTGTTGAAAGTCCAAGTCTCAGAACAGCAGTGGTTCATTGGGTGTTTTCATACCGGCCTCCTCTTTGGCAGATCCCAGCGTTGGCTGCAGCAGGGTTCAGGGTCCTGGCTCTGGACATGAAGGGCTACGGCGAGTCCATGGCACCCCCTGGTGGGAAAAAATAGGAAAATGTTCTTTCATCCAATGTTAAATCTGCAACGTTATTCACCTAATTATTAATAGTTTATGATTGGTAATTGGTCTCTTGCAGACATAGAGGAATATTCTCAGGAGCAGCTCTGCAAGGTACCAACCTTTCAACATATTACTGCATAAAATATGAAATTCAGTATTTAAATATGACTGGAGTGTGTAATATATTTCTCTCTCTACAGGATCTAATCACATTTATGGACAAAATGGTAAGAAATATATTATTCTAATTATAAGGTTCATTATTGCGGACTTGTCTTTTTTTCCTTCCAAGTCGATACCACAGGTCACCCTAGTGGGTCACGACTGGGGCGGTGCTTTGGTTTGGACTATGGCGCGGTATTTTCCAGAGAGAATCAGGTGAAAACACTTTCTAAGTTAGATTTACTGGTGTTTGAAATGTTTAAGTAAAAATCTGTTCTATTTGTTCCTGTGAAGGGCGGTAGCGTCACTGAACACTCCCCTATTCCCGGCGGACCCTTCGACTCCTATTTCAAAGAAACTAAAAGATCTTCCCATTTTTGACTACCAGATTTACTTCCAAAAACCAGTAAGTCTTTGCTTCATCAGAGAGGTTAGAAGAACAAGGGCTGGCTCACCTAAACCAGTTGTCCCCCAAATGTTTAGCTTTCAACCCACAAAACAACAACTATTTGTAACACTGACTAATAACTGGTTGAGGAACACCCATCTTATCTATAGACAAACTCTCTACATATAGACATCCTAGTTAGCAGGTCAGTGGGCGACAGACTGGGTACATCCTGGACAGGTCACCAGTTCTTCAGACACATGCGACAAAAGACCAGGACAGGGTTTTAAATGCAACAAGTTATGGTTAAGATTCATCTTCCTCACTCTAGAGTTTGTAATGGGGTTCCTCAGGGTTGAGCGCTCGGATCACTTGGAAAGTTATTGGACACCATGGGATAAAATAGTATAATGCTCTGATGATACTCAGCTTTTTATTCAATAAGGCCTGATTAACACCTGAAGACATTTCCTGATTTAAAAAAAAATAGTTTGCTCAAGAAAGGGGTTTAATCTCAAAGGTAAGTTTCAATGCAAAATCTGGTTTCCTCAGATAAACGAGTTTTTACAATCATTGTTTGATTAACTGAAACTTACTGTGTTATTTAATACAATTAGACTCAATAATTGTTTGCACTGGATTTACTTACATCGGAATAAACAGTTCTGGACTCAGAGGCTATGTAGTTAAATATGAATTGCACTTAGGGATGTTCGATATCAACTTTTTTACCAATATTCTCTAAATCTTAATTTTCAGTACCGATACCACCAAGAGACAGGATATGTTGCGAGTTTTGCCAAACAAATAAAAAGATCTCAAAAACGTACTTGGATCTGTCCTATTTTTACCATTTCAGTGAGAGGAGAAGTAGCTGAAGATTTAGACGTATAATATGTGCATGGTATGAAAGTGTATAAAAGTTGTCACTAAAAAAAAGGTAAAAAAACAGTAGCAATGATATATTTATATTACATTTTAATGCCGATATCGGTCGATAATAATGGACATCCCTACCTACACTGAATCATAAGAGCTGAACTGAACTAATAAGCTAATGTAACAAGTACACAATGATGAGCCTCAACTGCCATTTAATCTGATCTAACAATTATCGGAAAACCATTTAAAGATTGTATTTATATGTTAGTTTTATTTGGTTAATCTCCACCACTCTGCTTGTTGTTCCAGGGAGTAGCCGAGGCCGAGCTGGAGAAGGACTTGGAGAGATCATTCAAGATTTTCTTTTTCAGCGGCAGTGAAGCAGTGAGTAGACCCACATCATCCAGTCCCAGGTCCGAACAGCTGGAATAAAACCTGATGAGAAATGTTTCCTCAGGCGAGTCGTCCTGCTCTGAGCACCTCGGGAGTCTGCGCTCGAGGTGAGAAGACCTCCTGCTTTGTGTGTTGGCCTGAGCTGAACGATGGGAGCTCATGTTGGGTTTTGTTTCCCCCAGGCGGGCTGTTTGTGGGTCTGCCGGAGCAGATTCCTCGGAGCTCAATGCTGACAGAGGCCGACCTGCAGTTCTACGTCAGCCAGTTCAAAGAGAGCGGCTTCAGGTTGAGAACATTTAATCAGTGATTTTACTCCAGAGGGTCCGACAACCTTAATTCTCCATGCCGATCAGAGACACTGGGGCGTTAAATAGGAAATCTGTGCTTTTCGCTCCACATTTACATGGTTGAAAAGAGTTGGACCCCAAATGAAACCTGATTTTTCTTTTATATGTTGTGCAACAGGGGACCATTGAACTGGTATCGAAACAACGAGGCCAACTGGAAGTGGATGTGTTTGCAGCCCACTGGGAAGGTTTGTGACGGGAAACTAGATCAGGTTTATCCCAAATTAACATCCCTGCAGAATAAAACATCATAGGATTAGAGACTTTAGACTTAAAAACAACATTAAAGGATAAAGAAACTGTTTGCTGCACTTTTTTGATGACTGAACATTTTTAATTCCTCCCATCAGCTTGTAGTGATAAGCCTTATAAAAAAATAAATCAGTTAACTAATTTTTTCTTAAATAGTTCCAATAAAAAGACAATGTATCCAAAAGTAGAAGCTATTGATAGCGACACCTTCTGGTTTGACATTTTTTTAAACGAGGTTCTGCATTTTAGGTATTAAATGACAATTTAGTTTGATCCATCAGCTGATAAATCAAGAACACATTTTAATGCAAACGTATTGCATGTTGCTATATTATTCCAGAATAAATTAAACCTGTAGTTTGTCATTAAACATAACTTTTCTTTATGATTTAGCTTCTTTAACATATAATGTTCTGTTTATTGTCATTTATTGACCTTCATATGAACAACAGGATCTGAAATCCAACAATTTTTTCTAGATTTTATGTTAAAATCTTAATAAAGAAGCTTTATCCAGACTGTGCAACATGAGCTATGTAAATCCTCCTGCCTAGTTAAGCTGTAATGTTTAACCTGCGCTGAAATGTCAACAGAAGCATCATTTCTGTAAAAGATCTGAATATTTCTGGAGGGATTTTTACCTTTTGTGAAGAACTGCATCAGGTTCAGGTCACGAAAATGTGACATGTTTCCCTGCTTCACCACACCTGACAGACTGGAGGTTGATGAGCTTCAGGTGTGTTGGAGAAGGGAAACCTTTAAAGCCCCAGTCCTCCAGGGTGCTGCAGGACTTGGATGTGTTCCTGCGCCAACACAGATGATCCATAATTATAAATTATACCTTCAGGATGGCATCAAATTGCTGGACATGCCTTTCAGGACTTTGGTCTAAAATACACCATAACAAAGATATAAACAGAGAAATAGGTCAACATTAAACATCTTCCTGCTGTGACGTTCTCAGATTCTGATGCCGGCGCTGATGGTGACGGCGGGTAAAGACCCCGTCCTGCTGCCGGCGCTCTCACACGGGATGGAGGACTTGGTGAGACAATCATCCTGAATAAAAAGGAGCGTAGTGCCGACAGCTGATCACAGAACAACGTGTTCCCTGCAGATCCCCAACCTGAGCCGAGGACACATCGAGGACTGCGGACACTGGACTCAGATGGACAAACCGGCAGAGACAAACAACATCCTGATATCGTGGCTTAAAGAGACACGGGAAGGCTGGGGTGTCCCGGTGGCCCCCAAACTGTGACGGAGGAGGAGAAAAAGATGGGATAGATAGGAAAGGAGGAAGAAGAAATATAACAATGAAAATGTTACATTCCAAGTTTTCCAAAAGAAAGGGAAGAACGTAAGAAAAGGTGGAGAAAAAGAAGTAAATGTTGGGAAAAGCTGAAAAAGAAGAGGGAGAAAGATATTAGAGCAGGAGGAAAGTAAGTTTAATAAAGAGAAACTGGATTTTTTTTAAATGAGAAAATGGATGGAAAATAGGAAAAAGAGGAGACTTACAAGAATGAAGTTGTTTGTTTCCAAATTCACCCAAATAAAGGATTTCAAAATAAAAACCTTTCAACCGCATCCTTTGATACAGATTTTACTTTTTAATCAGAAATTAATTTACATCTGGGCAAATTACTATAAACAGGAGTTTGTATTAGGATATTTTAACCATGTTTGTTTTGAAACATTGGCAAGGCTGTGTGAATGAGTAAATATGCTAAAGAAAGTCTAATTACAAAAATACATTAACATCTGATGACATCAGTTGTTTATAGGCAGAAAAAAAATCCTTAAAACGTAAAAAAAAACATCTAAAGAAACAATGTGAGAGGAGGAAGTTGGAATATTTCATAATCCCAGGATAAATAAAAGGAAACGTAATACATCTTTTTGGAAATATTAAATTAAAACTTGTTAATCCAACATCATGACTTAATCTGGAAGTTAAAGAACCTTTTTATACATTTCAATTTGTATCTATTTTATATTTTGCATGGGGAAAAAATTTTTTTGTACCTTTTCATAAGATTACTTAAAAATGCATTTAAATACAGTCGGACCATGGCTGTATAGAAAAGGAAAAGCGGATGAAAGGCTGGAAAAAGTGGAGACCTCATCTTCTAAAAATGTTCTTTGTGAGTCTTTAAGACCGAAACAATGACGAGGGCTCCCTCTAGTGGTAAAACAGCTCACAGCTGCTTCTTCTCAAACAGCTTCTTCCAGGCCGGCATGATGTGTTCGTAGACTGGCTCGATCTGTCACAAACACAGCTCCATTAAACTCCTCCCACCACAAACTAGCCCCGCCCCCACAGCTCATGCTCGGCTCACCTGCTGCGACTTCTTCACCCCGTATCTGAAGAGCGTCGCCTGGTGCTCGCTGTTGTGAAACAGGATGTCAAAGGTCACCTCCCGACCCATCATGTCCTCGATGGACGGCTTCACCACAGAGTGGAAGTCTCTGGGGGAGTGTGTGTCGTCCAGCATGTTGTTGACCTGCAGACGCCTCGGTGTTAGTGTAGTTCAGCTTAACGGGTCCGAGCTGCAGGATCCAGCTCTGTTCTACCTTGTATTTTGTTCCCAGCATCTCCAGAGGATCCAGTTTGACCTCTGACCTCAGGGCTCGGCCAAACAGTGGGATCTTTGTGTCGGCGTCTGGGAAATTGTTTTACCAGAAAATAAAGAAATTAGCTCAAGAAGAAAAATCAAATTCTTTGACAAACAGAACCTTAAAAAAAGTGTTTAAACCTGGTGTCGTTTTTCAAGTTTTGTCACGTTTTGTCACGTTAAAACCAAAACTTTAATGCAACTTCTCTGGGATTTTATGTGACAGAACATCACAAAGTAGAGCAGAATCAGGAAGTGGAAGAAAAATGGAGCATGGATTTTGTTTTTTAAATGAAAATCTGAAAAGTGTGGCATGCATCTGTGTTTAGCTAACTATGTGGAACCACTCTTTGCTCATTTTAGAACTGAAAATTGCTGTTGACATCAATTCTGAAGTCATAACACAGATTCTCAGTTGTTTTTAGGTCTGGACTTTAACTAGGCCATTCTAATGCATGAATCCGCTTTGATCTAAACCATCCCATAATATCTCTGTCTATATGTTGAGGCTGGTTGTCCTGCTGTAAGGTGAACCTCCACCCCAGTCCCAGGACTTCTGGAGCGTCTAGCCGGTTTTCTTCCCGGATTTTCCTAGATTTAGCTACATCCATCTTCCACACAGCATGATACTGCCACCACCATATTTTAAAATGGGGATGGAGTTTCAGGGGGAAGAGCGGTGTTAGTGTTCTCCCACTAATAAATCAAATCATATGTACTTCTACAGAAGGTTTAACATAACTAAGTTAACTAATATCCTCTTTGATAAACCTCCAAAATATAAAAGGAACAGAAAAGAGCTGGATGTTTTCTGCTTTATTCAGTGTTTATAGTTTTGACAACACACAGTTAATGTTTCTAGAATTAATTTTACTCAAGTGTATTTTATTTTTGTATTGTATTAGTTTTTCCCATCTGGAGTAATAGAAAACATCCCTATGCGCCTGTTACACATATTGTGGTCTGTATAGTTGAGTAAACTATGAAACTTTAACAAAAGTTAAATATGTATATTTTAATTTTTATTATTTAATGTAAATATGGCTGTAGTCAATAATTAGAATATATTTGATGAAAAATAACCCTACCCAGTATTTTGATGTTTGCTGACTTCCCTCTGATGGTTAAGTATCTGAACTACATCTTTTATTCATATTTATTGGTTTTAATTTCGTCTTCTGTCAAATCAGGTAACTCCACCCTACATTACAGTTAAAAACACACATAAAGGTCAATGCAAGGGTGTCCATTCTAAATAAAATGCTTCAGCAACGTTGATTCTGCTGTAATTACCACCCTCTATCCACCAGAGGGCATAGAGTAAGATCACTGGTTTCATCTTCCATTATCATGTAAAACAGATCTCCATTTTTCTTTAGCTCTCTTTCCCTGACTAGTAGGAGTAGCTCCTCTCCTTCCTTTAATCATACAAACATCTAACTTTCAGCTCCAAGGAGATTCGTGTCTTCTTTATCATCAGCCGGGAGGTTTACGCCCTCTGGTGGACAGGGAAGGTAACTACAGCAGATATTTACGTCATCTTTATGGCAGAACAGGGCGCTTTATGTATTTGGTATAAGCATAAAGTCGTCATGTTAATGTGCAAATGTTTGAAGGTAGCTTTTTTGTCAAGAACTGTCTTTATTGCAATCATATAACATTGAATCAATAAAAATGTAATAATGTTTGATGTAGTAACTGTGTAACTGATTAGGCTTCATTTAAAACTCGTTATGCAGCGTTTCTAAAAAATAAAAAAATGCTATAGCAACGTTGATTCATAGCTGTAATTACCACGATTGGCCACCAGAGGCAGTAAAGCGGCCTCCTAAAACGTGAGGCGTGAGTGTGGCTGTAGCTCGTTGATTCAGCTCCTGCTACCATTTAAAACCTAAAACACATCTCCATTTTTCTTCAGCTGTCTGTGGCGGGATGGTAGGAGCTCCTCTGCTTCCTTTAATTATACAAACATCTAATTTTACGCTTTAAAGGCGAGATTTATGTCGCCTTTATAATCAACCGGGAGGTTTATGCCCTCTGGTGGACAGGCCAATGAATTACAGAGCATATTAATATTGTTTTTATGGCAGAGCAGGGCCCTTTCTGCCCTCTGGTGGACAATATTCGAACTACTGTGGATATTTATATCATCTTAATGGCAGAGCAGGGCCATTACTGCCCTCTGGTGGACATACATGTAAACTACTGCTAATTTTTATATAATCCTTATGGCGGAGCAGGGCTCTTACTGCCCTCTGGTGGAAAGAGATGTGAACTACTGCGGAAATTTAATGGCAGAGCAGGGCCCTTACTGCCCTCTGGTGGAGAATACTCAAACTACTCTGGATATTTATGATCTTTATGGCAGAGCAGGGCGCTTTCTGCGATCTGGTGGACAAAGATGTGAACTACTGCGGATATTTTAGGGCAGAGCAGGGCTCTTACTGCCCTCTGGTGGACATAGATGTAAAGTACTGCTGATTTTATATAACCTTTATGGCGGAGCAGGGCCTCTTCTGCCCTCTGGTGGACATAGATGTGAACTACTGCAGATATTTATATCATATTTATGGCAGAGCAGGGCCTTTACTGCCCTCTGGTGGACATAGATGTGAACTACTGCGGATATTTATATCATCTTTATGGGTGAGCAGGGCCCTTACTGCCCTCTGGTGGACATACATGTAAACTACTGCTAATTTTTATATAATCTTTATGGCGGAGCAGGGCCCTTACTGCCCTTTGGTGGACATACATGTAAACTACTGCTGATTTTATATAATCTTCATGGCAGGGCAGGGCAGGGCTCTTACTGCCCTCTGGTGGACAGGAAAGATAACTACAGCCGATATTTACATCATCTTTGTGGCAAAGCAGAACACAAATAAAGAGATGTGAACTACTGTGTATATTTATATCATCTTAATGGTAGAGGAGGGCCCTTTCTGCCCTCTGGTGGACAATATTCGAACTTCTGTGGATATTTATATCATCTTTATGGCAGAGCAGGGCCCTTACTAGCCTCTGGTGGACATAGATGTGAACTACTGCGGATATTTTATGGCAGAGCAGGGCTCTTACTGCCCTCTGGTGGACATAGATGTGAACTACTGCGGATATTTTATGGCAGAGCAGGGCTCTTACTGCCCTCTGGTGGACATAGATCTGAACTACTGCAGATATTTAATAGCAGAGAAGGGCTCTTGCTGCCCTCTGGTGGACAGAGATGTGAACTACTGCAGATATTTAATAGCAGAGAAGGGCTCTTACTGCCCTCTGGTGGACATAGATGTGAACTACTGCGGATATTAATATGATCTTTATGGCAGAGCAGGGCCCTTACTGCCCTCTGGTCGAAATAGATGTGAACTACTGCGGATATTTAATGGCAGAGCAGGGCTCTTACTGCCCTCTGGTGGACATAGATGAGAATTGCTGTGGATATTTATATCATATTTATGGCACAGCAGGGCCTTTATTGCCCTCTGGTGGACAGAGATGTGAACTACTGCGGATATTTAATGGCGGAGCAGGGCTCTTACTTCCCTCTGGTGGACATAGATTTGAACTACTGCAGATATTTAATGGCAGAGCAGGGTACTTTCTGCCCTCTGGTGGACATACATAAGAACTACTGCAGATATTTATATCATATTTATGGCAGAGCAGGGCGCTTTCTGCCCTCTGGTGGACATAGATGAGAACTGCTGTGGATATTTATATCATCGTTATGGTAGAGCAGGGCCTTTACTTCTCTCTGGTGGACAGAGATGTGAACTACTGCTGATTTTTATTTAATCTTAATGGTGAAGCAGGGCCTTTTCTGCCCTCTGGTGGACATAGATGTGAACTACTGCAGATTTTTATATGAGCTTAATAGCAGAGCAGGGCCCTTACTGCCCTCTGGTGAACAATACTCGAACTACTCCGGATATTTATATGATTTTTATGGCAGAGCAGGGCGCTTTCTGCCCTCTGGTGGACATAGATGTGAACTACTGCAGATATTTATATCATATTTATGGCAGAGCAGCGCCCTTTCTGCCCTCTGGTGGACAAAGATGTGAACTACTGCAAATATTTATATCATATTTATGGCACAGCAGAGCCTATACTGCCCTCTGGTGGACATAGATGTGAACTACTGTGGATATTTAATGGAAGAGCAGGGGAAGAGTAGTTCACATCTATGTCTACCTTTCTGCCCTCTGGTGGACATAGATGTGAACTACTGTGGATATTTAATGGAAGAGCAGGGGAAGAGTAGTTCACATCTATGTCCACCTTTCTGCCCTCTGGTGGACAGAGATGTGAACTACTGCAAATATTTATATCATATTTATGGCACAGCAGAGCCTATACTGCCCTCTGGTGGACATAGATGTGAACTACTGTGGATATTTAATGGAAGAGCAGGGGAAGAGTAGTTCACATCTATGTCCACCTTTCTGCCCTCTGGTGGACATAGATGTGAACTACTGCAGATATTTATATCATATTTATGGCAGAGCAGGGCCCTTTCTGCCCTCTGGTGGACAGAGATGTGAACTACTGTGGATATTTTATGGCAGAGCAGGGCGCTTACTGCCCTCTGGTGGACAATACTCGAACTACTGTGGATATTTATATGATCTTTATGGTAGAGCAGGGCGCTTTCTGCCCTCTGGTGGACAAAGATGTGAACTACTGCGGATATTTTATGGCAGAGGGGAGCGATTTCTGCCCTCTGTAGGACAGGAAAGATAACTACAGCAGATATTTACATCATCTTTGTGGCAGAGCAGAACACAAATAAAAGGTGTAAAAACTGTTTAAACAACAACAAAAATTTTCAGATTAGCTAAAACCTAGAGTGTTCACACATCAAAAGCTTCAATTATTTTCCAATCTGACTAGAAGACCTTATTCCACATGTCTCCTTTGTCTGCTTCACTCAAAGCTCTTCTGTCAGTGTAGGTGAACCTCCATGTCTTGGTAGGTCTGGAGGTGGTCCATCCTCTCCCCATGTCCAGATAATGGAATGAACAGAGCTCTAGGAGATGTTCAAAGCTTGGGATTTTGTTTTAGAACCTCACCCTGCTTTATATTTCTCCACAACATTCTCCCTGACCTATCTGCTGGGTTCCTTGGTCTTCATGATAATGTTTGTTCTCAGATGTTTTCTGAAGAACATCTGAGGCCAAAACTAGAATAGCTTCATTTACACTTTTAAAATCCTTTCAGTTGCACAAAATGTTATCAAAATTGCTATCAGAGTAAATGAGTCTGAATACAACTTGATGCCACAAAATGTAAAAATCATATTCCTTCAGAAATAAGCACTGCTTTGTTTTGATTTATCAACATAAAATTTTCCCAAAATAACATTGAAGTTTGTGGTTTTAATGTGAAAAAAAAATCATGGGGTGTATTGACTTAAGCAAGGCAGGTAGACCTAAATTTAATTATTGTTTTTGCTCAAATTTCAGCTTCCTGCAGGAAAACAAACTATGAAGGAGATGCAGTTCCACCAGGAAGACGTCTCAGACTAGATCTGTCCAACTAGTTTCATGCAGGTTTTCAGAGTAAATAATTACAAACATTAAATGTTTGAGTATTTTCAGATTTTCTGACACAACAGCAGAAGAAAACCTGCATGATAGCAACATTTCATTTTCTAAGAACATAATTAATCAGCTATTGTCAGGCTTTAACTCTCCAACATGCACAGTAAATATAAACCTTGTCATATTAAAATAGATTTTTGACAAACCTCTGCATGTCAGGTGAGCCACGTAGGGAACGCCATCCCGTTCACCAAAGTATATTCCGAAATGAGAGAAGTATCGGTTCCTGTGATACTCCACGATGTCTCCTGGGTAGAGTTTAGGGCGGGAATTAATCTGCAAGCAGAATAACACTTAAAAACATCAAATAATCCGAAGTTACAGTAAATTCAACTGTTTCAAACACATCTTACTACAGTTTATATCTAGTTTAAACCGCATTAAATAAAATATTAAACTGTTTTCTGCTCATTTTTATCTGGACCAATGATGGAGGGTTACTGAGAGATAATCAAAGAGCACCTGCTGATTGATACAGGTTGGTGGGTGGAGCCTGCTACGGTGAGTGTTCCTGACCAATCAGAACAGACCTTGCACCTTTTTGTTTACATTTTACATAGCAGCTGAGCAGATATGAACATGAGCAGCTCAGCTGATTTCAGCTCATTTAGAAAAAATAGATCCCTATAATAAATGTCCTAAAAGAGCCTCTTCATTATTTCTTCATTTTTACTCCAGCTGCATTGGAATCATGTGAATATTGTCACTTTCTCCTTTCTTTTCTTACTGACGAAGCTTTGTTAAAGTTAAAAGAGGGAAACATTTACAATTTACTAAATCCCTTGTCGGTTTTATCAGATGGTGGTGCTAGACCAAAAGAATAAGAATATAGACTTGACTGTGCTGAAAGATGTGTAATTGTTACAATAAGACAAGAGTGTTATTATCCAGAGTAAACAAGTTTTCTACTGACATGGACTGAAGGGCCGCTCAGCGAGGAAGAAGCCATTGCTCCGAAAGCAACATGAAAAGCCAGATTACAGTTTGAAATTGAAGTGTTTGAACATAAAAGGGTAAACCTGCTAACAATATCATTGTAACTGTCAAATACAGAGGTGGCAGCATCATGTTGTGGGAGTGTGCCGTAGCAGGAGGGACTGGTGTACTCAAAATAGATGGCATCATAAGGACAGAGCAATTATATGGAAATATTGCAGCAACATCCCAAGACAACAACCAGGAAGTTAAAGCTTGGACACAAATGGGTCTTCCAACCGGACGATGTCCATCAGCATACAAGATTAGCTTAAGGACAGCAAGGTTAATGCCTTGGAGTGGCCATTACAAAGTCCCGATTTCTGAGAGCTGAGAAAAATGTGAGGAAATCAGTCTGCAAACCTGACCCAGTTTCACTGGTTCTGTCAAGAGGAATGGGCCAAAATTCTAGCAAACAAAGGTTGTGGAAGAAACCCCAAAACAGTTGACCTGACTCAGACAGTTCAAAGGCAATCCTACCAAATACTGAGGAAATGGGTGGAAACTTCTGAATGTAATGAAAGTTAAAGAACATTTTCTACAAAATTTCTCATCATTCTGGCATTTAACAAATAGAAATAATCCAACTTGACCTAAAACAGAAAACACACTTTTAAACACAACATACACAAACACCTACGTTCAACTGTATCTTATATTATAGGTAATTTATCCGAGAGTTTCCAGTCTATTATGACATGAAAAGGATTGTTCTCTATCAATGGATTGAAAATATGAAAGCAATTTCTTGGGAATCCAGCTATTTATCATATTGCTCTTCTGGTCAACAAATAAATCCATGTGTGTTCCTGACCAGAGGCAGCAACTACTCAATACAACATGTAACACAAAGTCAAAGTTACCAACTTCTATTGGGTGAAAAAGTTGCCAATATAAGCTCTGTCCTTTTAGATTTATTTGGTCAGATTCGGGTAAACTTGGTGCCTGCTTAGATGCTTGTGTTTAATGGTGCAAAATAAAAAATTATTTGACATAAAATCTAGCATACTTTGTAATAAATGTAAGATTAATACGTCAGAGTCTTAAGCAAATCAATCCAAGCAAAGGTCTAAGAATAAAATGAGGAAATATCAGTGGAAATCTCAGGCTAAAGAAAAGTTCAGATGATCAACAATCTAAAAAAACAAACACAAACATGACAGCATACTGCTAGGTTTGTAAAAACTTTAAAACTCAAGTCAAATTTTCTTCTAGAGGAAAGTTTGTTGGTCAGGCGAGACAAAGACAGAGTGGTCTGACCACGGTGAGAAAAAGAAGCTTGTACATTCACGTCGAATCATTCGAGGGGCTGATCAGGGATTTTGTTTGTCCCTGATGGGCTACTGTAGCAACATTATCCTAGAAGGTGGTGAGATTTGGAAAACGCAGCTCTGTTTCCATCTTTGACTGATATAAAACAACATTCTAATGATAAAGTGACTTTCTGTCAGTAAATCAGACAAAAGATAGATCATTTCCATCAAATTTTAACACGATTTAACTCCTTTAAAGCAAAATGTCCTCCTCATAATCTTCTCTCACAGCTTTCATCCAAATTGATGAACCTCTGGTGGATTACTTTGACCAGGAAAGAAAACTAAAGTTCCAACTTAAACAGAGTCAAACATCAGCGGCTACTTAAATGTCGATAAAGGTCAGAAGGTCGCTCACCTTGCCCATGACTGTTGTTCTCTGCAGCTTTCTCCTCCCGTTCTGAAAGCAAACCCACAGCAGTCACACAGGAAACCCCTGCTGCTTTGCATACAGACCCAACCATGTGATGAAGAAGTCCATGGGTCTGCCATGGTCCACTGAGCGCGCTCATATCAGCCCGCCAGGAGGAACACGGCGGCCTGGTTCCAGCACACCTTCTCCTCAGCCTCCACCTGGTTTCAGGATCAGCTTGGTGGTTTGAAGAAATTCATTTCTCCTGCATTAAAAACCATAAATCACCTAAAACGTCTCCATTCCAGCACCTCTGGGCGTCTTAGCAGGTGTTTCCTAAACAGATCAGCAGAAAGAGGAACTAGCTTCAGAGGGTTTGAGGGGTTTTTTCATTCTTCTTAGAGATAACAAAGGCTGTGAAAGAACGAGAAGATAAGGCGGACATTAAAAACAGAGCCTCCAAGCCATTAAAACGTGCTCTGTAAAGCTCACAGGAAAATGTCAACTTTATTTAACTCTAATTCCAGTCGACTCAACATCTCTAGAACCAAACATGGAGAAGCAGCTTTCAGTTTCTATGCTCCTCTAATCTGGAACAAACTTCCAGAAAACTGCAAAGCTGCTGAAACACTGAGTTCTTTTAAATCACAACTAAAAACGTTTCTGTTTAGAGCTGTATTTGAGTAAAGTTTTCATGTATCATGTTTTGTGTGTATCATGTTTCTTGTTTTACTGCTGTTTTTATTTTACCACTTATTCATGTAAAGCACATTAAACCACCTTGTTGATGAAAGTGTGCTATACAAATAAAATTGCCTTGCCTTATATTTCAGTCGTTTTAAATAAGATTCTGCTCCTCTTTCTGTCCAACCAGTCTCAGTTCTGTGAATCAAAGGAGACATGACCCGGTGAGCTGCAACGTCCATTTCGTTCTGCTTCTTTAATAACGAGACCATTAAACTCTCTCCAAGCCCCGCCCCCGACACGACTACCTTATAAAAAGATTAAAATCTCAGATTTAACGAATAATACGTCTGAATTGTCTCGTCTGGGTCCAAAAAACATGTTGGTTCTGAATGTTTCAGGCCTTCAGGGGAAGAAAACGTCAGAAAAACAACTTTTACATTTGTTTTAATTTCTCTCTTTTTGTATCATTCACAAAAGAATACTTAGCCTCTTTTAGACCATTTAGTTTTTTAGAAAGTAAAGAATTAAGTAGAAGCTGGAGGTAAAACGACAAAAATAAGAACGTTTATTTCTGCAGCAGCATTAAATGTAAAGCCAAAGAAAAAGACAAAAACAATAAAACAACCACGGCTTGTGAACCTGAGCTAAAAACAGGTAAAGAACAACACGTCTACAGTAGAGATCTAATATTTAGATGCAGGCTATTCCAGAGTCTGGGTCATAAAGCAAACGATGCATCGAGGTGCTTATGGTTCGTCTGACAATACAAGAAGATTTAATGTTCAAAAATAAACGTCTCCATCTTTTAAAACCTTTTCCAAAGTGAAAATAAATACATATCAGGTTCTGCAGCAGGATCATGGCTTCTTCCAGAGACTAAATAAATAAAGTCCCGCTTCAGATTCACACATCATAAATTTGTATCTTTGAATGTTAAATAACAAGCTTGACTCTTAAAATGTATATTTATGTGGACGGAAAGAAAAACTCAACAACAAAAAGGACATATTTGTCATTATTGACTTTTTATTGAGGCTTTCTGGCACAGCAGGAGGTACTGTAGCTGCTAACATGATCAAGAAAAAAATAAAATCAACCAGCTTCACCTTCACAGAGCAGCTCGGGCTCCAAACAGGCTGCAAGCAGATGATCCAGAACCAGAGAGAAAAACAGAAATCATCTTCAGAAAATAAAGCTTTTAATATGTTAATGCCTGATTCGAAGCAGCAGGACAATCTGGTTAAGAAACCTGAGTTTAACTCCATCTGAGCTGCAGGCCAGCCAGAGGATCACACACACACACACTCACACATATTGCATATTTATAATCAGTGCAGCCGTTTAAATCAAAGTGTTCCTATTAGCAGGTTTTTCTGTTGTTTGTCTTCTTGCGAAGGCAGAGAGTCCTGAGAGTGAGGAAGACGAGGCAGGAGATGCTTCGTCGCGGGACAGGCACGGCGGTGTTTCCCTAGAAACCGGCGGCCCCTCCGCCGTCGGTCCCGCTCGGTTTGGTCAGCAGCGGCAGGACCAGACGACGAGCAGCGGCCTGTAGCTTTGCAGCAGAACGAGTCCGTCCAGCAGATTTCTCTCGTTCCGGGCCACGACTCGGCTCTCAGATTATTTCCCCACTTCCTCGTATTTTTATACATCACCGCTAGTTCTGGGGGTCCTCCGGCCCATCGGCGGCCCCCTGCTTGCCCCAGGCGTCGGCGTCGTGTCCGTGCTTCCTCTGGTGGCGCTTGTAGTTGTCCCAGTGGCCCGTGGTGTAGCCGCAGTCGGCGCAGGCGTACGGCTTCTCGCCCGTGTGCCGCAGCATGTGCCTCTTCAGGTTCATGCTCTGGTTGCAGGAGTAGCCGCAGACGGCGCAGTGGAAGGGCTTGGCCCCCGAGTGGATGCGCTCGTGGCGGCGCAGGTTGGCCAGGTTGCCGCAGGCATAGCTGCACGACGGGCACTGGTAGGGCTTCTCGCCCGTGTGCACGCGCATGTGGCGCTTGAGGTTGTCGGGGTGGGAGGAGGTGTAGGGGCAGTGGGGGCAGCCGTGGGGTTTCTCCTGGGAGTGGCGGCTCAGGTGGTTGGGGTAGCGGGACAGGAAGGGGCAGCGGTACAGCTTGGAGGCCCTGCGACGGCGACGGGGGCTGCGGGGAGGCCCGTCCTCGGAGAGCGGGTGTGGCGAGCAGCGGCGACACACCTGGAACCAGAGGAACCGGGTTAGGAAGCAGGAAGTCATGAAGACCAGGAACAAGAGCAGTGAAGGTGGAAGCACGGCTGTTTGCTGTTGAAACCAGAAATACCCCCATGAGAGGTTAAAGGTCGGCTCACCTGTCCTCCGTCGCCCTCCCCGTCGCCTCCGTCCCCCTCCAGGTCGGCCTCCTCCAGGGTGAGGCCGCACAGCCGGCAACAGAGGGGGAAGAGGAGGACCGGCAGGGGCCCGGGGGGGGAGCCGAGGCCCCCTAGTGTCCGGAGGTAGGAGGAGTCCTGGGACACTCTCAGAGTCAGCTCTGACGACGACACAGAAGAGAGACACATTTTAGAGCTGGGTCCACCGAATCTACCAGCTGTGAAGGCGTTTTCCTGAGCATTCATCCGAGCAGATCTCACTTTGAGCTCCATCAGCCAACCAGAAACAACCTCTCTTCCTCTTTCTCCGCCTTTCTCCGACCAAGGTTAAGAAAAGCTACACACCTTCACCTACCTTTTTTAAGTTTGAGAGAACAATGATCACATGTGGAAGGCCTCAAGGCTGCGTTATCGGCCCACCTTCATTCACACCTCAATGCTCCCCCTAGCTGTGATTATAAAATACTACAACTGGTCTTACCATCCATCTGATGAAATGTCAGTGTTTCTTTACTTCATATTGTTTTGTGAAGCTTTCATTTGGTCTGAAAACTAATGCAAACCTGTCTTGTTTTTTTGTTTTATTACAGCAGGAACAATTAAAAGGGAACAGAAATTAGGAAAATAAATAATATCAAAATAATAAATTCATGCTGTGATATTTTCTTTTTCTACATGTTTTCTTATTATTTTTATAATTTACACTTTTGTTACAAATACAATTTTTTGTATTAAAATTATTTACTATTAGATCTAAATTTTGTAATAGGTAATTTTATTATAATTATTTTCTTTCCTAATAAAGAATAATAATAATCATAATTCATTTACACAGTAATAATCACCGATTTGTATGTTTTCTTTTTCTCTGAACATTTACTTTTCATTTTTGAAATTATATTTTTATTTGCTACATCTTCTTCGTTACTAATAGTTTTTTGTATTAAAATGACTTATTAAAAGTATACTTTGTAAAATGTAAATATTTGACATTATTATTTAAGTTTTTTTCCATTAGTTTTTACAATAATAAATACGTCATGGAGGAATTTGCAATATGTTTATAAATACCATTTATCACTATTATCATCATCAATATAATAATAATAATAATAAATTAAGTTTCATATTTAAAAAATTTCATCTCATGCAATATAATTCTTGTTACTGAATTAATTAATATTATTTACCAGATTAAACATTCTAATTATAAGTCATAGTTTAACTTTTTGGTATTTTATTTTATTTTACCTGAGCTTAGACAATAATCATGACGCCGATTAAACAGCAGAAGTCACATTAAGTTTGCCTCCCAACCATAAACTGATTGATGGTAGAGAAGCCGTCTGAGGAGACGTTGATAAATGAAGACGAGGAAGTTAAATCATAAAATCACGAAAAGCTTTAACCATTCAAAAATAAATCAGATTTTACCTTCTTCACCTCCTCCTTTCGTTTTTCTCCTCCTACCCCGTTTCTTCTCCTTCTCCCTCCTCGGCGGCCTCTCCTGCATGTGCATGCGCTGGTGCCTCCGCAGGTTGCCCAGGGAACTGCAGGCGTAGCTGCACTGCTGGCAGCGGTAGGGTTTCTCCCCGGTGTGGGTACGGAGGTGTCGCTGCAGGTTGACGAGCTGGGCCGAGGCGTAGGAGCAGATGAAGCAGCGGTACGGCTTTTGGCCGTCGTGGATCCTCATGTGGCGCTTCAGGTGGTTGGAGTAGCGAGAGCTGAAGGAGCACAGGGAGCAGGAGAACAGCTTGGAGGGGAGGTCGCTCCTACTAACCGACTTCCTCTTCCTGACGGTTCTATCGGAGGGCACGGAGACGTCGTCCTGAGAGGACGCAATGGAGGCGGAGTTCTGCTGCTTCTCCTCACAGGTGAGACAGTAAAGCTCCGCCCCCAGGTCCACCCCCACACCTGGAAAACAAAACAAGCACAATAAGTTAATCAGAGTGAATAATAATAAATATAAATAAATAAAACAAAATAAATAAATGGACCACTATTAAAAAATATTTAAATTAAAAATATATATAAAATAATTTATAAAATGATAAACTGTTTAAATAAATAAAATATTTTTAAAAGCAATAATAAATAAATGTATAAAATATAAACAAACAAGAATAAATAAATACATATATGAACTAAAATAAATAAATATTAAATAAAATACAACATTTTAAGAACAATATATATTAAATAATTTTAAAAAACAAATAAATACAAATGCTAAAACAATAAATAAAATTTTTTGAGAATAAATACATAAATATAATTTGTTTTAAATTTAAAAAAATACATACGACATCAACTAATATAATAAATACATAAATAACAAATACATCATTTTAGGAACAAGAAGAAAATGTAAAAAACAATGAAATAAATAAACTAAAATAATAATTGATTAAATATTAAAAATAACATATTTTTACATTAAAAAGTAAGATTCTGAAGAGAGCATCAGATTTGAACATTAGGTAATTAGATTAGATTTTTCAAAAGAATTTAAAAAATAGATCACAATACAAGAAAAATCAATATTACAAATAATAAGGAATAAATAAACTATAATATTAATTTAAATATTTTCAAAAGCAATAATAGATAAATGTTTGTATAAATTTAAAATTTAAATAAAGAAAAA
Organism: Valencia hispanica; assembly: GCA_963556495.2. NCBI lineage: Eukaryota > Metazoa > Chordata > Actinopteri > Cyprinodontiformes > Valenciidae > Valencia > Valencia hispanica. The sequence goes on from OY747723.1 coordinate 28,277,938, forward strand.
AAAATACACACATCAATTAAAAAAAATCTTAAATAAAACAAATCATTTTAGGAACTAAAAAATATATACCAAATAAATTAATTAATATTTAAGAAGAATAAAATAAATACAAATGCTGAAACATTTGTAAGAATAAATACATAAATATAAAAAATACATGTTTAAAAAAGAACAAATACATACATACATATGGCATCAACTAATTTAATAAATACGTAGATATTAAAAATAAATTCATTTTAGGAACAATAAAATAAATATGAACTTATACAAATAAATAATAAAAAGAAAAAATTAAATAAATTAAGAATTTAAAAAGTAAAATAAATAAGCTAAAATAATAAATGATTAAATATTAAAAATAAAGTAAATTTAAAACAATAATTAAATAATTAAATAAAAAAAATCCTAAAGAGCAGTTACCGAGGCCCAGTCCAGTTCCTAGCGGTGCGTCCCCCAGCAGCTGACCACAGCCCTTACAGGAGAGGAGGGCAGGGAAGGTGGAGGCTGATGGTGCTGAGGGCTCGTCCTCCTCCACGCTCAAAGAGAACACCGTCACACCTGAAAGAGCAAAAGTTCAAAGGAAAAACATTCAACTCTTCTCTTAAGCCTGTAAAATCTGAGCAGAAGTGGACAGAACCGTCCATCTTGTCCAACCTCCGTCTCTGTCCAGCCCCATGAGCTCCGAGTCTCCGAACTCCAGCTCCCCGTTCAGCAGGAAGTCGCTCCCCAGAACCGGGCAGCTCGGCTCGCACGGCGCCGCTCCATCCTCCGACTCTGCTGCAGACAGAACCCAAACTTTAACCGGGAACGATGGGAGGATTTATTAATGCCACTATCTAGAGAAAACAGAGCGACGCATGTCTGGATCTGCAGGACGAAACGGTGTGGGAAAATTAAAAAACAAAGAAGAAGCAGGGCAGAGGAAGAGCAGGAGGAGATGACGGCTGTAGGAGGAAACCAGTGAGCATGAGAGAAGTTGGGAAGAGGAAGAGTTGGAAGGATACGTGTCAGAAAAAACAGGATCTAGAGGGCAAAGGTCAGAGAAACAGGCATCAACCAGAGGATGAATAAATCGTTTTTTTTACTGCAGCATAAACATTTAAGGTTTGCAAACAGGCGGCGTATTTCAGCTCGAACAATCGGCGAGGAGAAGGTTGCGCAGGAACAGAGAACGTAGCAGCCCGTGTGAAGCTCAGCTGTCATGTGGAGGCGATAAATATGAGCAGAGGTCTGAAACGGGAAGAAAACGCTGACGCAGAACAAACAGGAAGAAGCCGTTTCTCAAAGGAGGCTCTGGTTTATTCTGAAGGAGCAGCTTCACCTCTTTCTTCACTCATTACGGTCTCAGTCTGGGTCAGTAGAGGTCACTGGTGAAAAAGCTGGTTGTTCACAGAGTGTCGTGTCCAGGAATATTCACAGAAAGTTAAGTGGAAGGAAGACGTGCACCGGCAATGACGATAACCGCAACCTCCAGAAGATTTTCAGGCAAAATCATTTCGAGAATCTGGGGGAGCTTCACCAAAAACAGACCGAGGCTGGTGTCAGAACATCTAGATCCACCATGCTCAGACGGATCCTAGACACGGGCTCCAAGTATTGCCTGGTTTATTTGTCTCCGGAGACACGCAGCGCCATTACACGTCGACGCAAGGACCAAGTTTTTTAACTAGCCATCGAATCCGACGGAGAGCGCGCCTCTGTGATTGGTCAGCCTAACATTATTTCACCAGAACAGTGCTCCATAGTCGATGTAATTAGTAGTTAATGCAGCTCTTTGGCCACTAGATGCTTTATGTTCCAAGGCCAGTTGATCTAATCTGGTCCTTTGGTGATTTTGAACACCAGGGGGTGTAGAGAACAACAAAACAGACGCTGTTTGTTTCCATGCCTTTTTTAGAGTTTTCTATGAGCTGAACTTCTAGTAAAAAGCTTTCCAGCTCAATCAAAACTCTCTCTCTCTGTGTCGGCCATTGCTCCTTGAGTGGATGTGCGTTTACAAGCTGAAGTAAATAAGCTGAAATGTCACTGCAATGGTAGGCAGACCTGAAAGAAAAAGGTCTGCGCCGCCTGCTGTCCTGGAGGGGAATTGCTTCGCAACAAGGAAGAAGTATAAAAGGAGAACGTCTGCGTTGATGTGCAGACTTGCCGACGGAGACGTATAAACTGGGCTGAGGAGAACCAGAACTGGAATGTTGCTCAGTGGTCCCAGATTCTGGAAAAAGGAGCGGAGAGAACCAGAATCCACGTGATCATCAAAGCAAGCTGGGCTTCCTCAGCAGAACCACAGGCTGATCTCCTCCATGCCACGCCGGATTGATCCAGGAATTCATGCAAAAGGAGCCCAGACCAAGCATTAAGAGGGGGGAAAAAAATGAAGCCTGGCATTTCTGTTTAAGATATTTTTATGACTACGAGTTTCCCTCTCCTGTCTGGGTGGCAAGCAGAAAGCAGGTCCGATAGGTGAGCTAAAAGTGAACCGAATCAGGCAGCAGATCTCTGGTCTGATTAGAAACGCTGAGATGTCATCGGTCTGAAGGCTGTCAGGGGAAAAAAACAACAAAAACACAGAGAGGAGAAAAGGAAGGAAGGATGAAGGGAGCAGTGGTAGGTCAGGAAGTGGAGGCAGGAAGCAGAGAGGAGGATGAGATAAGCCGTCCTGTGGAAAAAAACAACAGTGTTCCTCTCTGACAGATCATGGGGAAGGGGACCCAACATGTCAGACCAGTCGGACCACCTCAACCAGTCCCGATCCCTGGCAAAACCTCCAGTTTGGGTTGAAAACATGTCCACCCCGAGCTGAGGCGAGAACAGGCGCACTTCCTCATTCTGCGGCTCTGATTTCAGCGGAGAGGAGAGCTGCAGGTAAACTCACCTTTCACCGGCTGCGGGTTGGACTGCTTCCTCCGCGGCATGCTGCTGCCTCTCTGCCCGGATCCTGCGCTTCTCTGCCGGTGGAGACACCGCTCGGACCGCCGGAGGCTCCGATCCGACCGTCAGCCAGGCGGACAGGCAGCTAACTGCATGTCATCATCTCCCTCACCCTCATCATCATCATCAGCTCCTTCCTCTTCCTCTTCCTCTTCCTCCAACGGACAGCAGGAGCGGCGGAGTCATCGCGACCGACTACCGCCTGCAGCAGAGCCACAGAACAGCGTCTAAATGAGGCTAAACGTGGAGGAGAACCGGGCCTAAGCAAACTACGACGATCAGCAGCAGTTTAACAAACAACAACAACATAAACACGTCTACAAATTTAACTTTAGCTGGCTCTAACATTGCTTTCCAGCAAATAGACGGAGCCATTCTGCTTTGAAGCCAGTTATTTTCGCCTTTAAAATAAACAAATCTCCATTTTAAAGGTGAAACTAAAGACAAAACCTAAACCTGCAGGTCTGAGCTGACTAACAAACCCACCTGAGATCATGTCCGGCAGCAGAATGAGGGAGAAAAATGACGGTGTAACTTTAAATCCGCTGTTTGTTGCTGTCAGACAGATTCTGCTGACATCGGCGTCTGCGCACCACGTGACCTCACTAAGCAGCAGGGGATTGTGGGAGATGCAGTTCAAAACAAGCTAATGACTTAAAAGTTTTGGCTGCAGAATTTTCTTTAGTTTCTTTCTTTTTTTTTCTTTTTTTTTGTAATTGAAAGTAGATTTTTTCAAAGATCTGAGTTAGGAAAACAACAAGAACGCCCCAGAGTTCAGCATCCAATATGGCCGCCATGTCAATTAACCAAAGATCCCCTTTTAACTGCCATTGTTGTTATGATGTATAAAACTCATAAAGTAAAAAACATTCTTGTTTTAATGAACTTCATATTTCATTAAAACAAGAAAGTCTTTCCTCTATTATGAGATTATTATTATTATTTACTTCCTAGCTCTGGCAGCTTAATGCTTCCATACCGTTTAAACTATTTATGCTGTGTGATCTGTCCAAAGGTCAAAGGTTAGAGCTGGTACAGATCACTGTGACGGTGTTCTAGCTGTCATTTGGTTTGCTGCTAACAGCTGTTAGTAAAACAAGCTAATAATCTATTTTTCTCCAAGAACATGTTAACAAACAGATATTTTACAGTTTAATGTCTGCAGGAGCTTTAGTAGGATACAAACCAACAAAACTAGCAATAAAAATTAATTACTGCATCTTTATATTGGATATTGGAGTTTGAATACAGAGGATTTCTGTCTTTGAGACAGAAATAAATACAACGATTTTAAAAACATCACAAATGACAGAGTTCTGTGGAACCATTTATAGTTTTTATTATTATAAAGTAACAAGCATTTTACAGATGTTGAACCCACCTTTTGTTTCCTTAGAAATAATTTGCATGTAAATGAATTCATTATGTTAAACATATTTTAAATACGCCTGAAAATGTTAACCATAATCGACTGCATATATTACTGCATTTTGTCAACCAGTTTTACACTTGTACACACAACAAAAACCTTAATAAACATAGATTTTTGTCTACTGACCCACAATCTAAGTTTGACTGTCAATATTTAGATCCTGGAAATTAAATTTTAGTTTTCAGTTTTATGAAACTTAAAGAGAAACACAAGATTAAAGATGAAATCTGTGCACAAAAACAAAATCTTCGACTACCGGACGGGTTCAGGTACTGGACTCTTCAGACTGAAAACACTTTTAATTGCACCATTTTTAGTTCAAAGTGCTGTGAGATCATGTTTGTTAAGTATCTGTGCTAAATAAACAAAATTAAAAAGAGTCGAATGCCTAACATCTCAAAAAAACAGCAGATTTCCAGCGGAGTGCCACAGGGCTCTGTCCTCAGTCCTCTACTTTTAGCTTCATCTTTTTTAAACCTGTCATCACAAGTCAAACATGGCTTCAAACTCATCGATCCTCTGTCTCGTGTTTCCTTTGCGGATTTTCTTGTAAGACACGGTTTTGTACTTTGATTGATTGCTGCTCTTCTTATCATCATTGTCCAAATCAGCCTCTTCATTCATCTCTGGGGAGTTTGGACCTCCTTCTTCTCTGTTTCCTTTGTCTTCTGTAACTTCCTGTTTTCTGTCCCCCACAGACGGCTGAACAGCGTTGTCCATTAGCCCGATGTCTGCAGTTCAGGAAACAGAAATGTTCGCTGTTATTTTATTTATAGTTATTTGAAGTGGTTGGTAAATACGAGATAATGGGATGTAAATTTCTGTGTGGAGGCTTTTTATTTTTTTATAGACGGGTTTGTCTCATCGTTGTGGAATTTTAATTAGATTTTAATGAACAAACTCTTCATTTTGGCAGATATTGTGCTCAGCGAATCGTGAGCAATGTTATGTAATGCGTACTAACTCTGCAAAAGAAACAAAAGCTGCAGCTTCCAGCTTAATGTTTTAAGGCTTTCAGAATAAAATAGCCCAGTGTTCTGAGTTTACAACAAACTAAAAGCAGGGGAGAGTCTATCTGACCCATTTATGCATTTGGTGCTTATTTCACGTTGTCTTCTTGCATTTGCAGAATGTTACAGCAAATGAATATGTTTCTCCAGCGCTACTTGGTGTATATCTTAAACAAAAACTATTCTTCAATTTAATTCAATCTAAAACAGCCTGGCTAAAATGTGTGCCTTTTATTTTCTTTTACAAATTATTTTAATTCAAACTTTCCCTTTCAAAAGGATTTCCCCTAAACCACATTAAGTTCAGTAGCAAAAATAAAAGTAATCAACTGTAATAAACACTAGCTTCTCCGTTGAAAGAAGTTAGTGTATGAAAAGGAGCTGTTTTGTCTAGAAAATATAAATAATAAACAGCATATTAGAGTTTTTTGTGATATTTATTGTAGTTTTTGAGTATGATTAAAGTCTGTAGTGGAAATCTCGTTGGAGTCAGGGTGGATGTTGCTGCAACTTCTTTTAGCTGCAATCTGATTGAGCAACTTTCCAGTCAGCTGTGGGTAAACCACTTAAATCTCTATAATAAACGTTTTAAGAGAATATTTTTGTGATTATAGTGTAATTTAGACCTTAGCAAGCTGACAAGTTTTCCTTTTGTCTCATTTAAAACATTTAAACATTGTTTAAATGTTTTCACAAGCTTCTGTACTTTAAAAAACAAAACAAATTGCAATTACCTTCTGTAACCACAAGTGTCGCCATTTCGCCAGGATGGAAAATGGCATAATTCAGAGTTAAAGAGGTTTAAAGAGTGTTTACCTTCAGATGAAATGTCTCTGCAGCTTCAGCCGGACGTCTCCTGCCTCTGACAGAGCTCTGCTGCCAATAAACTCGCTGCTGGACTGAGCCTGTTTTAGCAGGAAGTCCTCGTCCTCCCAGTCTTTGTTGCTGCTCGCTGGTGTGGGATAAATGTTCCCACAGTGCTGGGGTCTGGCAGACACTCAGTCTGACTTGTCTTCTGCTTTTGTAAGATACGTTTTTAGCAGATTCAGGATCTGATCTGATCAGGCTGGGTCTCAAGCTCCTCATTCGCCTCCTCTTTCCACCCATTCTCTCTGTGGTCTCCAGCAGCCTTTGTTTGCTCTTCTTCTTGCATTTCTTTTTATTTCACTGCCTTTTTTAAAACACCGTTCTTCACATTCTTCTTTCTTATTATCAACATTTTTCTTCAATAATTCCCTTCCTGATCAGTTCTTTTCTTTCTCTTGTCTGTTTTCTTTCATCCCTGTCTCTTGTTTATGACCTTTCGCCTGACTCCTCTCCAGAGGTGGTTAGAGTGGCCAAAAATAAGAAGTAACACTAAGTAAGAGTAACACCACTTTAACATATTTTTACTCAAGTAAAAGTAAAGAGTAGCTATCTAAGAAATGACTCAAGTAAGAGTAAAAAAGTATTCGGTAAAATGGATACTTAAGTACTGAATAACATCTGATCTAAAAATTTTAAGATGATGTCATGAGGAGACAGACAGAAAAATAATATTGGCAGATAAAATACATTTTAAAAATGGATACAAATAAGAAACATAATTACCGAATACCAAATTTTAAGCAGAAGAAATAATTCTTAAGTTATACGCTTTCAATATAATTACTAATACTTACTGTAGGTAATGTAAAAATAATGTATATCTTACAACAAGGTTAAAAGTTCTTCCAGTCACAATTTATGGCGTTTACTGTGTATTCACTTGACCTTAAAATGCAACAACAAGCTCAACAAATAGAAAATTACATAAAGACAACAATGTTTCTGTAGAAACAGGTTGTCTCCTTTAATAAACTGTTGATATGTTGGTATGTGTGTCGGTCTGATGTATTTTGTTGTTAAAATATGCTTGTTTTTCATTCAGGGAATTTACTCACAGTGGGTAGAGCATCCAGAAATGTTTACTCAAGTAAGAGTAGCGATACTTAAAAAAATATTACTCAAGTAAAAGCAAAAAAGAACAGTGTTTTAAAATTACTCTTAAAAGTGCATTTTACCCAAAAAGTAAATGTAACTAGTTAATACCCACCTCTGCTCCTCTCCTCCATGTTTTGCTTTCCTACAACATAGTTCCCTCTCCCTCCATCCCACCTTCTCCATCTCATCTTTATCTTCTCTACTTCTACTCATTGTCCTTCCCGAAGGATGTTCTCCTCTTCATTATCTTCTTCTCGAACATGTTCTCCTTCAGATACCTCCATCTAAATACAGAATACAAAGGAGAAACTTTAAAGCACCTTCCTTCTCAGTCTGAGAACACATTTCTAGCTGCAGGGACTGTCCTTGGAAAGCTTTCATTTCTCAGGTCTGAGGGTTTATTCAGGCTGTCCTGCATTCTTGTTTTTATTCAAAGCACAAAACATCATACGATCGCATTCAGTCCATTCATGTGCATCATTTGCAAAAATCCTTCAGATGGAGATATAACAGTTACAAGCATAAAAATGCATTGATTTCTTGGGCTTCCTAAACTCTGATCTAATATTTAAAATGTAAATTCCTGAAAAAATCTCAGTGAGGTTTTTCAGTTTAAATGAAAATAATCTCAAAATCTCTCGTATAAGCAGCATAATAAGAGCGGATGTTTATAAAAAATAGATTATTTTGCATAAACCTCAACAGTTTTTCACGTTCTCATATCTTGAACGATAGAAGCATTTCCTCCTGGTGTCCACTAGATGGCGGTATTAAACAAAGAAGTTAGTTGTGCGCACTTTTTTTTCCTTATAACAAGTCAGATCAGCAGAATTAGGAATTACTTTGAGGAATTTAGGAATATTTGAACTAGTTTGATTCTTTTTGCATGACTTTAAGGCTATTTGCATCAGAGACTAGAGACCGCAGCTACTTTCAGCGTGTGTTCAACCATCTGTCCTCTCTGTGGTGTTATTATTGTCCTCTGTTCTTTCATCTAAACTAATGAGGAAAAGTTTATTACTCACTAGTTTCTTTATATTCTCCTTCCCGTGGTTCAGACCAGCATTCAGTCTTTTAATATTCTGGATCAATGGTTCTCCAGGCTTTCTAAAAAGGTCTGTCAAACTGTTTTATAGAGCAACAAACTTCAGTCAGTTTTATTGGGATTTAACGACAGTACAACTTTACATAAAGTATAAATGTGAAGAGGAAGGAAAACAATATAGTGGACCCCTGCCTATTTGCAGATTTTTTTTTCATACAACATATCTACGGAAATAATGAAGACTGTACACATTAGCTTCTGTCAAGATGGTTTCCACTATGCGTATTAATGCATATGAAGGTATATTTGTTGTTTGAACTATTAAAATAGATAGTTTAAAGCATTTTTAAATGAGAACTCATTGTTCCCAGATTTTATCTATTCCTGGACTGTTGTTGTTCCTAAACCCAAAAAACGAGAGGGTCCACTATGCATTGTCTGTAATTTGTTGTAGCACGTTTTGCTGCTGTTACATCTCCAAGTTTTTTGGGGGTTCTTCTTACCACCCTCATTCAGAGACTGAAAAGCTTTCCCGTCTATCCTTACAGAAGCTTTCAGGCTTGTGGAGAACGGATGAAGAGCACCTGAAAGCATCCTGCCACAGATTCTCAGGTGGATTTAGATCTAGACTTTGATTAGGCCATTCCACCACATTAATCTGCTCTGATCTGGATCATTGTATCTCTGGTTGAATGTTTAGGGTTATTGTCTTGCTAGAAGGTGAATCTCCACCCCAGTCTCAGGTTATCTGCAGCCTTCAACACAGGGGTAGCTCTCTAGGACTGGATCTGGGCATCACAGGTTTTCTTCAAGTTCTGCCTGGTATTCAACTCTCCCCACAGCATGAAGGTGGCACCATCATGTTTTGAAGTAGGAATTTATATTACACATAGTGCTTTGATTCTTCCACCTGAGTTTTTATGACTTTCTTAACCAGTCTGTCAGTTTAGGTGGACATCTATCTCCTGGTAGGTCTGCAGGTGGTCTATCCTCTCTCCATGTCCTGATGGTGGACTGAACAAAGCTCTGGGAGATGTTCAAAGCTTGGGATTTTAGAACCTAATCCTGCTTTAAACTTCTCCACAACGTTCTCCCTGACCTTTCTGCTTGGTTCCTTGGTCTTCATGATGCTGTTTGTTCACTAATGTTACAAAGAATCTCTGAGGTTTTCATAGAACACCTGCATTCGCCCTAAGATCAGATATTCCTCCACTTAACAGCTGTGCCTCATTTTGCTTAATAAAATTGCTACTTTAAAAAACTGGCAGAGAAGTAGGTCTGTGACATATCTGATCAAACATCTTGTCAAGGTGCCAACAAACTCAGTAGAGTTTAAAAGCCGGAAACTCCTCTCCAGTCACTTACTGAGCTTTGATACTTTTAAAGGTTGGTCTGAAAGCCTCCAGAGAATGTTCATGCTCATGTAAATTTCATCAGGAGAGGTTGTGAAGGCAGGTAATCTCCTGCATGTCCGTGGATCTGATTGGGTCCTGGGACTTAATTCTTCTTGTAGATGGTCCAATATGAACATACACCAAATTAGAAGGACTAGACTAGGAACTTTCCCTGGGTTTCATTCACATTTGAGTCGCTGCACAACAAAATACAAAATGCAAGTGACTGTTTCTATGAACATTTATTTAAAATGATTAAATTATGGCAGTAAAAACCAAATAAAAATATTTACTTTATCAGTAGTTTCACCTCCTTTATAAGAACGTATGCACTCAATGTGTTTTGATAACTGTTTTACATTTCAGTTCTAAAGAAAAATTAAAATCTTTTCTGCAATGTTTTCTTTTAATTTGAATCTAAATGCCAGAAGGGAAGGACATTTCCCTTTGTTTTTAAAAGAAAAATCACTGCTCAGACAAGAAAGCAGAAACTCAAACGAAGGCTGTAGTACTCATGCTGGCCAGTAGATGGTGATAGTGTAGAGATTCTTAACAACAGTCTTAAAAAATACCATTCAGAGCTGCAGAGGAATCTAGATGCAGAAAATCTTTCCAAATGACACCAGTAAGTTTGCCTTTTCCCAAACTGGGTACTGATTGATACGACAAACACCAAACTGTTGTTTTTAGCAGCAGAGTTCTTAAATTAAATTTCTCATTCTTGATCTAAGATTCTGCGCTGGGACTTTGCTTCCTGCTGTGCCCTCCATGCCGAGAGGACTTCGTCGTCCTCGGACTCTGCAGCAGCCCGAGCCCTGATTCTCTGTCTGGTTTGAGCAATAAATGTCTCGATGTCATCCTCCTCATTGTTGCTAGCCTCCTCTCTTCTCCTTCTGCTCACTTCTGCTTCACTGCTCTCATATCGAGAATGATGAGCGAATCTCCTCTTGGTTGTGAAGGTCTCTGTTCCCTCGCTCCCCTCGTGAGCTCCGTAGGAGCTCCCTGCTCGGTTATAGCTGTGGGATTGCGTGAACCCGTTGCAGGAGTAGTCTGCATCTTCACTTGATGGATCTTCCCGGAAACTTGGCTGATATCTGGATGCAACACCAAATGTTTCCTCATCGTCTTCATCAACAGCATAGGAGCCTCTGTGACTCGAGAAATCAAATTCAGAAGCAGAAGCATCGAGATCATCGTACAGATCCTGAGACTGATAAGCTTCTGCACCTGAGGACAATTTATTTGGAGGAGGTCTTACACTTTTTAGCCAGTCGTCAATACTGGTGTCCCTCTCTTTCTCTAAAGCTGGGTTGAGATTAAGGCAGCCAGAAAGGCCATAACTTCTTTTTGGTTTCTCCTTTTTCTTTGTTTCTTCAAGAAACTCCTCCTCTTTCCTTTTTCTGTCCTGCTCCTTGTCTTCATCTTCCTTTGGTTTCTTTTTCTTGTACAGCGTGCTGCGTTTGTTGTCTTCCAGGATCTTTTTCTTTTCATAGGTTTCCACTTTTTCCCTCATTTCAGATTTGATCTCCTTCTCGATGGCATCCAGTTTTCCAAGGTTGACCTGGTCTTGGAAAAGGCTGAAAAGAGGAACGCTGGTGGTGGTGATCTTGTTTTTCTTGGATCCCAGAGTGGACCCCAAGTCTGAACCCACAGTTGAGCGTCGCCCACTCAGACCAGAGATTCTGCTCGATCCGTCACCTGAGAGGACAGATGTTGCTCTGCCACGATCCTTCGAGAGAGTGCTAGAGTATGATGCCCCGCTTAAGAAGGATGATTTGTCGTCATCCACACCTCGGCCTGCAAGCATGCTTGGTGCTCCACTGAAGCTAAGCTCAGATCCAGCACGTGATGGAGGAGGTAGGATCATTTCACTTTGCTTCTGCTTGATAGTTTCAGTCACAACATTGGCAATCCAGTTTTGAATGCTGGCGAGATTGACCATTGGTTCACCTCCAGGGCCTTGCACAGCTGGAACAGGGAGAATTGGTGGCACAGCTTGAACGGCGGACTGAGAGGACCTTGTACTTCGAGGCTGTGAAACCGAGGATATGACAGACGATCTGCCGCTCAGCATGGACATGTTGTCATCATTGGCAACACTCGGTGGTCCTGTGACCCCAGCTCCTGCCCAGAAAGCAGACAGAGGTATCGTACCACCACTGATGCTGCTTTCTGTCTCCCACCCACACATGGACTGACTTTCCTCCAATGTTTTCTTAGAACGCTCCAGAATCTCCTCACGTCTTTGCCGGCGTTTGATGGTAGCAGAGTCCTCACCCCGGCTTAGCTTCAGGATCTCCTCAGTGTTTTCTTCGCCAAGACGTTTCTGCTGCCGAAGCTTCCAAGCCTGGTACGCTGTCAGGTTGACGTCCTGGAAGGATGTTGTCTTAGATTCCTCCTCTCCATCAGCCACTTTCTCTCCATCCTCACGGTCTTTCTTGTTCCAGCCAAACTGGATCCTCTTGACGCGCCAACGCTCCAAAGGCGTCATCTTCTCCTTATTCTTCTGGCAAAAATTGTACATGGAACTCGTGTCGGAGAGGATGCTATCAATTTCAACATCAATGTTCTTGTTTCCCCCTTCTGTAGCTGTGCTCTCGCCACCTTCATCGTCCTCCTTCTTGCGGTAGCGAGCAGCGGCTTGTTCCTCAATCTCTTTCAGACGCTGCTTCCAAAGATCAGAGTAACTTGTGCAGCTGGAGGTGGACATGGCGTCCGAGGAAGTTCTCTTGTTTCTGTGCTTTAACCTCTCTTTAACAGCTCGTATGTCCTCACTAGTGACGCTCTCCACATCGTTGTCTTCTTGCTTGGTTTTCTTCGGACGACCGTCTGTGACAGAGTCTCTGTCATCCCCACTGTTGAGCTGCGCTTCCCACCAGTCATCGTTCTGATACTTTTCATTTCTGCGCTGCCATTCACGGATCATGCTGTCCAAGCCATCGTCATCTTCATCACCTCCATCCTCCCTGCCCGTCTGATCGGGCAGGACTACCTCCCCTTGACCCGATTCCTGGCTCTGAATCCCATCCTGGATCAGTCCGCTTCGGAGTGCTGCAGCCGCTGCAGAAGAAGCAATGCTGCTCATCACGCTCTCTCCATCCTCCTCCTCCTCCATCATGATGGACTGAGCTTTCACCTCAACCATGCTTTGCTCTTCCTCTTTATCTGTCTCATCATCGTCATCGCTTTCTTCGTCTCCAAAGATCCGGGCGCGGGTACGGGCGTCAATCACAGAGCACTGGCTGAGCGTTTCATCATCGTCGTCCCGTTCCTCCATCAGGTTCTCGTTGAACACTCTCAGCTGCTTCAGGAAGCCTTCGTTGGGGTTGATTGGACGTTTTTTCCGTATGGCAGTCAGAGCTTCCATGATTGTCATGTTCTGGAAGATCATCAGGTAGGATGCCACGAGAATGGCGGACCGACTGATGCCCATCATGGAAACAACCAGAACTTTTCCTGGAAAGAAAAACAAACGGTTTTTAAGTAAGTCTAGGCTTTCAGGCACATATAATAATTCAGTTGTAGGCAGAGAAAGAAGAGAAATTCAAGATCTTCAGCTGGGCCCCATGAATAACCACAGTGGACATAATTATAATTTTTCCAGGAACTCTGAGCCGGAGGCTCATAAATCATTCCCAGTAAGCAAGTTATGGACATTAAAAATCAGCTATTCTGGATCTTTTAGTGCGTCAGTGATGATTGCCGCTCAGGGAAACATACACACACACATAGATAAAACTCTGTTTTCAGCTGAATGTAATGAATCAAGTGCTTTGTGTTTTATCCTTGAGGGTGGAAACAAGACAAATAAGTGAATTTAAAAAAATTCTGCCGACCTCAAAACACCTAATAAAAGCCAACAAACCAAACTTTGTGAGGAGTTTATTCAATGACTGATTTCGGGGAATGAAAGAAATTATTGGAAATGGCGAATATTTGGATATGTTTGTGCAGACAACCCTTATGTCTTATTTTCATAGATCATATTTAGTCGATGGGTGCTTCAACATGGTTTTATTTCTATTCTCTCATTTTGAAATTCAAGGACAGGAGAGAGAACTGCAATGACAGACATTTTCAAACAGACATAAACAGCAGCAAGGGAAACATTAAACCACAAGAATGACAGAAGCAATGAGTAAATGTGTCAGTAAAAGGTCTTAACCTGCTTGTAAAATAATAAATGCTGTCGGTCCAAGTTTGATTATTGACCTTTTATCCTTTCTTAATTCAGGGGAGAGAAACACCTGACTCATCTTTGTCTAGACTCTTCTCAGCTTGTATGGAGAAGAAATGTTAACAATAATAACTAATCTTCATCATCAAAAATTATATTAAATAGACCCCTTGAACTTGAACTGTTGCATATTTTGTCACATTACACCCACAAACATCAATGTATTTAATGGGATTTTATGCAATAGACCAACACAGAGTAGTGCAGATGAATTATTGTTATTCCTCTTTACTTTGATACACTCAACCAAACCGCCCTCCGAAGTCAGCTTGTTAGTAACCAGAGTCTAGCTGTGTGTAATCTGATATCAGTATAAATTATGTTCTGTGAGGTCGTCGGACATTCCTTATAGAACATCAGAGAACAACCAGCATGATGAAGATGAAGGAACCCAACAGACAGGTCAGGGAGAAGGGTATGGAGATGTTTAAAGCTGGGTTAGGTTCTACAAAAATATCCCAAGGTTTGAACATCTCACGCAGAGCTCTGTTCAACCCATCATCTTAAAATGGAGAGAGTATGGACCAACAGCAGATCTACAAAGACATGGACGTCCACCTTTACCGAATCCTGGAAGAAAACCTGTTGGAAGCAGCAGAAGACGGAGACTGGGGTGGAGGTTCACCTTCCAGCAGGACCACCACCCTGGATCAGTGAGGTATGGAGGGCTTTAAATGGGAAAAGGCTGGATTTTGACCTTCTTTCTAACATCAACTGGAATCTAGTGGAGCTTCCTGAAGATGAGGGTCCCACCAGACTGACCTTTGTGCGTGAGCAGAGCCTCGTCCAGGAATTCAGCAGTGGGTCTGAAGTGAGAGGCGATATCGGAGTCAGGGAAGTCGTCCAACTCGATGCCCCTGTACTGGATGTTCATGCCGGCATAGAAGGATTCGTTGGTGTAGACCCCCGTGCCGTGAGCGGTGTTCAGGATGTGTGTGATGCCCATTCTCTTCAGACGGGCCTTGTTGACTGCAACGGATCTAAAATGGAAAAAGAAAGCCTTAAGCTGGGCTCTCTTGAAGGTTCAAATGTAAAGGAAGGTTAAAGAAAGCCGAGGAACTTGTGACTCACTTCTCGGCTATGTAGATGTTGGGCCACACCTCGTCCACGGGGTTGGCGGGAGCCTCCAGGCGGTCCTGGACCATGGCCCTCTGGATGTCCAGCACACAGGGGGTGTTGTAGGGACTGCGGTCATCGATCATGTCCCGGACCCGGTTGTAGAGGTCCTCCACCATCAGCTGCTCAGCAGATTCCAGCATAGACTCTGGGATGGACTCTGTGCGGGTGGCCCTAGGCGGCATCTCTGAGGATGAAGGTAATGATTACCAGAAGATAATTGGGGAGGGCTGAGGAAGCTGCCCTTTACTTTAAGTGATGGTGTGAGAAAAAAAACAAGGTTCTACCAATGATTAAGTCTCCTAACATTAATTTCTGCATGACTGCATTTCAATTAGGCTGGTGTCTGGACTTTGACTAGGCCATTGCAACCAATGATTCTTCATTTTTGGGTGCATGTAAGGTTATTGTTTTGCTGATGACCCAATTTGGACCAAGCTTCAGCCTTCTGATGGAGGATTTGATGGTCAAGTCAGTGACTGAAAGGTTCAGTCACCAGATCATCACACTGCCACCACCATGCTGGGATATGGCGAGTGGTTTTCTCAGCTCATGGGGCTCCTTCTTAGAAAATGGACTGAATTGAATCTCCTGGGTGTTTGCTTTGTGTTTCACTGCTTTTCCTTCACTTAAATCTAACTGAAGCAGTGAGAATGAACTCAGTTTTAAGATGTTTATCTCTTAAAATCCAATTTCAAATTAATTTAGCTGAAAAAATATATAATTGATGGTGTTAAATTCTCCCTGAAGCTCTGAGGCTCGCATTAAAGATAAAGAATCTCCATTATGATGAAAATATAGGCTCCCCTTGGTATAACTACTACAATACATGCAGGCTGAAGGAACATCTGCAGATCCCAGAGGGAATAAAAGCACTTCGACTGTCATCCTGAAGAACAGCCACATGTTTCTGTTGCTTCTGAACGCCGCTGCCACGAAATTAAACATCGGATTGACGCAGAAAACATCTCCGCCCAGCAGATGGAACAAGGATCGTCCATTAAGCTGCCACCGAAAAACTGACACAGGAGCTGATCTTAGAGATGTGCCACTGGGGCTAATTTCATCAATTAGTGTCACTCTGCTCATGCAGTCAGGAGCGTGTCCTCGACTGTCCGTTTGCTAACGAGACGAAGGGCTGGAACGTGGATCCGCTGGAAGTGCAGAGCGTTTAGAGATTTTATTAATTCCCTTTCTGCATGTGAATGAGGAGAGAAGGAAACTTGCTATCCTCATCTGATCCAGACCTAAATCCAACTGAGAATCTGTGGCAGTACTTGAAAACTCACAGATGTTCTCCATCCAGTCCAGCTAGCTAGATGGAAATTATGTTTTTCCATTTGTCAGTGAAAGCAGCATCAGACCAGCTCACGAAGATCCTCTTCACAGCTTTCCCTTCACTTCTGTCTCACCTTCGTTGATGATCTTCTTGGCAGCGATGGCCGAGGAGAGGTGGATCGGCTCCATGAAGATGCTGGCAGCGTCCGAGCCGGAGATCATGGAAAACCTGGAGTCTGAGGCCATGGAGAAGCTGGGAGGAAAGCGGAGAAGGAAGAGAAGCTCAAGAATAATCTGGGAAATTAATGAAAAAAAACTTCTAAAGAAGTTCAGCAAAATGTTAACATGTAAATCTGAGAGGATTTGGTTACATTTATGGAGACAACTCTTACAGTCCTTCTCTTTGATGGCTGCACATTTAAAGATTATTAAAGGTGAATAAAGAATGAAAACCTGATGTCTCCAGATCATTAAAGCTTAAATGGCAGAATATAAAAGGTGTAGAGGGTTTCTTCCTCACTTGGGAGACGGGCAGCGCAGGTAATGAGCCTGAACTCCTCGGACCTTCTCCTCCTCTTCATCACCTCCATCAGGTACCGTCTGATCGCTGCGCTCTTTGCTTTCATTGGCTGACTCCATGGCGACCAGGATCCCTCCTTATAACCACGAATAAAAAGGAAACAGTTAAATGAAGAGGTTAAAACAATTAGAGGACTGTTTAACTCAATTTGTTTCTGATCTTTTGTTGAAAATGCTTTTTTTAAATCCCTTTTTTACAACTTTCAATGATGAAGTGATGACCTCTGTTGCTCTAACAGCCGCATCTGTGGTCATTTTTCTTCCTGTAAGTTTGACACTGAAATTTTATTGCTTAAAAACACATAAAAAGAAAATTTGAAGATTATCTTATACATTTTCCTTTATTTATTTATTTTTGATGGTTAGTTAATTTATTTATAATTTACCTTCTTAAAAATAATAATTAGGTATAATAAAAAATAAATTCTACAAAAAACACAAATTAAATATGAAATTCACAAAAATCTGAAAAAAGTTACAAATAAATATTTAAAATGTGAAATACAACAAAAATGAAATTAGAAATTAGAAATATTAGATGCAATAAAAATAAAACGCTATGGCAGTTTATTAAAGTTGATTCTATTTGCTGTAACTGATGGTATCTGTCAACTTTATTATGTTTAAATCCGTCTTTTAAATAAATAATTGAAAAAAACAATATCAAATAAAAATTCAATAACATAAATACATAAAAATAAAATCTAAAACAAAATTTTAAAAAATTAAAAAGGGAATATTTTAAAGTACAAAAACCCAGCAAAGACAAAAAGATAACATAAAAAACAAATAAACTTACATTGAATGTACACTAAAGAAATAAAAGTTAGATAAAAAGACAAAATCCAAAAAGTGAACTAAAAGGTTGAAGATAAATGTAAACAACAAGGCAGGTTCCACCTGTATATGTAATCTTTATTCAGCTCTTTATCTCTATTTCAACTAAAACAGCGAAGCCAATAAAATATGTAGCCTATCTGTTCTTCCTCATCTTGAGGCCTTCATGGCTGAAGTTCTGCTGGTACCTGTGCGTGTTCGGACCGACCTTGAAGCTGTTTAACCTCTTTAATAATGGTGATTTCTGTCCGATCGCCCACTCAGACGCTCCTTGTTGACCGAGGTTATTAAAACCAGCGTTCACCCTGATGCGGAGTGTTTGTCCTTCCAGCTGATCTATTTTAAGCCAGTGACAGCTGCCCCGGCCTGCAGGCCTCTCAGCAGCAGAAACCCTCTCAGAACGAAAACCAGAGCGGCGGATCCCAGATCAGACAGGAATAAAACTGTAAAATGCGACCAAGTGAAGAGAATCCTCCCTCCTTACCTGGGCGTGTGTGTGTGTCGGTGTGTGTTTTTCTCACCTCGGGCCGAATGAAGCTGCTCCTATGAAGCTGACCGAGGCCCCTCTGACTCTGCTGCCTAAACTTAGACCCTCTCCCGCTCCTCCTCCTCCGCCGGGCCTGTGGACGTTCAGACACCCGACACCACGGCTGCAGGTATCCGAGTAGTTTTACTTTCCCCTCCTTCACGGTAATCACTTCCTGATTCCCATTCTTGTGTCCCAAACTACAAATCGTTCCTCATTTCCTTTCTTTAAATCTTTTTCCTAGTTTCTTATCGTTCTTTGTTTCCATTCTTTTTTTATTAAAACCTTTCCTTTCTCCATCTCATCCTTCCTTTGCTGTAATCTTTTATCCTAATTATTCCTATTTTTCCTCATATTTACCCTTCTTCAAGTCTTTCCATTGTCCTTCATTCCACCCTCCTATCCAACATATTTTCTTCCATGGCTCCATGCTTTTCCTTGGGGTGTCCACGAACCCCCTAAACTTGACCTTTTGTGCTCTTTCCGTTTTCTTTTACCCAATTTGAGTGATCCAAAGTGAGGAAGCAGCCAAAACAAACAAGGAACTGAACCAGAACCCAAAGATGGTCACCTCTCCATCCAGAACCTGAGCCAACAGCTGACAGACCCACAGGTGGTTCCTCCTTATGAATCAGTCTCCTTTCTTCTTCTTTACCCCCAAACTTTTCCGGTGAACTGGAACCAAAACCGGACCATGATCCCTTTCTTTAAGCTCCAGAGGGAGAAAGAGGCAGTAGGAAAACCTCTATCCGGCTGCTTCGTGGTGTAAAAGTTCAGTTTCCAAATCAGAAACTAGAACAGTAGAATTACTGCTAGCATATCGCTCACTGAACCAGCAGGAAATAGACGTTAGCCGGATAATAATTTCTACAATCCTTAATTAGTTTGATTGGTAAATAAATATTAATTCTGATGAGAATCCAGAACCTCTGGTTCTTTACACTTTGTGAAGCAACTTCTTGTATGAAAAGCGCTTTATAAATAAAGTGTGATTTGATTTAAATGTGATGGATCGTTCCCAACCTATTTTTCGGTATTGCCTTCCTTCAGTCTATCTTTTCGTTAATTCTTCCTTTATTAACTTCATGTCTTCTCCCTCTCTCGTCTTCCTGAATCTTTCTTCCATCAGTCCTTTGATCCTTCCTTCCTTCTATACATCTATTTAATAAAAATCTTCCATTTATCCTTTCTTTCCGAACCCTTCCCCCCTTTCCCCCCACATTTTAATTATCCTCTAAGTGTTCCTTTTTTCTCGCCCTAATCCAAAAATCAATCTTTTCTTCATTCTTTCTTCTCTATATCCTCTTTTTCCCACCTTTCCTTTCTAATCCAGGTTTCTTTTATTAATCCGACGAGCTGAGAGGGTTTGGCTCAGACAGAAGTCATTAATAAACGCCTCCAGAGATCTGATTATCTTCATGAATGAAGTCATGTTTCTGCTCCTGAAAGCTGCGGAGCTTCGCCCTGGTCTCCAGAGGGGGATGAGGCGTTCGCCCTCAGCTCCAGGACCGCCTGTGTGTTTATCTGCGTCCTGCTGACCGTCATCAGGACTATTTATACTCGGGCTGCTGCTGATTAAGGTGTCAAGGTGTGACCTCATGGTTTCTATAACGGAGGCTGAGCTGATGATCATACCACCCTGATCCTCAAGTTTTCTCGAAAACAGGTTTGATCACCCAGATGAATCACGTTTCTGTGCATATTAAAGCTATATTTGACTCAGTGTTTATCACCAAGACAGGTAAGACAACCATCCTGGGGTCGTGAATATTCGACTTATTTTATTTTCACAGAACTTTCACTTTATTGATGCGAATTTCATAAAATCTGTTTTGTTTTTTTAAATAGAACAATCTGTGTCCATGTGGCATTTTTTCTTTCAGGGATCACCATTCATTCTTTTTAAAAACCATCTATTTACATTCAAACAATTATTTAATATTACATGAATTTTAATGCACATACATTTGTATTTTTCAAATATTTAATATTTATGAATTTTAAGCATTTGTAGCCCCTGAAATGCCAGCTTGAACCATTCATGTCTGGTTAAAACAATAACCAATAAATCTCTGAGTCCTTGGAGTTCGGTGTTCAGTGATTGGTTTTAGCTTTTAAGAAATATAGTTTTTATTATTTAGAGGTAAGCATGAAAAGGGTAATGGCTTCAGATGGGTCTCATGATGCAGTGTGGCCCAATTCAACCAGTGTTTTCTTTCAGGCTATTTGGCTTTTGTTCGTCGCTCCTCCCTCAGTGTTGGAACATTTCTTAAAAAGCAACTACAGTACGGAGTCAACCTGTGATATAATCAGCTACAACTGTTTACACATTTCACAAAACGGAGCATTTTTAACACAGGTTATGGGATGTGGATAAAAGGAGCTCCACAGGTCAGCCATACTTCACAGCAGAAACTCCACGCAAAGTTTAAATGAGACACAGGAAGTTGGACTTTAATTGAAATGGCATTTTTAATAACTTTTTTTTTTTACAGAACAATGTCATTTATAGGATTTGTTTTTAGATTTTACCCCAAAAAGTTCAGACAGGAGTCTGATGATGTCACACACTCAAGCATCTGTAAAATATTCAGAAACTTTTTTTGATTGAATCTATATTTATGGCCACAGCTTCATCTCCACATCTGCAGTTGACCCACCAAGGCGTAGGTATTTCAGTGTACTTTCACCCAGCGTGTCTCTTGTTACTGTGAGACATAAGATTTTCCTGTCAAATCACCACAATGTGAAAGAACCCTCCCCTTTCCTCTCATTCACTGCCATTATAAAGCTTGTTGAAAGTGGAGGCAATCTTTAACTTGACGTATCTTTACCTAAAAACATCGCAGCCTCATTAAAAGTCACATGTGTGTACCTCAGAGGGTTCTGCTGTAGGTGGATCAATATTTTTTATGATAGAAGTTATCGTTTTCACGCAGCGACTAATTGTTTAAGGCCGACATTCATGTGTGGGCTCTCAATCCCCAGAGAAGGTTGGAGTCACCATGGCAACCGACAGAGTCCATTTTCTCATGTCGTTCTGTCAACAAAGAAGTTCCTGAAAAATGGAGTCAGCTAAAAGTGGGATATTCCCTTCGTGTTGCAAACAAACGCAGGACGAGGCGAGCATGAGGAGACTTTATTTACTCTGATGGAAAAGCACTTTGAGCTGACGACATCCGTAACAACACAACTCTACATAGGAGAACAGCAACCCTGAAAAACGGCGGGCTAACGCTTCCAGGTCCAGAAATCAACGTTACGTCACAATCACGTTAAGATGAATATCTGGTGTAGATCTTTTTGTCCTCCAGGATCAGACTCAGGTACAGGTCATTTAAACTTTAGCTGTCCTCAGGGTTACTTTCAGTTCATCTTAACATTTTTAGGTCATAATGTCACTACTATTGCATTGGCACCAAAAGTCGCCATTCAACTTACAATCAGTAACTTTGAACAATTTAATAAAATAAAATAAAAATCCAGGAGCTTTTCCGCCTTTTATTGCATCAGACCCAAAGTTCTTTCAGCAGCGGCGACACAGACGCCGAGCGAGCCGCGTTCCTGTAGCAACCGCTGAATCCTCAGGCCTCCGCCCGTCAGACGTTCACGCGGGTGGAAAAGTGGCAACAAACACCGCTCTGAGAGAAAAGGCACAAAGAGAGACGAGGACGACTACGGGACGGCAGGGAGAGAAAAACACGGAGATGGCACGACATCGACATCGCTGCGGAGTCTTTCACATGGCTCCCATCAAACACCAAAGGGTCACAGGGTCAGCGACAAGGTGGTGCCTACAGTTCTTAACCAACTGGAGGAATGTTAGCTGCTCTGCTTTGGTGCACGGAGGAATGTTTGGCACAATTTTCTAGAAATACTGGTAGGGAAAAAGCCCCAAATACTGCCGTTCTGAACTGGAAGGAAGGAAGGAAGGAAGGAAGGAAGGAAGGAAGGAAGGAAGGAAGGAAGGAAGGAAGGAAGGAAGGAAGGAAGGAAGGAAGGAAAGGAGGAAGGAAAGAAACGAGGAAGGAAAGAAACGAGGGAGGGTGGGAGGGAGGGAGGGAGGGAGGAAATAATGAAGGAAGCAAGGAAACAAGGAATGCAGGAATGAGGGAAGGAAGGATAGGAAGGAGGGAAGGAAAGAAACAAAGAAGAAAACAAAGAAGAAAACAAGAAAGGCAGGATTGAAGGAAGGAAGGATAGGAAGGAAGGAAACAAAGAAGAAAACAAGGAAGAAAGGAAGGAAACAAGGAAAAAACAAGGAAGGAAGGAAACAAATGAACAAGGAAGGAAACAAATGAGCAAGGAAGGAATAAAATGAGCAAGGAAGGAAACAAGCAGAAAAACAAGGAAGGACGGAAGGAAGGAAGGAAGGAAACAAGGAGAAAAACAAGGAAGGAAGGAAGGAAGGAAACAAGGAGAAAAACAAGGAAGGAAGGAAGGAAGGAAGGAAGGAAGCAAGGAAACAAGGAGAAAAACAAGGAAGGAAGGAAGGAAGGAAACAAGGAGAAAAACAAGGAAGGAAGGAAGGAAGGAAGGAAGGAAGGAAGGAAGGAAGGAAGGAAGGAAGGAAGGAAGGAAGGAAGGAAGGAAGGAAGGAAGGAAGGAAGGAAGGAAGGAAGGAAGGAGAAAAACAAGGAAGGAAGGAAGGAAGGAAGGAAGGAAGGAAGGAAGGACGGAAGGACGGACAACATTTAGACAAAGAAATAAGGAATTAACTGAGAATACAAACATTTTTCCATAACTATTCTCTCTTTTCCCAAACGTATCCAGACCTGGAAAACCCTGGAATCCCGTGAGAACGTGTTCCTTCTGTTTCCTGTCCGACCCAGACTGAGGTCTACCTGAACTCGCTTCTCCACAACACGCTAAACAAGCTCTGCTAACAGAGCCACACAGAAACATGGACGTGTGCTGTGATTGAAGACGGAGCTAGCTTTGAATCACTGCATTGGAGCAAATCTCCAGGAACATAAAGACACAAAGGTTTGACCAAAACTACTAATAATTCAGCTTAATCGCATCATTTGATGATTTTTAGTGTTTTTTATGGAATCTGCCGGTATTACAAACTACAATGAGACGAATGAACCTCATAGGCCCGCTTATATTCATCTCATGTTCCGGATAATCACCAATTCCTCTCAATACGCCGCCACACCTTCCTGTTTCCTGAGAAAGACGAACCTTAAAAACCCTGAATTAGCTCGACTCATTTCAAACGGCAGGTCTCATGGACTACATTACCCATAGTTCATGGCTGAACTGAAGAGGAAGTCCAGTGTCTGTTGAAAACGTGGATTTTAAAAACCAGAACTAGTTTGTCGTCTTGTTATAAAGTTATTATCGGATTAAACACGAGTGCATCAATATTAGTGTTATTGGCTGCCAACAGCTTCCACAGCAGGGTCACAGTTTTCCCTAAAACGTATTTTTAATCCTGTTTAGGAGTCGAGGAAAGGGTGGGAACAGAATCGGGAGCAGAACTCCGGGTCGGATCGCAACAGTCTCTCGTCCTTTAGCTCGAATCCTCCACCCCGACGGGCAGCAGAGGGTCGGCCGCTTCGCTCCTCTCCTTCTCGCCGCCGTCCTTCTTCGTGGTCTTCCCCGCCTGGTACTCAGTCAGCCTCCTCCTCTTCTTCTCCTCCTCTTTCTTGGCAGCGTCCAAACTTGGGAAAAGTGGGAACTCCTGGGAGTACGGCGAGGGCAAGCAGGGTACCAGGTGGACCTCGCCGCTGTCCCGCATGAGCTGGACGCAGGTGTAGAAATCATGGACCGGAGGGTTGGCTGAATTTGGAGCGGAGACGGTGGCGTTGGGAAGGCCGGGATGCTCCGTCACGCTGTAGTCCGTCCCTGGAATGGACACCACCTCGGGACTTTGCCACGGAGGCGGAGCGCCCTGCGGCGAAGCGAAAACCTCAGGAGGCGAGGCGCAGTAGGGCGGCACGCTCCGGACATAAAACGATGGGTTCTGGATGGTGACTGGCATTCCTTTATCCCTGTCCAGGATATTAGCCAGGATGCTGCACTCCTTGGACGTGCTCAGATAGATCCCATCAGAGCTCACCTGGTCCCAGACCTCCATGGAGTAGCTTGGAGGTCTGTAGCCGTGGAAGTTACTGAAGTGACGATTGATTTCCTCAAAATTCCCCTTCTGAGGACGGAAAGACAAGAAAAGAAAGGAAAACGGTTAAATCTGGGAGAAAGATGGAGGAGGAGGATATGCAGAGTTAGAAAATGGAAAAAGACGATAAAAAGAAAATAAGGGAATACAAGTAAAGGATAAACAAGGATGGAAGTAAAGGTCAGTAGAAATGGCTACTACATTTCCCAGAATGCATCAGGCTACCTTCAGATGCAGTGGGTCAATCCCAAGGATCCGTGGCTTGGGAATGGGCGGCAGGAAGTAGTCTTTTATTCTGAAGGGGAAAAAACAGAAAAGCAGGAAATAAATAAAGGTTGCACACAAACAAGAGACAAAGCATCGGTCTGACCTTTGACCCTGAAATCTGCCAAACATCAACATCACAGTCCACGCTTCTCATTTCTACCCAAGAGTCTGAGGGAAAGCCGTCAAAGGAGCGATCGGAGGGACGGATCTGGGAAGGTTCACAGTTATACTCGACTGTATCACAGGGAGCTGCATCCACGCAGCATGATACTACCACCACCATGCTTCAGTGGGGTTACCTAGGCGATTAGAAGTACCTGTTTTTCTCCAGATACGATGTTTTCTGGGACACTCCGTGCATTAATTCAATTTAAAAATACTTTATTTATCCCAAAGAGAAATTAAATGTTGCCGTAACTCATATCATCATCATGTGGATGGCGATGCTGTGGGCGTGGGGGGGACTCCAGTAGCAGTCAGTCTTACAGCAAATCTGAAAAGGCCTCTGACAGAAGACCATTTCTGTATGATAGTCTCATCACCATCCTGACATGCTAACAGGTCAACAGTAACACGTCCTGGATGAGACCATCAGTTGTTTACGAGCGCTGCTAATCCACCTCATTTGCCTTTACTACTCCTCTTTATGTCTATCTGGCCGTATGGTTAGATAGCCGTGTAAGTTGATGATAATTACTTTTATTTTTACGATTTTGGAGTTAAAACTTAGAGAAGCATCCATACCACTAGCCTAGGTAAGGCAATTTTATTTGTATAGCACACTTTCAACAACAGGGTAATTCAAGGTGCTTTACATGATTTGGTGATAAAGAAAAACATAGAATATAACAGAAAGTAAAAGCAGCAATTTAGCATGAAACACAGACAACACATGATACACAATAACACATTACAAACAGCAATAAGGCAAAGGAGCATGAACACATATGATACATAAGATATTAATAGTTTACTAAAAGGCAACTCTAAACAGATAAGTTTTTAGTCTTGATTTAAAGCAGCTCAGTGTTTCAGCAGCTCTGCAGTCGTCAGGAAGTTTGTTCCAGATTAGAGGAGCATAGAAACTGAAAGCTGCTTCTCCATGTTTGGTTTTGAGTCTAGGGATGCTTAGTAGACTTTTTAGGCAGACCTGTGAAGACGCTGTTCCAGTAACCAATCCCACTAAAGATAAACGTTTTTCTAGGTCCTTTAATCCTAGAAATGTTCTTCAGGTGATAGAAGGCTGACCTTGTTATTGCCTTTATGTGACCCTGGAGGTTCAGGTCTGAGTCCATTACTACATCTAGATTTCAGGCCTGATCTGTAGTTTCTAGCTGGATTAACTGAAGCTGTGTGCTGATTGTTAATCGTTCCTCTTTGGGTCCAAAAATAATTACTTCAGTTTTTGTTTCTGTTCAGCTACAGAAAGTTATGACACATCCATCCATTGATTTGATCGATGCATTTACTTAGGGTTTGGATGGGTTCAAAGTCACCTGGTGACATTGTAATGTAGAGCTGAGTATCACCTGCATAGTTATGGTAACTAAGTTTTTTGGTTATTATGATCTGGGCAAATGGGAGCATGTAGATATTAAATAGGAGAGGCCCTAAGATGGAGCTCTGGGGCACCCCACATGGGATGTCTGTTTGTTCTGATGAAAAATTGCCATTTGACAGGAAGAAGTTCCTGTTTTAAAGGTAAGACTCAAACCAGCCAAGTACTGTACCAGAGAGTCCGACCCAGCTCTCCAGTTGTTCCAATAAAATATAATGATCAACAGTGTCAAATGCTGCACTGAGGTCCAACAGAACCAACACTGTGGCTCTACCACAGTCTGTATTTATGTAGATGTTTTGTAAACTTTGATGAGGGCAGTCTCAGTGCTGTGGTGAGCACGGAAACCAGACTGAAAAAACATCAAAACGTTTTGTCATTGTTAGAATTGCCCCTGATTATCTAGGTGTCTGTGGCTGCAGGATGGACTCCAGTTGCCTGCTGGGAGCTGCTCAAAGTGACCCGACATCGACCTGGTCGTGTTTGAAAAGCTGCCGGTCCCACCAGAGATGACAGATGTCATGCAGAAAGGGTCTCAGGAGGGAGGCTGCTCTAATGCAGCGGCACCGTTTCTGTGCAGAGCGATGCTTCAGCCGCAGCTTGCTCACCCTGATGCAGCTCAGAGTGCAAACACAAACCTGGGAGCCGCTCGGGATAACAACCAAAGATCACCCAGCTGGTGATTTTAGACAGAAACAAAGCAGAGGAATGAGGAACATCTGATGCATCCTGAAGATACATCCAGTTCACAGGATGGTGGCGCCATTTGTGCCAACACGATCACATTACAGTAAAAACAAAGAGTTTCCTCACCTCCTGGTCTGAGGAATCACCCCGAAGGCGATGACCAGCAGAGCCACCGCACCGACTCCCACCACCAGAACCAAAACCAGGACTTTACCTGCACAGGAAAACAACTCATATTGTCTTCTGACTCATAATTAGAGCTTTAGAAACAAGTTCATCAGGGTCAACATTTAAAGCAACTAAAAGAGGGATAAAATGTGCAGGAAATAAAAGTTTTTTTAGCATCCCCATCTCCATGGAAACACTGAGTTTGGTTGTACCTGCTGGCGGCCTGGTGGGGATGCTCATGAGCAGCGAGGAGCTCCATTTGCTCCACAGGCCAGAGTTTTGGGATCGGCAGCGAACTCGGACCACATAGTCACCGGTGCGGAGGCCGAGCAGGTCCACATGAGGCTCGCGCAGAGGATGCTTCACCTGCAAACAGACAAACTGACCTCAGATAAGCGAGTTTAAGGCAGAAAACGGCTAACTCTACCTTTAGTTACTCTGGAAAAGCCATGAATCTGACATATAGACTGCTCAGGATGTTTAAATGAAAAGCAAAAAACTAAAGAGCTGATTTATCAAAGGTTTGCACTTGTTAAACTGTGTTAAAGCGGGCGCAAAATTATGCAGCAGGTGATTTACGAAGGAGGACTGCGCCTGTTAAACGTGCAGCAAGATGCGTGCTATCCATTTAACTCTTTTGCCCTTGATGAATATTTAATATGTTCGTTTCTGTGAGAAGGTGCAAACAGTGGGAGGAGAACATGCAAATAAGGCGTTCCACCCGCAGTGAGATTGATCAAACATGAAACTGTTTGCGCCGGCTGTTTCGTGCGCATATTTTTACCGCCTCTGAAAGGCATGTCTTGACTATGCGCCACCACGATTCATAATATAAGTTTATTACTGACAAACGAATAATATCATTCACACACATTTTAACCTAATAGTAAATAACACTCTAATGGCCATAAACCTGACAGTTATGTTGATTTCCCCCCCCCCTTTTTTTTCCAAATACGCATCATAACCATAGACTGTATATATAAGATGGGCGGAGCCTCCGTGACGTCACCTGTAGGTTTCTGAAGAGCTGAATTGAAGCCCAGTGGGTGGTTCCCACCGACGCCATCTTGGTGGCCTATCGTCTTCGCCCGGAAAATACAAAAAGATTGTCAAAAAGGTGGAGCTGAGAGTGAGTATGTGAGGGTGGAGGCGGAAACTCTGAGCCGATGTAGCTATGAGCTAACTGAGCTAACCCGGAGCTAACTGAAGCTAATGGAGGTTAGCAGGAGCCTTTAGCCAGAAAACCGCAGTTGAGCGACTCTGCTACCCCTCTGCCTTCTAGGCAGATTCAATCATTTAGTCAAATAAAATCATGAAGCCTTGTTGGTCCATAACTTTCATTAAAACTATCCATCCATCTTCTTCCGCTTATCCGGGGTCGGGTCGCGGGGGCAGCAGCCTAAGCAAAGAGACCCAGACTTCCCTCTCCCCAGCCACTTGTTCCAGCGCCTCGGGAGGAACCCCAAGGCGCTCCCAGGCCAGCCGAGAAACATAGTGCCTCCAGCGTGTCCTGGGCCTTCCCCTGGGCCTCCTCCCGGTGGGACGTACCCGAAACACCTCACCAGGGAGGCGTCCAGGAGGCATCCTGACCAGAAGCACGAGCCACCTCAACTGACTCCTCTCGATGTGGAGAAGCAGCGGCTCTACTCTGAGCCCCCTCTGGATGACTGAGCTTCTCCTCCTATCTCTAAGGGAGAGCCCAGACACTCTGCGGAGGAAACTCATTTCAGCCGCTTGTATCCGTGATCTCGTTCTTTCGGTCACCACCCAGAGTTCGTGACCATAGATGAGGGTAGGAACGTAGATCGACCGGTAAATCGAGAGCTTCGCCTTTCGGCTCAGCTCTCTCTTCACCATGACAGACCGGTAGAGCGCCCGCATAATTGCAGATGCCCCACCAATCAGTCTATCGATCTCCCGCTCCATTTTCCCCTCATTCGTGAACAAGACCCCCAGATACTTAAACTCCTCCACTTGGGGAAGGACCCCATCCCCGACCCGGAGAAGGCACCCCACCCTTTTCCGGCTTAAGACCATGGCCTCGGATTTGGAGGTGCTAAATTAATTGTTGGTGCTTAATTAAAACTATGTTGGTCCATTAATTAATTTCTGCTGTGAAGTTGGCATTTTTAACATGGGAGTCAATAGGAACTTGCTCCTTTCTACAGCCAGCCCCTAGAGGATGAGGGGGGGAAACAGCAATTTTTGTCACTTCCGCATTGGCTTCACTTTTGGCCTTGATCATAAATCACTGCACCTGCTGTCTCTGGAATACGGCGCCTGCATTGAGCAGAGAAAGGGACGTGTACACCCCACGCATTCAGTTTATTAATGACAAATAAAGGATATAATTCACCGACATTCTAGCCTGATAGTAATTAAATCTCTAACGGCCATACACTTGACAGGTATGTGTTATTTCCCTCCCCTTTTTTACCAAATACGCATCATGAATCCACTGCACCTATTTCTTTTTTATTTTATTTTTTTACACTGCGCCTATTCCTCCTCTCTGTGGGTGTGGTGCAGTGCATGGCGCAGAAAGGCTGGATTACACATTTGAATACTGCTCTTTGCACCCGTTATGAATTGATCTGAACACAATCTTAGATCACCCGCAAATCAGAAACACGACCCTCGCACAATTTTTTACCCGCCGCATGCAACTTTGCAGTCTTTATTTGGAATATAGAGAAATCAGGCCCTAAATGTCTTTCACATGATTTAAAAGTGTGCATCACTAGAATTAGTCAAATATGTAAATATTTGCTGAATTATTTAGGATAAACTTAATTATGTTTCCCATACTGAAGCACACCAAAAACTACTATAAATGGTCGGTGTGATTTATTAAATAAATCTTAACATCTGACTGGTTAACCTGAACATTAACTACGTTTTTGCAACTTAACTAGACTGGAATATCTATGTTTTCATGTTATGGATTGGATTTGAAATATAAAGTGGAACTAGATTATTTTCAAAGCAGAGTAAAGCAGACTAAAATACTCCCTGGATATTCATTACATCTTTATGAACCCAACAGGACCTGAGCATCGGGAATCAGGGCTGTGCAGGTGCGGATGGAGTAAATGGACAGTGGGGCGGATGGATCCACGATAAGAAGTCTTCTTCCTCACTCGGCTCATAGTCAGAGGTGCTGCTATCAATAATTCATGTGAGAGAAAAAGATCTCATCATGGAAAGAAATTTGTTTTAGTTATAAAATATTCATCTCTCATTGTGATCTGCAGACAGACTAGACCCGATGAACATTTGTGTTGTTTTAGTTTGAATAAACGATGAAATATGACCCACACGCCGGGCTGTTAAGCGACTAGAAGCGTTTGGAGTTTGTTTCTACAGGTTGCTGTTGGGTTTCCTGTTGAAACGGAGGCTCCTGGCCTCCATACCTTCCAGTTGTCGGCCTGGTTGAGGCGCCTGTACTGCAGCTCGTACACCAGCGTGATCCAGCCGTAGCGCAGGTCCTCGGGCACCGGGTACGTCCAGGACAGCACTGCGCCGTGGCCCGCCTCGTCGCCGCCGGCGTCCGTCAGAGAGAAGGTCAGGTTGACCGGAGCCTCCGTCTGCACTGTTCGTGGAGGACAGACACACAAGCTGAATGAAGAGAGGCCTGTTGGATCAGGCTGGAACATTTCTAACATCTTCAGGACTGGAACTAATGGCTCCATCACATGTTTACAATGAGCCAACTGTGCTGCAGCCTCAAAGAGGACGGTGTCCGGCGGGAGCTGCTGCATGCAAACTCTTCCTTAGAACAGTGACGCTTCCAGACAACTTCGGGAGGAAAACAGTTATGTTAAACCACTAAAGATTTGATCGATTTGCTTGTCATCTCATGCTTAAATGGCTGAAAATACTTCAGGGTTCCAAAATAAAAGAAGACTGAGTCCCAGAAGGCGTTTAAGTATTTAATTCAAACATGTCTGGCCAGAACATGGAGGGGACAGAAATTACTCTTACATCGGTTTAAATAGTATCCAGCTATCACCGTTTATCTCTCCAGCACGTCTCCTCCAATCTTCCTGTCCAGCTCCTGGAGAACTGGTTCATGCCAGTCTGATAGTAAAGCATGAACCAGCACATCCCAGGTCCGACTGTCCGTAGATATCTTACTGCCCCAGCGTCTCTCTCTCTGGTGATCTGACATCTTTAACAGGAACATTACGCTGGAACAATAACCTTGCTTCCCCTAACTTGTCATCTTGCCCTAGATACATTCACTAGATAGAGAATATGTAATTAAATCCTAATTACATTGGAATATTCCCGCAACACAGGTTTATTGTGTTCCTGTATTCATGCTTCCTGCTTCCTCTGTCTGTTTTTGACCAATCACTGGTCTTCCTCTGCCAACGCCTTCCAGCTCATCTTTGTCTCTAAGGCTCATAAAGTTTTGCTTTACTTAGTTCTTAACTCGGTCCTTGTTTTTTTTTGGGGGGGGGGGGGGGGATTCGTCTTTGATGTCAGCAGCAACCAAAGTCATCCAATCAGACAATCCTACAGTATGAGAGGCAAGGAGCCAGAATCTCTCAACTAGTCTCACCAACTGCAAAACCAACTAAACTAAACAAAATAACTACACTAAGCCATTGCTTTCTTGGAAACATGCTCTGCTGACGTCCTGCTGTTGCACAAATGTTCTTTCCTCCTGCTTGCATCCTTCTGCTCATGCTCAACTTCCCATCCTGCAGGGCTTAAACCTGCACAATCGGGTCCTCTCTTGTTGTAGATTTGTCTGCTTCCTCCGCCTAATAACTGTTCCAGAATGGGATTGTGGTGGTGCTTCTTCTAGACGATTCTTAATGACTTATTGATGCCAACAGAGCGGATACGAAGAAGCCCTCCCTGAAGAGCAGCTTTTAACAAGAGCAATCAACGATACAGGTTTGGCAAAGATGACAGTGAAAGGGGAAGATCTGAGCCGAACGCGACTTCCAGAACCAGACTGATGAACAGATGATCCCAACCGACCAGGTACTGCTGGACAAAGCAGACAAATGGTTTGTAGTAATAGACGCAACATCAAGACATTTGAGAGAGATCAAGGTCTCAGAGAGGAGGCGGAGAAGCTGTGGAGAGTCCAGCCCAAAATTGGAAGATTTCAACAAGGATTCATGTTAAAAAAAAACATCACATCAGTCCATAGCTTCAAGATCGCCACACAGTCAAAGCCTGAGATCCTCTGGAAGCTCTTTGTTCTCTCAAACCTCTATTATTTATAATACCTTTAATGTATCTTTGTTGGAGATATTATGTGTTTAATCCCATGTGTTTACAATCCAACAGTTTAGTTTTCCCACATCTGTGAGAAAAGATCTACGTGGATCAATCAGAGCTGTACCTGTGGATGAGGAGGCTCGGCTGACCTACAGCTTCATGACAGAAGAATGAACTGATAATGAAAGTATGTGCGGCCCATTGGAGCTGAATGTCACCTCAGTAACACGACATTTTGGTGGATCAGCTCAGACGTTGGGAAACGGTGACCTTTTGCGGGGCGGCCGCCCTGCACCGCTGCGTCGCCCTGATAAGAGCCACGTTCCCGGCCCGCTCCGACATCTGAGCCAAACTCAAAGATCACCCGCACGCCAGCCGCTGTACGCATGGCAGCGCTGATAAACCAGACAAAACACAAGCCTGTGGTTGGTCCCGTGACGCAGGATGTACACTGATCCCAACGACAACAGACATTTGCTTCCTGATGAATGAGATTAAGTAGCGGACAGGCAGAGGACTCAAGTGGTTTATATCAAATATCTGCTGCAACATAATGGCAGCTTTAGCAGCTTCTCACTCAGGCATTCATCCACCAGATGGACTTTAAAGGAGACATATCACGCAGAATCAACTTTTTTAACCTTTAAATGCCTTTTGCTGTGTATTTGGAGACCCTAGGAGCGTTTGTACAAGATGATGTTTGCTGACTTAAAGAAGTAAACCTGTTATTAATATCCAGTAATGGCTGGAAATGTCATCCTGGAGGTTAAAAGTCCAACCCTCTGTTGGCCGACATTTATTAGCAATGACATGTATTCAACTTGCAATCATCCTTTTTTTCCCTGATTTATTGCAACTTTGAAGTCATATTTAGGAGAAACTGAAATATTTGCGGCTGAATGCAACAAAATAAAGCACAGTTGCAAGAGAGAACTTGCTAACATGCTAACCATGTGGCATTTCAAACCAATGACTCTCCATGCATTTTAAACTTTATTACAAGCATAAGAGATTTGAAAACATTTTGGAAACATTTTTTTAATATCTTGACATTAATTCATGTTATTATTATATTTAGCTTAGGGAAATAAAAGAGATTATTCTAAAATTAGTTGTGAATTTTAACATAAACTAGCAATCCTTAAAAACTTGAATCTGTTTATGAAAGTAATAGTTAATAGTTGTGATGCCGTTTTTGCAACATAAAGCAGAGCCAGTGAAAATAGTTTAAGTATATAAAGATTTAGATGCATGAAAACCTGTGAAATTACCCTTTTTAAATAACTGAATGAGTCTGCCTTTACTGATGGGTTCTTAGTCAGCAGCTCAAAAGCCCAAAAGGATCAATGAGTTGGACAAAACGCTGATTTTTCTGGTTAATTTAGGTATAACGGACATCATTTAGATCCAAATTAAGCGTATTATTTACAGGCTGGAGGAGGTTTTGAAGTAACAGCAGAATCGGAACAATATGAATCTGATTCCGAGCTCTGAGCCTCCAGTAAACAGCTGGGCAAGGCTGAAGACAGACCAAGACAAGACCAAGATCCCCTCAGACTGAGGAACCAGGGATCCTTCAGCAGATCGTTGAACACAATACAAGAGAAAATGTGAAAAACCAGGCTAATAAAAGGTTCGTATGGACCCAACAGAAACAGAGCAGAATACAAGAAGAAGATCCAGAGAGAGGAGGAGATTAGAAACCTGAAGAGCTCGGTGGGTAGAATTAGAATCACAGAGAAGAGACACAAATCAGATATTCAATCCATTCACTGCCAACCAGACTAAACAGCAGGTGTAATCATCACAGTCTCTAGTTTAGGTAAATGTCCCATAGGGGGCGCAGTTCTTGGCACTATTGCCCTGTAGCAGGAGGGTTATGGGTTTGAAATGGGTCAAACAGAACTACTGACTTGTTTAAAGAACTTCTAAAACTTGTTTTCCTTCTGTTAAATGTGATCAACTTGTGGCCTGTGTGGCCATAATCTGCAGCCCATTCTTCTACGTTTTGTGCACAGCTGGCAGAGATATTTCAGGTGGTGCATATCATTTAGTTTTTTTAGCTTCTGAAAGCCAGGTGACCCCATGTTGCTGCCTGAAAGATTTGTCCAGAAAACTCCAGCAGCGATAGCCGCTGCTATAAAAACAGTTATAACAACAGACAGGGGAGTTTGTCACATCGTGAATTCAGCTTTGGTTAGTTAGTTCACGTACAACACAATCAGTGTGAGGTGGACCACATAACCCTGATCAATTGTACTTTTTAAGACGTTACATCCGTTATGTTTTAGCTTGCCCTCAGGCAGGAATCAACCCTAATTTCTATAGGAATGCACAGGATTAAATCCTTTTAATGAACATCATCACCTCTCCAGGGCCAGAATATATTAAAACCAACAAGTCCTGAAGGCATTTTACATATTTACCGCTCTGCTGTGTTTCAAGTCTCTACAGGCAGCTCAGCGGCCTTAATGAACTCCAGGGGGATGAAACAGAGGTTACCGGTAGTCAGCCATGAAACTTTGTGCTTACTTTCAGTCCTTCATTTGTTTTAATCTAATGTTTGGAGACTCCTTACCAATGTCTGCCACATCCAGGCAGTGCTTCTGGGAAGTGTAGTTCCTCTGCGGCGTTACAGCGATCACATTCATACAGTAGGGCTTCCAGATGGATGTGTGGCTTTTGTCGAAGTGGCAGCTGTGGGGACCAGCAGATGTGTAGTCTGGACACTCGTGTTTGGGCTCATTTCTGAAAATGTAAAGAAAAGATTAGGATAAAAGCCACGTATTTGGCATTTACACTTGCCAAAAAACTGTAATTTTAATCATATTTGGCTCAATTATTGGATATTTAGTTGTGATTCAAAGATAAGCTCTTGATTAGAGAGTTTCTGTTTTTACAGCAGGAACAGATCAAATATCCGCCCAAAAGCAAAGACGTAGGTAGCAGACTGTTCTAAAGCACAGAGCAGATTACGTTCAGACACTGAGACGATTTAAATCCTCAGAGACAAGCAGCTTATTCTTTAAGATGCTCCACAACCTTCTAACAGTATAGCTTAAAAACTTCTACCAATGAACTATTAATTTACCATACAAAATGTCAGATTTAAGTGGCTGGACATGCAATACAAAACCAAGAACCAAACCACAGAGTTTAACCATAAACAATGAATAACCCAAAAAACATGACCCCAAAACCATCATGACAACCAGAAATTGTGACTCCAAAATAATAAACTAAACTGACCAACTGAAAACTGTCATCCAAAAATCACAACCCCATAACTGAACAGAAAACCATGCCCTGTGAGTTAAAAACCTTGAAAAGGTCTAAAAAACTAACTAAATAAAAAATCCCATAAGAACACAAAGACAGAATCTGAAAACCGTAATATTGACAAAAAACAAAAACAAAAATCACAAAAATAAAGTCAAAACTATGGCTCCCAACCCATAAATTAATAATAAACTGTGACCCAAAACCTTGAGCCGAACCAAAACCATGAACCGATCCTAAGCTTTGAACGGAACGAAAACCATGAACCGATCCTACGCTTTGAATGGAACCAAAACCATGACCCCAAAACCTTGAGCTGAACCAAAACCATGAACCGATCCTAAGCTTTGAACGGAACCAAAACCATGACCCCAAAACCTTGGGCCGAACCAAAACCATGAACCGATCCTAAGCCTTGAACGGAACCAAAACCATGACCCCAAAACCATGAACCAAATCAAAACCATGAACTGATCCTAAGCCTTGAACGGAACCAAAACCATGAACCGATCCTAAGCCTTGAACGGAACCAAAACCATGACCCCAAAACCATGAACCGATCCTAAGCCTTGAACGGAACCAAAACCATGAACCGATCCTAAGCCTTGAACGGAACCAAAACCATGACCCCAAAACCATGAACTGATCCTAAGCCTTGAGCCGAACCAAAACCATGAACCGATCCTAAGCCTTGAACGGAACCAAAACCATGACCCCAAAACCATGAACCGATCCTAAGCCTTGAACGGAACCAAAACCATGACCCCAAAACCATGAACCGATCCTAAGCCTTGAACGGAACCAAAACCATGACCCCAAAACCTTGAACCAAATCAAAACCATGAACCGATCCTAAGCCTTGAACGGAACCAAAACCATGAACCGATCCTAAGCCTTGAACGGAACCAAAACCATGAACCGATCCTAAGCCTTGAACCGAACCAAAACCATGAACCGATCCTAAGCCTTGAACGGAACCAAAACCATGAACCGATCCTAAGCCTTGAACCGAACCAAAACCATGAACCGATCCTAAGCCTTGAACGGAACCAAAACCATGACCCCAAAACCATGAACTGATCCCAAGCCTTGAGCCGAACCAAAACCATGAACCGATCCTAAGCCTTGAACGGAACCAAAACCATGAACCGATCCTAAGCCTTGAACCGAACCAAAACCATGAACCGATCCTAAGCCTTGAGCCGAACCAAAACCATGAACCGATCCTAAGCCTTGAACGGAACCAAAACCATGACCCCAAAACCTTGAACCAAATCAAAACCATGAACCGATCCTAAGCCTTGAACGGAACCAAAACCATGAACCGATCCTAAGCCTTGAACGGAACCAAAACCATGACCCCAAAACCCTGAACTGATCCTAAGCCTTGAGCCGAACCAAAACCATGAACCGATCCTAAGCCTTGAACGGAACCAAAACCATGAACCGATCCTAAGCCTTGAACCGAACCAAAACCATGAACCGATCCTAAGCCTTGAGCCGAACCAAAACCATGAACCGATCCTAAGCCTTGAACGGAACCAAAACCATGACCCCAAAACCTTGAACCAAATCAAAACCATGAACCGATCCTAAGCCTTGAACGGAACCAAAACCATGACCCCAAAACCTTGAACCAAATAAAAACCATGAACCGATCCTAAGCCTTGAACGGAACCAAAACCATGAACCGATCCTTAGCCTTGAACGGAACCAAAACCATGAACCGATCCTAAGCCTTGAACGGAACCAAAACCATGACCGCAAAACCTTGATCCGAACCAAAACCATGAACCGATCCTAAGCCTGGAACGGAACCAAAACCATGACCCCAAAACCTTGGACCAAATCAAAACCATGAACCGATCCTAAGCCTTGAACGGAACCAAAACCATGAACCGATCCTTAGCCTTGAACGGAACCAAAACCATGACCCCAAAACCTTGAACCAAATCAAAACCATGAACCGATCCTAAGCTTTGAACGGAACCAAAACCATGAACCGATCCTAAGCCTTGAACGGAAGCAAAACCATGAACCGATCCTAAGCCTTGAACGGAACCAAAACCATGACCGCAAAACCTTGATCCGAACCAAAACCATGAACCGATCCTAAGCCTGGAACGGAACCAAAACCATGACCCCAAAACCTTGATCCGAACCAAAACCATGAACCGATCCTAAGCCTGGAACGGAACCAAAACCATGACCCCAAAACCTTGAGCCGAACCAAAACCATGAACCGATCCTAAGCCTGGAACGGAACCAAAACCATGACCCCAAAACCTTGAACCGAACCAAAACCATGAACCGATCCTAAGCCTTGAGCTGAACCAAAACCATGAACCGATCCTAAGCCTTGAACGGAACCAAAACCATGACCCCAAAACCTTGAACCGAACCAAAACCATTAACCGATCCTAAGCCTTGAACGGAACCAAAACCATGACCCCAAAACCATGAACCAAATCAAAACCATGAACTGATCCTAAGCCTTGAACGGAACCAAAACCATGACCCCAAAACCTTGAACCAAATTAAAACCATGAACCGATCCTAAGCCTTGAACGGAACCAAAACCATGAACCGATCCTAAGCCTTGAACGGAACCAAAACCATGACCCCAAAACCATGAACTGATCCTAAGCCTTGAGCCGAACCAAAACCATGAACCGATCCTAAGCCTTGAACGGAACCAAAACCATGACCCCAAAACCATGAACTGATCCTAAGCCTTGAGCCGAACCAAAACCATGAACCGATCCTAAGCCTTGAACGGAACCAAAACCATGACCCCAAAACCATGAACCAATCCTAAGCCTTGAACGGAACCAAAACCATGACCCCAAAACCATGAACCGATCCTAAGCCTTGAACGGAACCAAAACCATGACCCCAAAACCTTGAACCAAATCAAAACCATGAACTGATCCTAAGCCTTGAACGGAACCAAAACCATGAACCGATCCTAAGCCTTGAACGGAACCAAAACCATGACCCCAAAACCATGAACTGATCCTAAGCCTTGAGCCGAACCAAAACCATGAACCGATCCTAAGCCTTGAACGGAACCAAAACCATGAACCAATCCTAAGCCTTGAACCGAACCAAAACCATGAACCGATCCTAAGCCTTGAGCCGAACCAAAACCCTGAACCGATCCTAAGCCTTGAACGGAACCAAAACCATGACCCCAAAACCTTGAACCAAATCAAAACCATGAACCGATCCTAAGCCTTGAACGGAACCAAAACCATGAACCGATCCTAAGCCTTGAACGGAACACAAAACCATGACCCCAAAACCATGAACTGATCCTAAGCCTTGAGCCGAACCAAAACCATGAACCGATCCTAAGCCTTGAACGGAACCAAAACCATGAACCGATCCTAAGCCTTGAACCGAACCAAAACCATGAACCGATCCTAAGCCTTGAGCCGAACCAAAACCATGAACCGATCCTAAGCCTTGAACGGAACCAAAACCATGACCCCAAAACCTTGAACCAAATCAAAACCATGAACCGATCCTAAGCCTTGAATGGAACCAAAACCATGACCCCAAAACCTTGAACCAAATCAAAACCATGAACCGATCCTAAGCCTTGAACGGAACCAAAACCATGAACCGATCCTTAGCCTTGAACGGAACCAAAACCATGACCCCAAAACCTTAAACCAAATCAAAACCATGAACCGATCCTAAGCTTTGAACGAAACCAAAACCATGAGCTGATCCTAAGCCTTGAACGGAACCAAAACCATGAACCGATCCTTAGCCTTGAACGGAACCAAAACCATGACCCCAAAACCTTGAACCAAATTAAAACCATGAACCGATCCTAAGCTTTGAACGGAACCAAAACCATGAACCGATCCTAAGCCTTGAACGGAACCAAAACCATGAACCGATCCTAAGCCTTGAACGGAACCAAAACCATGACCGCAAAACCTTGATCCGAACCAAAACCATGAACCGATCCTAAGCCTGGAACGGAACCAAAACCATGACCCCAAAACCTTGAGCCGAACCAAAACCATGAACCGATCCTAAGCCTGGAACGGAACCAAAACCATGACCCCAAAACCTTGAACCGAACCAAAACCATGAACAGATTCTTAGCCTTGAGCCGAACCAAAACCATGAACCGATCCTAAGCCTTGAACGGAACCAAAACCATGACCCCAAAACCTTGAACCGAACCAAAACCATTAACCGATCCTAAGCCTTGAACGGAACCAAAACCATGACCCCAAAACCTTGAACCGAACCAAAACCATTAACCGATCCTAAGCCTTGAACGGAACCAAAACCATGACCCCAAAACCTTGAACCAAATTAAAACCATGAACCGATCCTAAGCTTTGAATGGAACCAAAACCATGAACCGATCCTAAGCCTTGAACGGAACCAAAACCATGACCGCAAAACCTTGATCCGAACCAAAACCATGCACCCCATAACTATAAGGTGGACCAAAAATCATGAAGAAAAGTCTTTAATCCTTAAGCTGTGGCCCCAAAACTGAACCAAACTCAAAACCATGACCCACAAACCACAGTCGGAACCAAAACCATGACGCAAACTGAACACTCTGACCCAAAAACAGCGAACCAAGTTGCCAAACCAAAAACGATGATCCATCAAGTAGACCGAAGACTGTGACCCTAAAAATATGTAAACTGAAAACATTGACCCTCAAACCATAAATGAACCAGAAAGCACGACCCAAAAATCCAGAACCAAACCAAAAAACAATTAATTGTGACCACAAACCAGAAACCACAAATCAAATCAAGGATCATGCAAACATGGAGAAGCAACTAAAATGACCTAAACTATTTGCTGCACTTCTGGGACAAACAGACGTTAAACTAGAACAGAGCTGTTGCCGATTAAATCAAGATCAAATGTTTCTCTTTTGGTGTGACTGCAGCGCCGCAAACCCGTTAGAAAACATTCATGTTACTCCATCCCCAATTAATTAGGCTGCGGTTGTACGTGTCATGGAAAAGCACTGCAGGGGCGACTCAGACTCAACGCGTTCGCAGACTAATGGAAACCTTCGGATGTATAAAGGAGGCGTTAGTGACGCCATCAAAATGTTCCCGTGGCTAAAATAACTTTCAACACGGGTTTAAATGAAAAAAGACAAATATGACTCTAATTCAAATCAGTGCTACGGCATTAAATTTTAATTAGACATTTTCCAAAGTTGTAAACAGTTCCAGTTTTGAATTAATACATTTCTAGGGCAGTAATTTGTTTTTAATAAAATTAGCCTGAACAGAGTCAAACTGAATGATATTTAGTGCAGAAATGAGTAAAGCAGACGGGTGGAAAAGGCCAGAAATCATAATTTATACCCATCTACTTTGGTCATTTTAAACAAATAATCCCAGATTTAAATTTGTTGTCACAGACACATGGCAGCAGGAGAACGACAACAATCAATGTGTCTGCGAGCGCCCGCACCATATGGAGGCAGAGGTACAATCCAATTTGTCCTGATTTACTGAGAGCGTTTTTCTGCGGCCACACGTGACGCCTAGCAAGCGTCCGGGCGTTTCGGGATTTCAGGGCCCTGCTCTCACGTATCGACGTCTTAAAAGCTTCACGCCGGAGCGCGGCAGCAGAAATCAAACGGGATTCAGGCGACAGCGCTCACATGACCCAGAAACCCGAGAGAACCTGCAGATCTGAGGCTGGCTTCCAGGTTACAGAGCTTTGAGCTGAGGCGCCTCTCATGGATGTGTGTCCATGTTCACGCTGCTCTCTGTGTGTTTCTTTTCAACACTAAAAAGGGAGATTACAGGAGGAATGTTGAACACACTCTTTGGCGTAGATGAGGACATGGTTGACCTCCTCGCCGGCCGTCAGGTTGTCCAGTGGGTGCCACCAGCAGGTGAAGTCCTCCATGTTGGAAGAGCGGCAGAAGTAGATCTGAGGCCTGATGGTCACATCTGTCGCTGCCTCTGCTGGTAGGAAACAAACAATTATAGGAACAGTTTGATTTGAACACAAATACCAAAATAATGCATGAAAAAAAAAAAAAATCCCATTTCAGCTCAGTTCTCATTAAACAAAACTCAGACGAGAACCTTTCTGGAAAACATTAGTGATGTATGTTTCCAGACCACTTTTACGTGGTCTCGGTCTTGTCACGGCCTTGACGGTCTTTGGTCTTGGTAGTGTCTTGGTCTCGGTTTAGGCGGTCTTGACTACAAGTCTACTGCAGTACCAGCCATCATACAATTGCTACACATAGTTGATCTCACCCAGTCTGCAAAAACATTTACACTGAGCTCAGTCACACACATGACATGGTCCGTCTCTGTATTGCCTGTAGTTGAAGTAATACCGTCTAATATGTATTGAATGTAAACTGTGGCTGAA
Organism: Valencia hispanica; assembly: GCA_963556495.2. NCBI lineage: Eukaryota > Metazoa > Chordata > Actinopteri > Cyprinodontiformes > Valenciidae > Valencia > Valencia hispanica. The sequence goes on from OY747723.1 coordinate 28,320,008, forward strand.
CCCTAGTATGCTGCTGTTCATACAAGTTATTGTGTAGCTTCAACACTAGTCTGTTTTTTTTTTCTCATCTGCTTCATCCCTTTCTTATTCCATTATGAATTCCTCTCACTTATACAATCACATACCGGTTCATATACGTCATTAGTTTGATATTTTCATATTTTTTAAATGATTTGATTGCCTATTATTTTCTATTTCTATTGATTTTCTTGTTTTCTACCAACTAGAACCAAACAGTACGTTTCCTTCCAGTAATGATGAGTAGATTATGACTAAACCATAACGGGGCGCAATGACTCGATGCAATCTGCTGGGATTCCTTACATAGAAAACTAGCTAAACCTTTAAACTGATGAACTGAAATTACTTTTCTTGTAATAGGGCCTTGAGATGACATCTGTTGTGATCGGCGCTATATAAATAAACTGAATTGAAAATTGAAAATGATCATCGGACGTGTTTGACTGTGTTTTATGAAGAAACTATCTAAACGTCTTGCGATTTAACCTGTCGACTGGTCACCTGCGCCTCCTCCTCCTGTGGGTCACATGACCCACCTCCATCCTGATTCCCTCTGAGCTCCTCATCCTCAGTACATTAGCTTCCTGCCGCATGTCTTTCTGAATCAGCCTCTGCTTTACCTCTGATCACTCCCTCTGAGTAACATTACAGTAAAAACCCAACTTTTCTCCGGGGATTAAAGTCTCTCAACCTGGAGCGGCTTTAGTTTTATGAAACAGCTGAGTTATGAGACAAAGAGGGCTTTCTGAGAGCAGCGCTGCTAAGCTACGCCACATAAGAGACTTATTTCTGCCTGTGCATTTTACTACGATTAGTCTTTTTTAATAGTTGTTCCTTGGATTTTATGCTTCAAAGTCTCACTAAGCTGGCTGCTCCCCTTAGGGGGCGCCACTGCATATCATCTGCATCAGTCCACCTCTGTCACATCAGCATACTCCTTCCATCAACCTTCTCCATAACTTTGATATTGTCGTGATCACATTTCTCTTTTGAACAGCAAAGTTTTGTGCAGACTTCAGTAGAGCTGCAGCTTTCACCCAAACCCTGATGAACTGAAATAAAATACAGCTGAAACATGTTGACAAGAAGGTTTTGGTTGATCTACATCTGATTTCCTCTTGAACTCAACACACTGTGTTTTTTTTTACAGGTAAGCTCTGCTGTTAAAACTTCAGATAAAACACCGGCTTTGTAGTCACATCTGAAAGCAGCAGATGTTCTGAACTCTTATCAACGAGATATTACGTATTGATTTGGTCAAAACAACTTTTTACTCTGCCTTTATGGGCTTCTGGCTTCTATTCAGAGGAAACAAAAGCAGTTAAATTCCTTTAGAATGGGAGAAAAGCAAAGCTGGCTCACTGCTGGGTTTCATTACAGACTGCAGGCCTGGGTTTCCATTAATAACAGCAACACTTCTCTGAAATATCACAATATGTTTCTGCAGATCAGACAGGGTCCCACATGGTCCTTAGTGCAGATTGATAAGTCATCTGCCATGTTGGCGAGCAATACTTCTCCAAATACGTAAATAACCAGAACAATCAGAGTAAAATACTAAACTTCAATATGTAGTTTTCTTTAAAACACAGTATATCTTTCATGTACATTGCATGTTTTTAAAAGAGGCTTAAATACAAAATATGACTATGAAAACTCTACAGTAATTTGAACAAAAGGATGCTTTCGTGGGTAAAAATGTATAAAAATATAGTGGGAAAAGTATAATTGATAATAATTGTACAATTGTATTGATTTTTCTAGAAAGCTACCTTAATGTTCAGGAAAGTAACCTGTAAGATCTATTTCCTTACCTGTAAGTTCCAGAAAGCCTTAATGTTCCCAGAAGTTCAGGAAAGTAACCTGTAAGTACCGATCCTAACTTTCTTTGAGTTTAGTCAGGTTCTGCTTGGATATTTGGATCCAGTTTATGATAATTAAGTGTGTTTAATGAGCTTACTGTACATGTATATCTATACAAGGTCAGCATCATATTAAAAATATTTGAAACTGATGACCAAACTTTTCATCCAAACTTCAAAATTAACTTTAAAAGATAAAGCTAAAATAAAAATTTAATTGCATAAAAGTCAAGCGTCATTCATCTGCGTTCTTAAGACAGCATTCATAGGGGAACTTTGGTACTGGAATATCTTTGAATTTGAAACAAAACATGCTGCAGATGTTTCCCTCAACATATAGAAAACATATCTGTAATTATTCTACAGCTGTTTTTTTCTCATAAAAAATGTGTTCTGCGCTTTTGTTAGAAAAACCTGAGAAGACAATCAGAAAATAAAGTTTGATATGTTTAAAACATTCTACTTTCCGACCACTTCTAACTTCAAATAGTCTAAAGCAGTGACAACATCCATGCATCGCTAGGAGGAAAAATCAAATCTGTGGTCTTGATAACAGACTGAAAAGCATCTAATTAGAAGTCAGTGACCGCCTGGGTGATGGAATCAAATGGCCATCCAGTTGCTACAACCCCCTACGGCAAAGGAGGGAAAAAAATCAATTATCCAGCCGTCATCGCTCTCTGCTGCATTTCCACTAAATCCATTTTCTAATTTAATCAGTTGCTACCTCAAACACACTCAATTATTCAAACCATGCGTCTGCCTGATGGACTGCCATGAATGACATTTAAATCAGAGCAGGCTACCTTAGCTGACTAAATCTCACGTAGCAAATTCAACTCTGAATTGTCTACACAGTTATCTGAAACAATGTAGATATAGCTGAAATTACATTTTGAGCCACAATGGGTGTATAATAGAGCTTGAAATATACAAAAGTATAATTAACTTGGAAAAACATTCAGTCTTACATTGTCAAACGAAAGTGGGAAATTTATTAGAACTGACTTCTGCAGGTGCTCCCGAAAAAACATGATAAAAACAACAATTTTGTTTGTTTTTTTGAGAGAAAGAAAATCAAACATTGCCTGTAAATACATCTGCATGTGTTCCAAATAATCTGCATCATCTCATATCATGAAAGGAATGTATTGTTACACCCTTGCTTGTTATTTTCAAGTTACGTACTAGCCAAATGTCCTCCAATAAGTATGCTACCCTCAAAGCAATTGTGATAGCAAGAACTCTATATTTTTTACTTCGGTCCATGTATCAAACTCAAAAAACAACAAATAAGTGTTACAGAAAACCTTGGAACTGCTTTTGTGCTATAGGAACAATTCCTGAAGAGCCTGGATGGTGACCACCACTTGGTGTATCGCACCATCGTAAATGTTTTGTTGTTTATTTTGTCCCTCATACCTCACCTTGGGCTTTAAATGCCATTAGGAATGTGCAACTTATCTCTATAAACAACAAATCATAATCAAGCTGCAATTTTATTGGGAAAATCATAAAATCACCAAACAGGATAGCATTAGCATGTTGCTCCTGATAGCAAACATTTTATACTACATTATAGGTATGTCTCATGCTCACATTCAGTAATATACTAGTAAACATGCTGTCAGGGAATATGTATTATGTAATTAGGATTTGATTATTTATTCCGTTTTAGTAATTGCATCTTGGACAGTAGGTCTTGTAGAGAAAACAAAAGCCTTCAGTGTGTAATGTTCTGATAAGTAATGTATCAGACATCAACAGAACGTTCGGACCTTGTTAGGCTCATACCTGGTTTGATATCTGGATATCAGAGGCTCCAGGCTGGCAGGAAGAAGACACTTTGGACACTGAAACTGAGCTCATGCTGTTAGAAGATAAACATTGATTGCTAAACACTATTTAAGGGGTGCAGTAGAAGGGTTGGGCTAGGGATATTAGTAAGAAACTGTTTTTGATTTCCTCTTTCCATCCTCCATGTTGGCCAACATATTATATTAAATATTAACACTCCTAAAGGACTCTGTTTCATATTTGTTTTAAGAAGAAGATATTTTTAGCCATAACACTACTAATATGTATAATGTTAGGTAACAGTAGCTAAAACTATTTTTTTAACTCATTAGCTATTTGCCAACACACTAACTCTAGAGAAAAACTTGCATTAGCATGCAAGCTGTCAAAATTTAAGTTTGTGTCCTACAGTAAAGTATGCTAATAAGCAAGTATTTTCTAAGTCAATAACATTAGCCAACATGTAACATGTTAACTACTAATAGCTAACATTATCTGCTATTCCAACCAAAGCTTATATGCTATCATTAACTAAAATGCTAAGGTAACATGATGTTAATATTAGCTGAAATGCCAACGTCTAGCTTTTTTATGTTAGCACAAGCCTATATACTACTATCAGCTATATCGCTAAGGTAAGCTAATAGCCAACAATTGGGATAGCACTAGAAGGTAAGCTAACGTTAACGATCAACTATGCTAAAAGGCGATTTCGAAGTTAACATTTGCTGAAATCCTAACAAGATATTGGAAAACACTGTCTTCTACACTAATTTATATGGTTTCCTTAGCAACAATGCTAGAATAAGCTTGTTGGCTAGTTTAAGTGAACGTATCAAAAACTGATAAATGTTACAGATAAGATAAAAATCAGTAGGTGATCTTATTTTAGCGGCTATATGAATGGTTGCTTCTCTGTTTTAAATGACTCATGCATTCATTAGCTCATGTTTTACATTCTTTTCTTTTAACTCTTTGTGGAAATGTGGTAAAAAACAACGTATTTTTACTCAAAGCTGTCATTCGCTAGAGCTCATACGCCTACACACAGCTTTTACTGGTGAAGTAATACTAGCTCACTTTTTTTCTGAAGGTGATCATTTGAAGTAAAATGTGAAAATGAAAAAAAATGTTTAGACATTTTATTTCTCAGGTACAGTAAATGCAGCTGCATGTATAACTGTTCAGAAATGCAATATTTAGATTGAGTGCAGGAGGAAATACTTCAAAATTGCCCCTTTTGTAAGCAACGAGAAAGTCATGTGATCTTTGCCGATCCTGGCGGGAGGCAGGGAGTAATCCATTAGAGAGAACCAAACAAAGGCCTTGTGTTTACTTTAAGGAGATCAGCAATCTGCGCCACAGGGACTTTATCAACAACAAACACTCCTTAGAAAGAAAGCAGGACAGGAGTCATTCTGGGAACTAATAAATCTACCCCAGTAGATTCACCATAGGTCAAATGGTTGGAAGCAACTTGAAATTTCCGTTCCCAACATGTCTCTTAAAAACCAGTATGTCGTCTATGGAGAAGGCTGAAACACTGGAGGTACAAACCTGAACGTCACTTTATTAAACTAAAGCTAACTAAACATTTTCTGTCTTAGGTGAGTTTAGATTGCCAAAACTATTTCTGTTAGCTAGAAGCCAAAATAATAGCAGAGAATGTTTTTTATACTACAAGTTTACCAACATTTCCTCTGGTAGAATCTTAATTTTTAAACTGTAGTTAGCTCAAACAGTGGGTATCCTTCCATAAGCTTCTCGCGTTAGTTTGCAGAAAATTTGGCAAACTCCTCCTGACATAATCAGCAGAAGTAATAATTGAGTCAGGGACACAAATATCCTATTGGTCCAAGATCCAGGATCTGTGATAGCCAATCAGAAACATAGATTCTGTTGTAGTGAAGCTGATGTCGTCTTTTTCTAGAAGTGCACCACTCCCTCCTGCAGTAAAATACCCACACATCATGATGCTGCCACTTCTGTACTCACAGGCAGGATAGTGTTTCCACGCTTGTAAGCTTCCCCCTGTATCCTCCAAATGTAACAATGCTCATTATGGCCAAAGAGTTGACTGTTAGATTCCTCAGATGGCAGGACAATAATCTGAAATTCAGGGTCTCTGTCACAGAGAATGTTTGCAAACTGTAACCCGGCTTTTCGTGTTGCATTTATAGTTATGGCTTCTTCTTTGCAGAGTGGCCTTTCAGCGCATGTCAATAGAGATCTTATTTCACTGTGGATAATGACACTCAGCGTCTTCATGACAAATGACACATGGCACTTTCAGGCATCTGGAAATTGGACCCAAGGATGACCCAGACGCTTGTAGGTCCAAATCATCTTCCTGATATCTTGCCTGATTTCTTTTGTGTGTGTTTTTAATTACGTCAAACAAGAAAACAGTAAAACACATCCACAGATGTGTCTGCGTTTAACTCAAATGTTGTGAGTTGACCTATCAGGGCCAGCTTAGCCAGAACAGGTACGGTCTAGTCTAATTTACTCTCAGACAGAGAGAGAAAAACAAAACAGTTATTTGCCCTTTTATACAGAGAATGTCAGCATCTGGTTTTAACAATATAATAGGACAGACGTGGTTTCAATCTGTGAAATTTCACGGTAAGTGGTTGAGAATAGAGAAATGAAAGCCAAAGACTTAATGAAAAATTGGTCTCCCAGACCAGACAGGACAGCCAACAACAACAAGAATGAGCAGCAAAAACGATCATTTAGTTTAAAAGACACAGCGTGTACAAAAAGTCAACAAGCGGAAGAAAATGAGCAATAAGACAGAAAGTAAATCAACAATAGAACAGGTTGAGATAAACAATGTGGTAAGAAATGAGGATAATCCAATCAGATTTGATTTGCTTTATTATGACCCGTTTTTTGTTGTTGTTTTTTATGAGCTGAACCGAAGCAGACACCATGAAACCGTCCAGGCTGTTGGCTCTCTGGACCATAAAGTGAACTCAGCTCTGATCTCTTGTGTCAGCTTGCAAAAGAAAAAACAACAGTCATGTGCTGCTGCTGCTGTTCATCAGGAGGATTTTATTAGTCAAACTGCCTCTGTGAGCTTCTGAGACCAACCAGCAGCAGAAGCAGACGGATTGCATGGAGATGAAATAAAGCAATTACAGAGTTCAGCGACACAAACAGCCCAAGGCCGTCGATCAGTTTATTCGTCGTGGCACACGTCGATGCCGTTCTCACCGTCATTTCTAACCTTTTGGCTGTAGACGGATCCGACGAGGCCTTCAGCGTCAGCGGAACGATAAAACCAGCAGCTTTCAATTGTCAAGCAGTTCACTTCAGATTCAGGCAGAGAAACCTGTCGCTCAGGTCAGCCATCAGCCCTGCACTTTCTCTGGATATTAAATGAATAAATTATTAACTTAAATGAATAAAATAACGTTTGCCCCCTCCCTCTCGCGGTCCCTCCAGCTGTCGTTTGGTAACTGCAGCGGAAAGCTGGAGCTGAATTTCTCTGGTTGCATCAATTAGCTCCATGTGGAGAGCCTTGAAACCTCTGAGGCAGTTCAACGTTTCAGTTTCTCTCAAAATGTTTCTACTGATCACAACATTTTTTTTATTTTTCATACTTAATTTTGTTGTTTTGTCAGTTTTCTCAGAGCTTCTGTTCCTGGTTCAGAGTTCTGTGGTTTTCCTAGCTTTAGTGTTATAGCCATATATGTATTAAAACAACATATATGGTGACCTTAAACATAATAAGTATGCATACGGTACTTTGACAGATGGAGACAGGCAGATCTAACAACTCTTTTCTATATACCGTTTTTCACTGCTTTGGAAAAACTACCGCTGGCTGAAACCTGGTGATCTGTGTCATTCCAGTTCGCTTTTGCTTCCAACGTGTGTTAATGCCAACAGCTGTCGTACAACATTCCTATTCATCCCAACTTATTGTCATACCTGATTTGATTCTGCTCCATTTGATGCACTTCTTTGATTTTATGAACTTTGTGTTCTTCCGGCTACTTTACTGAAACCTATTTTCAGTTTTCAACATTTGCTTGCATCCTGGTTGTGTCTTTTTTTTGTTGAACCCTCGGTTGTCCTGCCTCACTTCTTCTGTTTAGTGTTGCAACCCCATATGTTTGCAAAAACTTACTTTTCTAACTTGTCATTAAAATACTTGGATTTTAAAAACAAATGTTTAATATCTGCATGAGTTACATTACTGACAACAAAATGTTGTAGTTAAACACAGTTTCAGCTGTTTTGCCACATTTCCTGACAATTTGCTAATTAAAGTATTGTCTTCAAACTGGGAATTCATTTGCAGAATTAGGCTTGCAGGTATTTGTTTCTGAAATGTTAATTACAAAGCGATTCCATGTTTGTTTTTCCCACGGCCCTGATCTGAACCAGACTGTAATAAAATATGTATCAAATATCTGGGTAAAATTTAGTAAGTGTAATTAATTTCGACAGCCTTGAAATACCTTTTTAGAGGGTTTTCAATCTAAAACTAGCTCAAATTTAACCAAAGTGTTGCTCACAACCTGTGAGACAAAGTGAAAATTTAACATTAATCTGGCATAATAATATGGCAATAATAAAACTAATATATATATATATATATATATATATATATATATATATATATATATATATATATATATATATATATATATATATATATATATATATATATATATACATATATACACATATACACACACACACACAATATTTCTTTGAGTACATTTTATTTTCACGGCCTGTAAAATCCTTTTTTTTTACAGTGCATTCTGGCTCAAATTTGACATGATACTAATAATAAGTATTATCTTTCTATAAAATTGCAAATGGTTTTCTTTAATACTAATAATAATTATTTTTATTTAAGTATTTAATTTATGTTGAATGTGTCAATAAAACAATTTAATAGGAAACATTGTTACATTTTTGTAACAGCCTTTGAAATCCTTTTTTGAAATGCATTATAAATTAAAAAAATAAGCTAAATCTGTTCTTTATTCAAACTGTTGCACAAAGCTGCTGTAAAAGCACAAATAAACAGTTAATCAAAGTGAAAAAAAGAGTCCGAAATCTCTGCAGGACGTGGGAGTTAAATGTGCAAAATTATAAAGGCAAACCTTTCTGAGACCCTCATGCACTGAATTAATACAGATTGATTGGACTTCATTTGTTTAAAGCAACAGAGTGAAGAAGGCAACAGCCTCTTCATTATGCCTCACCGAGATTCTAAATCTGAGATTCAGATTTGACACATTTTTACCAATCAGTAATCAGGAGCTGATCAGGAGCAACGGTTAGGCTGCTTGTTATAACAAGGATTCATCTAAACTGCTCCAGGATTAAAGCTTCAAGCACAATCTTTATGGTTCCAATCAGAAAACTTTATGGAAGGATGAAAACAGATTATTATTGTACTGATTGGAAATAATGAATGAGTAGATTATAACTGAGCAGCCAGCAGAGTGATGTTTACAATTATCCAAATTGTTTATTTGTTATCCAAAGGGGCTGAAAGTCCGCTCAGCAAGGAAGAAGCCATTACAGTAATGAACTCTGACACAAAGAGAACACCAACCAAGCTGTGAAGCACGGAGGAGGCAGCATCATGTCGTGTGGAAGCGTTCCTTGTTGAGGGACTTGTATCCTTCACTAAGTAGACGACATCAGGAGGAAGGAGCACTACGCGACAAATATTGAAGCAACATCTCAACACATCAGCCAGGAAGTTAAAGCTTGGGGACAAATGGATCTCCTAAATGGAAAATGACCCTTAGCATACCAGCTAATTAATTACAAAGTGGCTTAAGGACAACAAACTCAGCCTGATCTCAGAGCAGGTTTGTAGGCGGAGCTGAAAAGCTCTGTGTGAGAAAACAGAACACGAACTCTACCTTGTTAGAAAATGTTCTGTCAGAAGGAATGGGCCAGAATTCCTGCAAACTACCGGGAAATACTGGGGAACGAAAACCCAAAACGTTTAACCTGAGTCAAACAATACAAAGGTAATTCTACCAAGTAAAAAGATGGAAAGAACTCAAATTGAAGAGGGTGAAGAACGGCCTACTGAGATTGCGCATTTTGATGATGTCATCAAGCTGTCATCAAGAAGGATTGTTCAGCGTTCGTCTTTGCAATACATGCAAATTTAAAATTTGTTGCTTTCCATTTAACTTGAAGCATTTTTAATTCAAATATGTGCAGCTTTATTTTTGTGCGATATTAAATTTATAAATAAGCAACCAGGAAAGTGGACAATGTTGAACTTAGTTTTTTTTTTTTTAATAACTTTTAGCTTTTAATTCATTTTAAAATATCTTCATGTTTTCGTTTTAATAATTTAATAAGAAAAATGTGAGAAAATGGTCACAGGAAGCTGAAGAAGCCCTGCAGGGTTGTTTTGCAACCACAGACTGGATGACTCTTTGCCAAGCACATGGAGAGGACATCAATGCCATGACTGAGTGTGTGACTGACTATATAAACTTCTGTGTGGACAACATCAACCCCACCAGAACAGTGAGATGCTTCCCTAATAACAAACCCTGGATCACCAGTGACCTGAAGGAACTTCTAAACAAGAAAAAAAGAGCCTTCAGGGAGGGAGACAGGGAATTACTGAGGAGTATACAGAAGCAACTTAAGGTCAAGATCAGAGACAGCAAGGAGGCATACAGGAAGAAGCTGGAGAACAAACTACAGAGGAACAATATCCGAGATGTCTGGTCAGGAATGAGAAAGATCACAGGCTTTAAGGACAGGAAGGATTGGATAGATGGAAGTCTGGACAGAGCCAATGAACTGAACACATTCTTCAACAGGTTCAGTTCAGGAACTAGCTTAGCATCCTCCTCTCCTGTTCCCAGCCAAACAGACATCCCACTCTCCTCTGACCAACAGCTTTCCTGTTACACCTCGGATGTTTTATCCTTCACCTCAGCCATGGACTCTTCTGATTCCACAAGTTTGACGTCAACCAAGTCAGGAAATGCTGCTACCCCCCTTTGCCTCCCCCTCCCACTTGTCTGTCTCCAAAAGTCAGGTGAAGAGGCAGCTGGAGAAACTGAACCGGAACAAGGCTGCAGGTCCAGATGGTGTCGGCCCCAGAGTCCTGAAGGCCTGTGCAGAGCAGCTCTGTGGGATTCTGCAGCACCTCTTCAACCTTAGCCTAACTCAGGAGAAGGTTCCAGTGTTGTGGAAGACATCCTGCCTTGTTCCAGTACCAAAGAGAACTCACCCATCAGTCATCAATGACTATAGACCCGTTGCCCTGACATCCCACATCATGAAGGTCCTGGAGAGACTCCTGTTGGCTCCCCTGAGTAAGCAAACAAGAACGTATCAGGACCCACTGCAGTTTGCTTATCGTTGTGGAGTTGGAGTTGAAGATGCCATCATCCACCTACTTCAACCAACCCACTGTCATCTGGACAAAGCAGGCAGCACTGTGAGGATCATGTTCTTTGATTTCTCCAGTGCATTTAACACAATTCAGCCTGATTTGCTTTGTCAGAAACTCCTGAAGACACAGGTGGAGCCCTCAACAATCGCCTGGATCAATGACTACCTGACCAACAGACCACAATTTGTGAGACTGAAGAATTGTGTGTCAAACCAGGTGGTCAGCAGCACAGGAGCACCACAGGGGACCGTACTCTCACCATTACTTTTCACCCTTTACACCTCAGACTTTCAGTACAAATCAGAGACCTGTCATCTGCAGAAATACTCCGATGACTCTGCAATTGTCGGGTGTATCAGAGATGGACAAGAAACTGAATACAGAGAGCTGGTTGACAGCTTTGTGACATGGTGTGGAAACAATCGTCTCACCTTGAATGTGAACAAAACAAAGGAGAGGATTGTAGATTTCAGAAGAAACAGGGAGAAGTCAAACATTGTTTCCATCATGGGAGAAGAAGTGGTGGTGGTTGAGGAGTATAAATACCTCAGAGTTCACCTTGACAACAGACTGGACTGGAGACTGAACAGTGAAGCCGTCTACAAGAAGGGACAGAGCAGACTGGACTTCTTGAGGAAGCTTAGGTCCTTCAAGGTTTGCAGCAAGATGCTGCAGATCTTCTACAAGTCTGTTTTGGAGAGTGTAATCTCTTCAGCCGTCATCTGTTGGGGTAGCAGCATCAGAGCCAGGGATTTAAAAAGGCTAAACAACCTGATAAAGAAGGCTGGTTCTGTTCTTGGGACAACTGTGGAACATCTGGAGATGATAATGCAAAGAAGGATTCTTCATAAAACCAAAAAAATTATGGACAACCCTGAGCATCCTCTTCATGAGACTGTCATACAACAACAGAGCGTCTTCAGTCGGAGGCTTCTTCAGTTTCGCTGCAATACAGACCGCTACAGGAAATCCTTCCTGCCCACAGCTATCATCATCTACAACAACTCCTTAAAGAAGTAATTATATGAGCTATACCAACACTTAGGGGCTGTTAACACGACAACGTTTTTCAGCAAAACTGAGGTTTTTCTCTCCGATTCGGCCTCTCGTTTACACGACAACGGGAAAACGGGGGGCGAAAACGCAGCTTTTGGGAAACGGCTTCCAGAGGAGAGTTTTGAAAACGCTGGGGAATTCGTTGTCGTGTAAACGCAAGCCGGAGACTTTTGAAAACGATGACGTCACTGCCAGCCACCTATGGACATGTTGCACTTGCGCACTCCGCCTTTCTACAGAAAAACAACAACAATGGCGGATCCAGGTATGCAGTTACTGCTGATGCAGCTTCTGAAGTTATTTGGTCTCTTTGTAAGCAAAACTTAAGAGATAATCAGGCTTCTATGCGATCGCCAACGGAAACGCATACAATACGTGCGCCAAATAATCAATATGCCTTTATTTAAGCGGTGGAGAACTTCAAGAAGACCGCCATTGTTAGTTATCATGAAATGTTTTATTTTCCGGGTTGTGAGGGGGAAACCTTGGAACACTCCATACACGGGGCCCACTGCCATCTAAAGGCCGGGCATATGTACTACATCGTTTTCCATCGCGCGCCCTGTCGTGTAAACGCAGTGCGTTTTCACCCGCGTATTCAAACAAAAATGGCAACGTTGTTGTGTAAACAGCCCCTTAATTTCCCTCTGGGATCAATAAAGTATTTTTGAATTTGACTTCAAATGGCAAACACTATCACAGCTCTGTCCAAATCTGTTTTAATAAATCTAACTTATTACTTTGTTATAGTCCTGTTTTTAAAAGTTTTAAATAAATACACTGAATTTAGTTAGTGAATTTGTAAAAATGCTAGGCCTGTAATCAATTCTATGTGTTTGAGAATGTAAAATCTGTGGCGAACTGAATTTTTCGCTAAGCTAACGGTTGAATATTTGGCCCAACAACCTCCAAATCAGCAACAACCACCGTCTTGTTACAGGTGGAGAAGACGAGGCTGATATTTTAAGTCTTCTGGAAAGATTTCACACATTTACAGTAATCGAGTCTAATCTAACAACCATATGTATACGTGCAGAGCAAAGAGATGTGTGGTCTTCCACCAATCTGCTGTAAACTCACCGTGGTTGTGTCTCGCCTTGTGAGCGACTTCCTGAGCGACGCTGCTGCCCCCTAGAGGAAGCAGACAAAACAGCAACCACAGCATCCTGCCGCCGTCTGCCGCCGCCAACCTGTCCACACAAACAGAAACAAACATGAGCTGAGAAAGTCCTCCACCCCCGTCTGTGTCCCCACAGCGCTTCCATGGGAAAGTCTAGCTTCAGTGTGATGTCATCTAAGAATAGAAACCCCAGGGACACATCAGGATTTCAAAGGCAGCAGATTGATTTCCTCTCAGCTGTGTCCCGAATCCCAAAACTGAACAGCCGCCGTGACACAGCATCACCTCCTCCCGCTACAAGGGAAGAGCCCCACCCCGCATGGCATGAACGAAACGGCTGCATGCTGCATTGACACATGTCCCACAGGGGGCGAATGCTTTCGCCAATCAAAACAAACAAAAAAAGCACAACACAAGATTTATTTCAGGAACTCGTTTTCCTCTCAGTTTCACCAGAAAGTCTGTTCGTGTCTCCGGACATTAATGTTAAGACAACAAAACCAAACCGGAGACATTCCCATTGGTGCAGAGGTTTCATCTGACATTATGGCAGCAGAAATATTAATTATAAAGACACATTGATGCTACTTTATTAACTAGTTTTAAGTAGGAGAAGTAAAAGACTGCTTTTTTGACTATAACTGAAACATAGGAATTAGTCCTGCTAATTTCTGCTCTGTCTTCTCGAACACCCAGATGGTCGTGTCAGATGGCCACTCGTACTGAGCCAGGTTCTGGTTCTGGTTCTGCTGGAGTTTTCTTCCTGTTAAAGGGGAGTTTTTCCTCTCCACTGTCGCTACATGCTTACTCAGTATGAGGGATTGCTGTGGTTGGAAGTCTGCATCAATGGGACGCAGCTGCCAGTCAATGACTCGATGCAATCTGCTGGGATTCCTTAAATAGGAAACGAACTAAAACCTTTAAACTGATTGGAATGTTTGTATGATTGTATTGAAATGACTTTACTTGTAAAGTGCGTTGTGATGACATCTGTTGTGAACCTGCGCCACATAAATCAACTGAATTTAATTAATGAAGATTGTCAGTCTACAAAAGGGCTACAGAAGCATCTCTATGGCTTTGGGACTCCAGAGAACCACAGTGAGAACCATGATCCGCACATGGAGCAGTGAAGAACCTTCCCAGGAGAGGCTGACCTACCAAAATTACTCCAACAGAACCTCAACGACTCACCCAGGAGTTCCCAGAAGAACATCTAAAGCTCTGCAGACCTCACTGCCCCAATTAAGGTCAGAGATCATGATTCAACAATAAAGAAATGGCCTCCATGAGTTCCAAGGCCAGAACCACCGCTAACCCGAAAGAACACAATAGCTTCTGTGGACTGACGAGACAAAAGTGGCCCCCTCTGGAAGTCGTGCCCCCATATTCAAAAATCAGAACATATAGACAACAAAACACGGTGGAGGTTGTGTGAAGGTCTGGGGCTACACTGCTGTAGGGCTGCATGATTCTTGGAAAACATCCAGTAATATTAGTGAGTGTTGGGATAATGACTTGTAATAAATAAATCAATAACTGAAGAGTCTCTTTCTCCTTTGGGATCATAAGATGTGCAGCCTCTTCAGCTGCTAGCAAAGAAGCTTAATATTTCCATGTGAACAACAAGGTTGTATCGAAAACGTTACTTCTGGTCGACCTCTGCTGATTTGGCATTGCAACAACTTTGTTGACCTTCTAAAATGCTTTAGGTTTCATTAAACAACCAATCACCACATATATTACTTATATTTATAGATAATAAGCTAAAACATCAATCTGAAGCACACCAGCAAGTCCTCAAGACCTACAAATGGCTCAAAAACTCAAACATTTTCAAGTGACCTAGTCAAAGCCTGGACTTAATCGAATTGAGATACTGTGGAATGACCTGAAACAGGACCTTAATGCTTGGAAACCCTCCATTGTAGCTCAGATAGAACATTTCCAAAAAGCAGAGTGAGTTAAGACGTTCATCACCTGTTACTGGATATGCTGGATGCTAGCTGTTGCTGCTGAGGGTGGCACGAGCAATTATCATACCACCATGTTGGTTTGGATGGCTTCTGGAATTCAAATCAGGACATTTAACATTCACAAAAGATACCTTTAATCTGCTCCACTCAATCCTGTTTCATAAAAGAATTTAAAGAGACTTTAAGGATTCTGGAAATACCTTGGTAACAACGGTGCTTTTCAGCTAATTTGTACTTTTTCCAAACATTGCTGGTTAATCCGCTCAGGTGGTTACTACACTGACCTCAATGTACAATAATCTATGAGACGCACTGGAGCTCCAGTGGTTAGACACGCCCTCTACACTTAATGTAACCGAACAGAACATTTGTGTTAAGACTAAGTTTGCAGCTTCCTGATCCTTTATATCAAAGCAGTGAGACGCTGGGATAGGAGGACTGTAGAAAGCTCATGCCTTTAATCCTCTTAGTCCACTGAACCGCTCAGTCACCAACCGCTGAGCATTTGCAGCATGACATGTCAGGGAAGAGTGTTAAAAAACACTCGTAGATGATAAAACAAGGACATTTTCGAGAATCTATCAAGCTCTCTTGCAGTAATATACTGAGAAATTATCTTAAATCACAAACACTTTTTAAAAAGTCAATTAACAGTGTTTCCCTTTAGGTCAATACTTTCCAAAGGTTTTTACATCATCTGAAGCTGAGGAAGACATGTCAGAACATCAGCGCCACTGAGGTTAATGGTTCTGAACCAGAAAAAGATGAAATGCTTCTTCCAGTTCAGCCATATGTCTCTCCCTCCACTAGCGGAGTTGAGGTATCATGACATGTGGTTCTCTACTGACACAATGAAGAGAAAGACGGACCAGGACCAATTCACTATTTCTACATTCCAACACTCACCTAGAGTCATGACTGATGAAAACCAAGATCCAGGAAGTGGACAGACTCATTCATCTTCTGGACACTCTGAGATGTTCCAGGCATTATAGGGGAGGAGACACCGAGGCGGACCCAGAACTCATTGTAGATAGCCTTTCTGGACCGAAAACACCTTAGGGACCACCAAAATCAGCTTGAGAGGTTTCGTTGACTGGTTAATCGCTAGGCAGGTTGGTTGATTGTCTGAATGGCTGCTTGGTTAAGTGGTTGATGGTTGGTTCACTGGTTTAGGTTTGGTTGGTTAAAGAGTAATATGGTTAGTTATTTCGGTTGGTTAGTTAAGGTCTGAGTTGGTTGGTTGGTTGGTTGGTTGAGGGGTAAAATGGTTGATTGGTTGGTTGGTTAAGGGCTTGGTTTGTCAAGGGGCGGGTTGGTTTGTCAAGGGATGAGTTGGTTGGTTGGTTGGTTGGTTGTTTAAGGGGTTGGTTGGTCAATGGGTGAGTGGGTTGGTTAGTTAAGGGGTGAGTTGGTTGGTTGGTTAAGGGGTGAGTTAGTTGGTACTTTGGTGCTGACTCAGGGTTGACATAAACCTATCAGGCTGAACTGCGCCTGTTCATTATAACTTATTCACTTCACAGGTCTCAGTTATTTGTTGGTCTTAATCATCAAAAATGCTTTAATTATCACCACAGGTCATCTTTGAAAGACTTGTTAGGAATCCAGATACCTGCTTTGTAATTGAAAATAATCTATTTTGTCCTAACTCCGGCTGATGGCTACTGTTTTATTCTGATGCAGTTTCCCTAAAATCCAGATGAACCTTTTCTTCTGAAGCTCGACTGCATACCTGCCTCATAGTTCCAGGAACCAGAGTGGAAGCTCTCAGAAGCTGCTGATCCTCAGGTTTGGAAGCTTCCTGTTGTAACTCAGCTAAAGCTCCTGCAAATAGCTCCTGTAGGCCTTTAAGAGGCTCTGGAACCGTGCACGCAACGTTTGAATTCGTTACCACTCTGACCTACTGCTACTCTACATCCGATCCCAATGCTTCCAGCACAGGCCGTCTCTGCAGATGGATTATGGGGGTCTGGGTGTGACTGGTCCAGTGTTTGTTTGTTTTTAACCATGATGGACTCAATCATTGTGGTCCAATCAGGTTGGAACTTCTAAACTGTCTCCAGCATGTTCATTCCCTCTGAAAGCTGCAAGGGCTTTACAGCGTTTTTATCCACGTGTGGAAGGACGGGGCGCAGCACAGCGAGTCTCCCTGATCTTTGTGTTAAATCTGGTTCAAAGGTCACGTCAGGTGCTTCTATCACCTCAACCTCTTGCAGGGGGAACCGACCAGGAACCAAATAAAATCCCCGCTGACTGATTTGTTTGCTGATCTGATTAACCAGTTCAACAAACAAAATCGGTGGCAGCTTTAAGCCTTTTATTTTTCCCTTTATTTCCTCCGTTACCTGCTCCAACCTTCTCCACACACCACTGCAGCTGCTGCTTTCCATCAGGAGCAGGATCTGTGGTCGTTTGCCTGGCTGCTGGTCTCATCCAGCTGCTCAAGCATCACGGTCAGCAAACAACAGGGGGAAACGACCCATTAAAGAATCTTATGTAAAAACATACAACAGGAACGAGGTCAGATGAGAGGATGAGGGACCATACACGGTTTGGTTATGAAGGAGCAGACGACAGAACCGGCACATACGAGCTACAACAATAGGAGGTCCGATCCGTCCTCGAGTGCTGAGAAAACAATCACTGGGAATAATCCGTGCCTTGATCTGAGAGGAGAGAAGATTAGAGAGGCCAGCCAGCCAGGGTCTTAACCCACGCTAACATGACACAGCTGACATGACCCACCAAAACAGAGACTAGATCCGTCCGTCTTCATCAAAGCTGGTTGTTCCCCCTGCAGGATGCATCCGCTCCAGTTACAGGTGATCTCCGCAGCATGCCGAGGTGGAAAGACATCAGCAATGACCTTAAAGAAGCAACTGTTGCTGCTCATCAATCTGGGAAAGGTTGGAAGACCTTCTGAAGTCCATCTTTCTGCAGAGAGGAAGATTATTCACTGCAGAAACAAAAGGTCCAGCACGGTGGTGAAGGGCTGGTGGTGTGGGCTTCTTTAGCAGCTACAGGACCTGGTTCTGTGATTATTTGTAAAAGTTTTGAAGTCAAATTTTCATTTTTTTTCATTCTTCTCCTGATCCCAGCTGCTGATCTGTGTACCTCCAACATTATGTTGTGTCGTTAAAAAATAAATCTTCAGCGTATTCTCCCATCCTCCAGGGTAAAGTATAGCTTTGAGTCATTTTTAGATTCTGGTTGTTTTTCCATCATGTTCTGGGATTTATTTTCCATTTGGTCCCTCTGTGATCATTTCATGGATCTTTCTCCATCTGCTTTGATAATCCCAGTCCAGTCAGGGTTATCTGGTCATAGTGACTGGGGCCCAGGGGCATACGGTTATGCGTTATCTCTTACTGGATTCAGTTTGCATCACATTTGAGGCTGTATTTCATGTCTTTGTGGTGTTTTTACCATTAATGTCATCGGGCATCTCCTTGTTTGGTTTAATTTGATCCTTTTTAAGATGGAGAACATGACAACGACCGGCTGGATGGCCAGTCACATGTCTGCCTCACCTCCAGCGGTTTTTCCCCCGATGTCTTCTCACATTGAGCTGATCTAACAGTCTAGTGGGGAAAAAAGACACATGCCCAACCCCCCTCCGCTTCAAACCCCCAACACATGTGACTCTGAACATCCACACAGGTCTATTTCTGTCATGATGCGTGATCTAAATCCTCCCCAGGGCCTACATAAATTCAGTAACGTCCGGCGTGGTTCATTCATGCTGCAGAAAAACAAAAAAGCTCTTTTTCATGCAGCTGCTTTATGCTAGATAACTAACTCCGAGCTGTGGCTTCCCATCAAAGAGAAGTTGTTGAACGCGAGTCTAATGTGCCATTAAAGCTCATCACCCCAGATAACATGAAGCTGATTTACCCTGATGATGTTTATCTCCTGATTTGTGGGCTGGAGACACGAGGAGCACATGCTGAAAACGCTTCAACACCTGAGAGAGCGCACAGATAAAGGAATGAGTCCTTAGAAAGCAGCTTCAGGTGTTTGATGCAACGTTCGTGTCACAAGTCAAAGTTCTTCGACAGCAACATGTGGGAGACCAGGCTGAACCGGGCTGGAAACCACACAAAATCCTCAGGATAGGTGGGGACAACGAGGCAGAAATATTCTGCTTTTCTTTGGTTTTATGATCCGTTTTAGGTTCTGATTCAAATCATATTAAAATCGCTACTAAAAGTTTTCATCCTCCTAGAACTTCTCCACACTTTGTCACCTTAAATCAGATTAAATTAAAATGTTGCCATAACGCCTTTAATCCCAGTAGTTTCAAACAGATGCTGTGGGCAGGATGGACCTCCAGTAGAAGTCAGTCTTGCAACGAAACTGAAGAGGCCTCTGACTGAAGACTGTTGGTGTACGACACGCTAACAGCTACATATCCAGGCAGCAGAGATGTTATTCCATGGTAACACGTCCTGCATGACACCATCAGTTGTTGGCTAGCTCTGCTAATCCAGCTCGTTTGCTTTTGCTGCGTCTGGCCGGGAAGATACTTTCTCTGCATCCAAAAAGGATTTGGGGTCGTAGGTCAGACGTTAATTGAGCTTTTGAGATGCTAATCAGCTGCTCCCGGTGGTAAAAACAATAACAACCATCATACCAAAAGCAACACTCCTGGAAGAAAACTTGTTAGAGGCTGCAGAAGACTGGAGACTGAGCTGTGATGGCAAGGTTTAGAATGGCCTAGTCAAATCCAGTCAGAATCCAACTGGGAATCAGTGGCCTGACAGCGGATGATTAGACCATCCAATCTGATGTAGAGAGGAACCAGCATACTGGAAAAAAAGTCAGCTCTGTAAAGGCGCTGCAAGCCAAAGCCTCCGAGTTCATGAAGTTCTGTTGGTTTTTTCCCGTCGCAGCGGTCCATAAACGTCCTGAGCTTTCATAACACATCTCCATGCGAACGCGCCCCGAGGTGACTTGTTCTCCTGAATAAACAAAACTGAATTAAATCAAGTCAGTAGGGAGCGAGTGAGCGGGGAGACGGAGGTGATTAATGCTGGCCCGAGTTGGACAGCAGCGCTCAATAGAGCCCATTCTGATATTTAAAGACACAGTTAGCCTGAGAACGGGCCGCCGGCCTCAGAAACATGTAATCAAATCATCTCGCTGAAGGACTCTGCACAAAAACTAAATGAGCCTAATTAAAGGCAGGAGGATTCCAAATCCCGAGGGTCGGGAATTTTTTAAATAATTATCCACTGTGTGTCATATTTTATCCCAGATATGAATTTTAAAGATGTCGTTAGACATTGTGCTGTTTGGAAACGCCTGATTTCATTAGCTGTGATCTCCACAACACGATTTATCTATTCCACACGATTAACTTGTTAACTTGTTAAGATGAGGGAAAACAAGCTCGGTTCAGGAAAACGCTCCTCGTTTACCGTCACTCTCAAGCTGTTTCGGTTCACTGAGGTTTCATTTCCCAGAGCAAGTCTAACTCTGGACTTTAACTGGGCCATTACAACATTTCCTCCAACTCCAATCAAGCTCCTTTACTATTTCAGTCCATGTGAGTGTTTCTAAACCTCCCAGGAAGGTTTGTGTCTGCGTTTAGCTCTGAAACTCACCTGATGCTTTACTTCCTGGACAGCTTCTGACTCATTTCCACTTTGATTTACACCGTCAAGTGGTGCTGATGGAGCTCTATGTAACAGCTTGGATAAAATACTCATTTAGCCTATTCTTAGACATAATGCACTGTAAAAATGAGTTTTGCAGGCTTCTAATAGTAGTTAAATAAATATTTATATGGTAATGAAAATAAATATGATCCTTTTATTTATTTAATACGGGCAGAATAACAAAACCTTAATTACAAAATTTGAAACTTGTCTCCAAATTACAGCTATGAAAAAAAATTCATTTCTTAAAATAAAATAAATTAAAATATGTTTAAGATGTTGCAGCTCATTGCAACAGTTTAGATAAATCAAAAAGTTTAGCTTGTTTTAAGACCGAAAGCACTGTAAAAATAAAATTACCAAAATAAATTTTGTATTATTTGACGGGTCAGTAAAATATATATTCATCTCCTGCAAAAACAAGAAAATTAAAAAAAACTCCAGAATAAAAAAAAAAATTCTGGAGTAAAAATCTTCAAATCAGGTTCAAAATATGTTTGAAAATATTCAATTTTTCTTTCACTATACCAGATTGATTTGTTTTTATTATTAATTAAAAATATATATATATTTGAATAATATAGAAAAATAGTCAAATAAAATAGAAAATGTCCAAGTAAAGTATTTTTATTAAAAAGATAAATTAAAAAGTAAAATAAAATAAATTGTTATGAGAATCTATTTTAATTATTCTTTCTGAAACAGCTCTAACATCGGGGATGAGTCTGCAGACGTTGCTGCGCTGAGTGGATGGAAAGTTTCCAGACGCGGCCGGAAGCTGATCGGATCAAAGTCGGATCCAGGGATGAATTATTCCTAGTTTTTAAGTCTGGCAAACAAAGAGTCAAACAGAGCTGAGAGACAAACAAGCCAGTGCGATCAGATGCCATTGCAGGGGTCCTTCACCTGTTGCCGTGGTTACAGCCTCCTACTTGCAGACGGGACAACTGTCTGACTTTCACAGTTTTCCCATCAAAGTCATGGACGGATGTGGAGTTTTAAACATAACTTGAGGAGAAGGCTAAAGCAAACCCAGTCAGGATAAATTATGGATCAGGCTATTTCCTGAAACACTCGTTTAAACGGCCATCAGACATGCAGAAGGTCCAGATCTGATTTTCAGAGGTCCGATGGGACTGTGACGTAACTCTGGCCATTTCTGCGGAGACGCCCGTAAAACACACGGGGGCCGTGAGTCAGGCGTGTGAAGAGGCTTGGCGTGTTGTTTGGACTGAAACACATCGAGTGCTGAAGTCCTGAACAGCTGCTAAAAACTAACAGAGGTGCGAAGATGCTGCTGACGCCTGGTTCCTCCAGGTTTCCCTCCATCATGCTCTCCCTCATCATTCACTTCCTGTCAGTTTTCAGCTTAGATCTGTCGCTTCTCAGCAAAATCTGAGATTTAAAACAGAAGAGTTTGAACTTCATCCTTACAGAACAGTCAAATGGGTTCAACATGTTGTATCCCATGTGGTACCTGGTAAACTGTGTGTGTAGCACACATTGACTGCACATTTGGAGCATGAAACATGAGTCACATGTGAAAAACACATGAAAAAATACACAAGTGAAAAATGTGGGATACACATGTGTTCCACATGTGGACAACATGAAAAACACACGTAAAATAAATGAGAAACGAGTAAAACATATGGGAAAGTGCAATGTGAAACATGTGGGATACACAAGTATCACATGTAGGACATGTGAAACATGTTTTTCACATGTAATCACAAGGGTTTCACATCTAATTTCACATAGTTTTCACGTATTTTTCACATATGATCATATAGGTTTCACATGTAATTCCACACGGTTTCACATGTAATTCCACATGTAATTCCACATGGTTTCACATGTAATTCCACATGGTTTCACATGTAATTCCACATGGTTTCACATGTAATTCCACATGGTTTCACATGTAATTCCACATGGTTTCACATGTAATTCCACATGGTTTCACATGTAATTCCACATGGCTTTACCTGTAATTCCACATGGTTTCACATGTAATTCCACATGTTTATGCAAGGTTTTCACAAATTTTCACATGTATTCACATAGACTTTAAATGTAATTCCACATGGGTTTCACATTTTTTCAAATGTAGATTTAATGTGGAAAATAACATTATCCATATGTGCTTTATATGTTATCCCATGGGCTTCACATGTGATTGTCCATGGGTTTCACATTTTATTCCCACGAAAAGGTTTTAAATACACATGGGAAATGTGTGCAAAACACAGGTGGTCACATGTTTTTAACACATCTGATGTTTTTTAACGCAAAAATTAACACATTTTCAGCCAACGATATTTCACATGTGATCACATGAAATTTTTTCTATGGGAAATCCATGTGTTTTTTTTCAATAAGGGCAATGCAGAAACCGTCTTCTGTAGAAATCTTTGCTTCAGTTTCAGTCCTCGGTTTTCTACCTTTATACGTCTCACTGCCCCGATGAAGCCAGTTTTGCCTCAGTGTGGACCGAGACGGTGCCAACCAAGATGAAACTGTTCTGAGGTCTGCAGCTGACCTCGAGGACCCAAATGTCTTCAAGAGAAAAGGTCTGATGCTCTGGAGGTCATCTCAGAAATATAAAGAAAGGAACTGCTGGTTTCACATTATTAATGCTTAATAAACCAGTGAATAGAGCAGGCTGTGAATACATCCAGATGGGGCTTATTTAAAGAACGGCTGCTGCTACTTCCTCCCTGCAGCGCCCCTGCAGGCGAGCAGCCGACCTTTAACAACAACGCTCCTAATTAAACCCAGACTAACTGACAGGGAGCCACACGATGCATTTAAACCGAGGCTTTTCGCAGTGTGAGACTGAGGTCCAACTTCTCAGCTCATAAGAGCAGGAAACGCCTCACCAAGCAGGAATCCAGAGTCCTTACATCCTGCATTGACCTTTACCAACTTCCAGGTTAAAAAAGCTTCAAATCAGATTGTTTTCAGGTTTTCTCACATGCATCAATCTTTTTTAGCAGGTACCATAAGTTGAGCAGCAAGAAATTTTTGACAAAAACCTCAACCAAAATGGTTCTGGAGGTCCTTTTAGACATTTTTACAAACTAAGAATCCACTTCAGCTCTAATTCTAATCTATAAACTGAAGATTTAACTCTTCTTTGGGTTTTAAAGGTCCATTGTGTCAAATAAAATTCCATCTAGTGGCATAAACTGCAACCGACATTTTCAAGACTCCCAGAAAATGAACCGGTTCTGATCATAAACGACTGCAGCAGGTAATATGTAGCAGGTAGTCACCAGAGACGCTAACAACTGTCAGGCATGGGGGTGGCAGTATCACGCTGTGGGCTGCTTAGTTAAAGTTAGTTAGAGGGTCCAAATGACACTGTTCAACACTAGAGGCTGCTGCGCTGGTCGTGTTCTAGAAAAACAACGGTAATATGACCCGGTTCCCAGTGTGATGGGTTTGTCTCAACATCATGAACTTTACTCAACAGGTCAACTCTGTTTCTGAGCTCTGCCAGCTGGTGGTCCACAAATCACCAACATAACAGCAGCAACAAGAGGCCAAAGTAAAACATTTAATGAGACGATCAAAGCTCAGCAGCTCCAGTAATTCTGCTAGTTTATTCCCAAATGAAACAAACCAGAGTCTGTGCAGCCAAGCAGATTACGTGAAGACG
Source organism: Valencia hispanica (assembly GCA_963556495.2). Lineage (NCBI taxonomy): Eukaryota > Metazoa > Chordata > Actinopteri > Cyprinodontiformes > Valenciidae > Valencia > Valencia hispanica. Next base: position 28,344,575 of record OY747723.1, read on the forward strand.
CTGGACGGTGCCGTCATGTGCAGACGGAGCAGCGATAAGTCCTATCTGGAGGATGGGCACCGCTCTGCAGGTCTGCAGGGCATAAACCCAACAGGAAACCCAGATCGGAACAGACAGCGGCGTTCGATCAGCTGGGAGTCACATGTCAGGTCCCCCGTGTAAACTCAACGCTGTTATGTAACCTGAACAGGAGCGTCTTCTGATGCATCATATCAGAGCGGCTTGATGATGACAAGGCAGGAGATCACCTGGAGATAATAAGCAGCAGCAGAGATGAAAGCACACCCAGGAGAGTCTCTGCTGACATGAGAGCAGATGATGCTAATGACACGCTGTCTGAGAAAGCCATTAAATCATGGCCTACAGTTCCTGCAGAACCCACAGAGGAGACCTGCAGGCCCGCTTCAACAGGTGATGGGCCGTCAGCTCCCATCATGCACCTGCTCCGCTCTCCCTGACGGAGGGAGTGTGTTTCAGTGGTCCCTGCTGCTGGATGAGTCCGTCTGCCTCCAGAGCTAAACCAGAGGCTGCCGGCACCAAAACATTGTGGCTCCTTTAGGATTCTTCACCGATATTTAGAAACCAGAACTGGGGTGTCGTTTATAAAGCACAAAACGGGTTCTGAAAAATGCATAAGTCACTTTCTGCAAAAAGTTTGTGATTTATAGAACGAAATGTGACTGAAAAACGTGACCTTGCTGCTTACGCCCATTTTGGACACGGCAGCACAGCCGGTGAGATGGAAACATGGTGACTTTTAGCCACATTTTCAGACTTTTAGAGCTTCACACAATCAACAGTCAGCACAATCTGAATGAAAATATGTTGCATTTAAGAATTATATCACAGTATGTCCATATGTACATCTTCAGATGATATTGCAATTCCATTTATTGGTTCACGTACAAATATAATACTGCAGTGACTGTCCTGCACAATGCTGCAGAATGGATGAGCTGGCACTGATTGAAGATCAGCCACTGGCAGCATCTGGATGGTGGGAGCCGAAATAGATTCCCTAAAGCGCTCCTATTAGATCTATGTGCTGAACTGGGCCCAGTGTTAGATCTACCGACCCAACAGAACCATGCAGCACATTCTGGGTTATTTATATCAGCCACGCTGCTGCATCAACGCTGTGTCACTCGCAGCTCTTCCGTTTATTTGCGATCCCCACAGAATAATTTGCACAAACGATACTTTTTTTTAAAGTAGACTTAAAAAGCACCTTTTCATGTCAGGATTTAAAAGCCTAGAAGCGCTGAAACTTATGTTAGAATAGTAGAATAGAATAATCCTTTATTGTTCCACAAAGGGGAAATTCAGCCCCAGTAAATTCTGCTGTTATTTAGTTTTTGTTTGTTTTGATTTGCTTTTATTCCAATTTTAATTTTGCTACAAGAAGTAATCATATATTTTATTAACTTTATATTTATTATTTTAATTCGTCTTATCTCTTGTTTTTTATTTGTGTCTCTTTACACTTGTTGCACATTTTCCTATTGATAATTATATTTTTGTCTTTTCCTGTGAAGCACTTTGGTCGCCTTTTTAGAGTAAAGCTCTATAAACGTAGATTGATTGGACGAAATAAGAAGTTCTTTCTGTGCCTTTGGCTTTTGTAAATGTGTCCTTAATGTACATATATTATTCTTAAATCTGTTTTTATACTTTTCTTGTGTGATCCTAAATGCTTCTATCATCTGTCACTTTGCTGCTGTTACAGCTGAATTTCCCCTTTTGTGGGACAAAGGATTCATATTCTTTACATCGCACGTAAACGCCTCAATTTCAGTCTCAGTGGAATTGCACTTTCTCGCCTCTCGGTTGCCGCGGTTACGCCCCTTATCAGCCAGTTTAAGTCTACGCAGAATATTCACCAGGCACTTTGCATGGACCGGTAATGGCAGAAAGTGGGTTTGTAGGAGGCGGGATATGATGGAGAATCACCTAAGCACATTTCCAGGGAGAGTGGGATTTATAAAGCGGAAATCGCGTGTGGTTTTAGTAAGGATTCTACGTAAAATTCAAAAATGAGAACCCCGGTCCACAAATTGGAATTTCCTCTAACCAGGCCAGAAATTATCCATACAGGGTCAAATATATCCATGCACCCCTACTGATGTTTGATCAAAGGAGCTTCTGGTGTAATTCTGGCAGGGCAGCTTGCCACCGTTCTTGGCAGAATCTCTAAATAGTTGGGTCTCCTGGTTTGGATCGGATCTACAGCTCAACAGTTGTCTCATCTGACCATCAAAAGGTTTCGCCATGAGGACAGCAGTCTCTTAGCTCAACCAGGCCCAGGTCTGTAACTTCTGATAAGTGATCATGAGCACAGCCGCCTCTGGACGGACCAACACTCAGATCTCCACTGAGTTCCCTGGACTTCCCCATAGTTCTAACAAGGAAGAACCTTGGTGGGGATGTTCAGTAACTACCACGGCCCGAGCTCGCCATGAACCCTAACCTGCAGGAAGACCAGTTTTACGTCACCGCGACATGGACTGAGATGGCGCCGATCAGGAAAGAAGCTACTGCTTCAAATCCGACATCCTCAAGATGGACTGACGAGAGAAAAGATGGAGCTGCTTCTTCACAATGCCAAGAAGAATGTTTGGAGGAACCGAGCTGAGGTTTGTAAACCCAACACCACGGCACAAACTGTCAGTCCTGGAGGTGGCGGATTCAGGTAATCATTAGTAACTCAGCCAGTGTTGCCAACTGTCTCTGACAGAAAGTAGCTGAAATTGGCCCAGGAAGTCGCTAGATGTCGCCAGATGACGTCATATGCTAATTTGCATAATGATTATGTCATCACGTGATGACGATTGAAACAAAGGAGGAAGAAATTATATTTAGATTAGGATTTGATCATACAGGTTAAATAAAACGTTATTTAAACATGATTTAAATACATTATTTAAACAGGGGAAACACGCTACAGGGAAATGTGACTTCTGTCTTCACAAAGAGACGGTGGAACATGTTCTATTATTTTGCCTGAAGTATAATGTTCAGAGACCTGGTAGCCTACAAAATTGACAAGATATCAAATTGCAACTGGACATCAAAGACCTTTAAAAAAAAATTTAAGTTCTGAGACATACATTTGCTGAGATATCTCAAGGAGATGAAATAATAGAGAGAATATTGTTGTTTTTTTTGTTTTTTAGTACTTTGTAAAAATAAGTAGGGCATATTTAGCATGCATCAAATGTTTCTTGCCAACCGCCATTAAACAGAAGTTTATTGCTTATGATATTATTTTCAGTGGGTTTTTTGTCATAAGTATTAAATGTCCTACGTTTTTGAACTCACCATACATTTCAAACATTCCTTGAATGCACCACAGGTGTGAGATGCAGCATAATACAGACAAGCTTCTGCCTTAATTCCTGTTGAAGGATCGGTTTTATATACATGCAGATTTATTTTTTACTTTTGAATTTACACCAACTAAAAAACAACTTTGTTTGTGACTCGCCCTGGTGATGGATGAAATGAACCAAAAAAGGTTTATGATTGGTCAGTGGACATACTCTGATCATGTTGCATACACATGCGCAGATCATTCCCTTTCTGAGCATCAGGAAGGATGAAGCTGGGTCTCTAAGATACAGGAAATATCGGCGACAAAGTTTCACAGAAAGTAGCTGAGGGTGGTTAGAAATGTCGCTAGATTTGTCGCTAGGCGCTTTTTGGAAAAAAAGTCGTTAAGGGGGTCTGAAAAGTCGTTAGAAATAGCGTCAAAGTCGCTAAGTTGGCAACACTGAACTCAGCTAGCAGAAGCTAACCCTCAGTAACTCCACAACATGGCGGAACACGTTCAGGCTTGTGTTTTTTTGACATGGCACACCAGCGTTGCATTTCTTTACCCAAGAATGAGGAGCTGAGGAAGAAATGGCTGGAATTTTCTTTGGAGCATCACCAGTGAAGTCAGTTATGTTAGTGATTTGTCTGAAGGCAGCTTAAGTGTCGCATTGCTGTTAGCCAATCAGAGGCAAGACGTTTGCATATCGTTAACAATAATGTGTGTGTGTCCCACCCACTCCTCCGTCAAACTTCAACCTCCTGAAACAGGAGCGGCAGAACATTTTTTCCACGTAAAACGACTCACAAGGTAATTCATACTAGAGGCCCCAGCAAATTTTAAAAAAACGAGTGAATGAGACCTTTAATAAACTTCTACAAAGAAGAATAGAGAAATGTCAAACAATAAATGATGCCAGAAACTTCTTGATGGCTACAAAAACACCATCTTCAACTTTCTGAGACTTTTATCTGATTCTTCTTCATAAAAATCGTTGCATCATGGAAAAAGAACAGTTTAAATAAATTGTTATAAAACCTGAATTAAAGTGACTAAACCCCAAATATCATCAACAAAAACAAAAGAAGTCTTCCTCTTATGTTTTCTCCTCAGATACTTTTAGAGCTGTTGAAATATTTATTTTTACTTTTCCCCTTATTGATGTTTCGGTAATCGTTCTCTAGTTACATAACGACTTGTTCCAATTCTGCAGCCCAAAGGGAAAAAAAATCCCCCCATGAGAATCATGAAGCATCATTTGTTTGATTTCAAAACCGTTTCCCAAACAGGAGCACGTTGATGTACGGCACGACCGAAGACTCTGGGTTGATTTGACATCTTCTTACTGTAAGGTTGACTTGTTTGCTCCATGAAAGGAAGCAGGTGTGAGAACTTCACTGCTTCATGCTTCAACACCCATTGCATTAACATCACACCTGATGAGGTCGGACTGTGATTATAGCAGGAATCAGGATGGAGAGTGAAGCCCGAGGACGTCATCTATCATGAGGGGAGGGTATCACAGCTAACTGGCTGGTGAAGTCATTCCTTTACATATATTTATCATTCCTATATATTGGGAAAAGTTAAACTTCCTAAAAATGCACTTGGATTAGTCTGGTCCTGGTTGTTTGGCTTACAGCTGATCTTCATAAAGACCATGATGAACAGTACCACACAATGAAAAGGCAGTGGTTCTATTTCCATCACCTTCACACTGGATGAAGACCACACTACAGGCTGAGCCAATCTGGAGAACCTATGGCAACGTGAAGACCGTCAGGATTCTACAATGTTTTTGGTTCCTTGTTAAATAGGTTTCCTTTGATCAATACCAACCCTGAGCAGCTCTTTTACATCTTCATCAACACCTTCTCACAAAGATCCTGTCACCCAGGATTCAGGATGTGCACCACGTCCAGGGTCAAAAACCTAAAACGGTTGACCTTCTATGTGTCTACTTCCATTATGACTCAAGCTCCAGTCCCGCTTTAAAAATTCAACATCCAAGCCAAGCTATTACCATGAAACACCCAGAACCCCATTATGGTGCAACCACAACCTTGGCATGCGAGTGTTGTGGATGCTCAACACCCCACATGATCCCGATTGCTCTATCTATGCAATGGAGGGTTTATTACATTTTTAATATGCTCCAGAAATCCTCACCGAGAGCCTGCAACCACGTTTGTTCGCCTCTTTTGGACGAACAAGTGAAGAGAACATCTTCCCTTCTCACGACGGCGTGAGAACCAAGGCGCTGATGGGTCTGCCGAATCTCCTTTATATCTACAGCCTTTCTGACTTTGCACTATTACTCCGTAGCAGAAACTTGCTGCCGTTACAACTTCGCTGTTCATTGACGCTTCTCTCACTTTTACCTGCCGTAAATGGCAGCACATCGGAGGTGGGAGTACTGTAGGTATGTTTTAAAAAGCGGGGATGACAATTCATTAAAAGTCCCTTTATCAGTCACTTTTCAAAGACTGACTAGATGACATGAAACTATACCCTGATGCTAGCTACGTCGACATTATTAATTGGCTCGTATTTTCTGAAGGCGTTGATGGTGAGGAATTGCATAATTACAAAAGTGATACAAATATAAAGAATATAATAATTTGGAAAATGTACAGACTGTGGATGTATATTTCTGCATCAAACAGCAACTGACTATTTACATGAAATAGAAAAAAGATAAAGGAAATAACATAGTTTGCATGTCTTGGGAGCAGTGATGGCCATAAAGTCTAACAGGTGCTGGGAGGAATGAGACGGTATCTTAGGGATGATACACATAACAGATCAATCTGATGTTAAGTTTGAATAAAACAGAAGAGCTGATCTCAGAGTATCAGGAGGCGCTGCCTAGAATGATCAGTTCTCGCCTTGTTAGCAAGGGCTTGCACTGTGGGTAAACTTGCCAGTGTTTTTTTTTTTGCCGCGGTCAGCGGAAAGACGCAGCCGACACACCGGGACAGCAAGGAACCTTGAACCCAGACGTCCAGGCCAGAAACACTTGGGTTTCTGTAGCGACACAAACACAGAGCTTCAGAGGCGGTGGTAGCAGAGCACCAACACAATAACTGGAAAGTGTTACAATACCTCGCCATCACCAGGGCGAGTCCACTTGTATTGGTATACAAGTACAGATGATCATCAGAACCTTTTGGATTATTTATTGCTTCCCTTAAGCGATTTGAGGATGTAGCTACATGTTCAAGCTTGAGGAATGGAACGGTGTGGAAGAGTTTGAGCTTGGGCCAGCTAGAGGCACCTGTATGAGAAATCTGCCCAATCTGTTTAATAAAATACAGGACTGAAACCTCATCTTTGTTTGAGGAAGAAGACGTTGATTTCCATAACAGCCGTTACACACCAGAACCAGACCGCTGTTTTGGCCAGAATCGAGCTTCTCGACCTGAAGAGGACATTTCCCAGAGCAGATGTGGGACAGACGGGCCTCAGCCTCCTCTGTCTTGTTGTCCCTCCACCACTTCAGGAAAATCGGATTATCTTTGGTTTTAGAGACATTCCCCTGAACAAGCCAACAAAAGACAGAATGACTATATCACGGCAAACGCCACATGACTCCATAGCGCCTATACAACCAAGCATGTGCGGCTAAATGGATTTTCCACTTCAGAACATTCCTGTAGATACCAGGAAACTTCCTGCTGTTCCAAACATGCAATACATATTGAAATACAAAAAACAAACCCAACTGGAAGATGATTGTCGTCTCAGGGTGTTTGAGTCGTTTTAGAACCTCAGGCTCGGATCACGAGTTCATCGTTCCCTGCTGTTTTTAACCATGAACAGAGTAGTTTTTATGTAGCTTCATGTCTCCCGAGGAGTGCTCTGCTCCTCCGGCTTTCTGCTAGCATCGTCTTCTGTCCCTTCTAGAACATCCAAGTAAAACCGCTGAATACACCGGTCCGGTTGCTCAGGTAAACCCACTGATTTAACCGTTTCTACAACACAAGTTTCCCCCAGCCGTCCATTAAAGTAGCCCCTCCCCTACTTGTTGCTGCTAGCCGTCAGTCAGCACCAGATGAGGGGCTGCTGGGAGAGTTTTCACCCCTTGGGCTGTAGATGAGCGCCACCCGGACTCTTGTGAGGGTACAACAATCTCTGGGAGTCACCGTGGCTAACGCTAAAATAAACAGGACAGCTCACCGGGCTACTTCTGCAATCAGACAACTTTCCGAATGGCCTCGCTCATTTAGTAGACAAACAGCTGACTGGCAGCTAGCAGCAACAAGCTGGGGAGGGGTAGTGCTACTTTAGACGCGATCCAACTGGAGAAAACTCTGCAGCATTTCTGTCATTCCCATTTTAAACGTGCCATGAAACAATGAAGATAATGTAGCATCTTATATTCTACTGTTAACCAATCAGAGAAGAGAGTGTTCTTAAAGAGACAGGACAACCCCAGCATTAAACTCAGACCCAGACTGTTTCTGTTGGGGTTTTTTTGAGGTATCAGTTGAATCCCATTCTGGAATATAAGGGATAAACGACAAGAAGTTTGAAAACCAAAGTAAAGATTGAGGAAAGGACACGATTATCTTCATTTATGCATCAAATCATTCCCGTCTAACCATTATCTGATATTTATTCAGCTTAGAAAAGTGCTTTTCAGTGTAGGACCGAGAGACAGATCAGAGTCAATAACGGGAAATCTGATTCTGATTATTTGTGCGTCTAAAATCATAAAAAAATCATTTTTAAATAAAATAAATAAAAGGAGCTTTCAGAAAGGAGGTAGAAATACATTAACAACTTCTACAAATGTTCATATCTAAATGATTTAAATTATAAAACAATATTTTGAAAACTTGACATTTTTTTTTATATTTTCATCACCTTAGCACTGAAGCACCAATCTGCCTTGATTTCAATTCAAAACGAGCTCCCAGCCCCGCAGGGAGACATCTGCAGGTAATGAATGATTAAAGTTTAGGTTTGCATAACAAACTGTCTGCCTCGGTGTGTTTGGATCCAAATGTTGGAACTTTAAAGTTAACAGGGATAAAGAAGAGCACTGCAAGACGACCTTAATCATCTGATCGCTTTAAATACACAGATCCCTCAGAGAGAAGAAGGAGAAACATCTTCAAAGTCCAGCGGCTGCAGCTCAGAGGAGAGGAAGGTATCGGGCTGATTAAATATCCTGCGTGAGACGGATGGAGGTAAATTAAAGATGCCTTCATGCTGTTTGAAGGCGAATGTTCGGCTTCCAGCTCTGAATGCTGCTGCAGGTGGAAACGCATGTTCAGCTCAGTGTCCTGATCTGTCCTAACGTAGCCTACAGGAGATCCGTTTTAAACTTTAAAAACAGGATGCAGAGCCGCTCCAGTTTGTCTTTTATGAGAAAGTTATGAGCATTGTGAGCATTTGCTGGTTAAAATATAAGATTTTGCCTTTCGCTTTGCATCTTGAACTGAGCATTTCACCCTCCAATCTCCTCATAAACCTGGATAAGTCATCTGCTTCAGTTAAAAGTTCAATACATGCAGCTCCACACGCGAAACAACATCTCGTTCTGCACGTTTCTGTGGCGCAAACCCGTGCAGCGGATTCTAAATGTCTGCACGAATTGGCTAGAAGTGAAGATGTGGCGCATGGATAGGTTAGAATAAAGGGAAGCAGCTCTCCAGGTCATTCAGCTTTAATCAGCTGATTCTACAATTCTGCTCTCTGCTTTGAACGCAGTAAAACTCCGGCGCTTCTTCTTCTTCTTCTTCTTCTTCTTTCCAGATAAACTCAACTGTGAAGCCGAGGACGCGCACCTGCGCAGCAGATTACCCAGTCTTACCTGGAGCTGCTGGAAGCCGCTTTCAGAGCCTCCTTCTCGGGGTCGGGTCAGCACGGTGCCGCCTCCGTTAGACAGCTGCTGCCAGCGGACAGAGAGGAGGCTTTCTGAGCGGAACCCCTCCTGCAGTAAGGAGCTTTGCCTCCACCTGATCCCGCGTCATCCACCAAGCTCCAGCTGGAGTCCCTGCCCCTCCATTCACCCTGCAGCCTGAGGAGCGGCGGGTGGAGCTCCGTCAGCGGCCCGATAAGCGCCCCGAGAGGGCGGAGAACCTGCACTAAAGCTGCCAGATAAGCTGCAGGAGACGGAGGGGGGGGTGGAGGGCATCAAAAGCGAAGCTGCATGTTTCCCTGGAGGTCTTCACCCCGGAACCCTGCACAGAAAATAGCAGCACAAAAACGTGTGAACATCAGAAACAGAGGCGCTTTAATTTAATTCAATATTCTCCTCATAATAAAAACAACAAAATCACTACAAAACTAGCGGCTTCAGCCCCTGACGTCACAGCCCATATAAGGTATTGCCACAACAAGGGGGTCGGGCATGAATAATGATTAAAAAGAAATGTTAAAACTCTAAAACTATTTTCCACACACACGACTCACAACATCGCCGGCTGTAACTTTTTGGACTTTAATTCATGGACACATTTGTTGGGAAAAGGTTTGACTTCTGGCGAACAAATATCGGATAAATAACAAGGTGAAAGAGGTGTCATTCAAAATCATACATAGATTTGATCCCACAAATCAGGACATGCAAAGACAGAAAAAAGATATAGATAAAAATTTTACATTTTGTAAAGAATCATTAGTCATTAACACATATTCTGGACCTGCAAACACACTGATTTAATTTGGAATAAGCTATCAAATTGTATAAAAGCTAATATTTATCCCCATTTTATATTATCATGGAAAAACATCTTGTTTGGTTTTGTTAACTATGATAAAAAGTTATCCTCCCAATTTTATATAATAAACCTCCTGATCCTATTAAGTAAATATTACATTCATAAAATTAAGTTTAGCAATAAAACTCAAAATTTTGTTGATCTATTCGCTCATATTAGATCTTATATAAATTCTATTCTAAATAGTGCAAACAAGAAAGCAATTAAAACAAAGCGTTATCTAATTTTATTTAATTTGTATGATTTTTTTTATCCCCCCCGCGTCCGTTCAGAACGTTTGATGTACAATTTAATGTTCTTTGTTAAATGTTGTCCTTTGTATTGTGAATAAAGACTTAATAAAACATGACTCACCACGATGATGGGTCAGTCCTGTTATCTAAAAGGTCCGGGCTGCTCTACCACCGCCAGCTCACAAACACTTCTTTAAAACCAAGTTTCCTCTTCCAAACACTACAAAAACAAAACAAAACAAACAATATTTTGTTTTTATTTTAGATTTGTTTCATGGTGAAAACAAACACCTTTAAAAATATCTACTTTTAGGTTGCTTTCAACAAGAACAGCGCCTCATACAGTCACAGCATATGATGGTCGCAAAAATTTATTTTAATTACAATACACACACACATACATATTTTTTTGGTGTTCAAGATTTTGACTAAAATGTTTAATTTATTTAGATTTTCTTTCCAGGTTTAAAATAATGAAAAGACGAAATCCCAAATTAGTAATCAGCCTCTTTTTCGCATATGGGGAGCCTAAGACTCCTCCCCTTCCTGTCGGCCCATGGCCGGAAAAAAAATGAATGGAAGTCAATGGAGCGATAAAGTTTATTTTCTGGTCCGCTTTGCCTTATGACCTGAATCACACATATGCTATTTATTTGCTTGCTTGTAAAAATTGGTAATTTAAATGCATACAAATCAGAAGTCGCTCATATTGCGTCACATTAGCTAACACTAACTAGCACTTTAAATAATCACCAATTGTAGCTGCCACTTTCCACATTTGTAGACGTTTTCTCCACGTTTTATGCTCCTTCCTTCGTCCTGTAAGAAGGATGCGAAGCTCGCTAAACTCACGCCGGTCGAAAACTAGCGTTTTCTCTGCATCAAAATGTCTCTTTATAATTCACGGACATCATATGTTCAATTCATAGCGGATTTCAAACGGGATCAGAAAATAACTTTAATCGCTCCGTTGACTCGTTCCTTTTTTTTTAGGGGACACATGGACTGGATGTAGATGGGCGTGAAAGGCACCCCATACTTCAACCTCCTGAAGTTACTGCCCAAATATGTTAGTGGTGAGTGTTTTCAACACTAAGATCAAGAGTAATTTAAAAAAATGCAATCATCCTCATCCAAAGTCATCAACATTTGAGAGAGGAGGGTTTTTTTTTTACACATTCTTGTCCACGTTATTTATATTTGGTGAAAAACTCTTTGGACAACACTCTGAGGTTTACAGAAGAAACAGCGCCTCCTACAGTCAGATTGTCAGACACCTGTTGAACTATTGTGTGTTTATTTAGGGTGGTGATTTAAGGTTTTTGTTTTTTTAATTTTGAACTGAAAATTAAACCAATTTAAACTTGTACTGATCTTTATTTGACCTAAAAAAGGAAATACGTTAAATTAATTTTAATATAACATTTTGCTTCTTTTTTTTAACCAAATAATTAAATTTTTTTTTTTTTTTTTGTATTTGGTTTGTTTGGTTTTACATCTCTGGTTTATGATGAAAACAACAAATAAAAAAAAACATAGCAAGACCTCCAAATTGGAGGATTTTCATTTTAAAATGACAAATATGAAAAGAGAAATTAAATCTTTTTATTCTTTATGTCATCAACGTCAGAAGAGTTTAAATGTAATAATATTTTTGAATGTTTAAAATAGTATAAATTTAAAATTACAGGTGAATGGACATCCTATCACATATTAACTAGTGTTGCTGTTAATTTTGACACTGCATCCATGCATAATAATGGAAAGCTTAGTGGAAGGAAAAAGTGTTATAGAAATGGGTGCATGAAGAGATGTTCATTTTCACCTCCTCTACAAGCAACTTTTCACACAGTTTTAGTCGATTCAGATTATATTTCTCATTCTGTAAAATAAAATATCACAGATTGTGTTTCAGTTTGCTTTGCTGTTTCTGTAAATGGCGATTCAAGTTAAATAAATCCAACCTTACAATAAACCAGCAGGACTTGGAGACGTCATAGAATGTGTTGGTCAGCATAATGAAGCTAATGTGGTCAGAGGACGACCTTTTGGGTTTGGCTTTCCCCACACCGCCAATAATACGACAGGTGAGAATAGGAAATGTGGATGATTGGATAAAAATGGAATTCTGGGATGAAACCTTAATCTGCATCAGCCGATGATGACTATGGATAAACCAGGAGACCTCCACAGCCAGGGATGATAGGGAGCTGTAAAGATGTAAAGTCTGCAAGTTTGCAGATGATTTCTTTTAGGATGATGATGCATCTAATTACCAAGCGAAGGACGTCCAACCTCTTCTTCAGGACAGGCAGATCAAGTCAGTGACATGGCGAGGAAACTGCACCAAGTCCAGCTGGACATTATTGGGGGGAAACTGGACGAGGCTGGTCTGGAGCAGGGCTCCGTTGTGTTGAACTGATCCGTCCGCTGCTGTATGAGGATGTTCAAGCTGTCAGAGAAGTACTGCTTGGTACTGCAAAGTACTAACATTCATTAGATGTAAATGTTCTTCAACCTGACTGCAAAGGTCACTAGATCAAGTAGTGCCAGCTGATTGTGCGTTTCCAGACGATTTCTTATGAAAGAGGTTTTCCCAACCTGCAGCAGAGCTCACACAATGTGTGAAGAACCACTGACCTCAGATCAGCTGCCCCATGGAGCAACATTTAATCAGTTCTGAGGAGCTTTGTTTCAAGACTCTCTGTGATCACAGCCGCTTCACCCACCATGTTTAACCAACGAGAAGAGCATGACCGCTCCCCGAAGCCGAGGGGCATGACTCAAATTAAGCAGAGTGCATCTTCCTGTGAATGATTCATCCAACAGCTTCAGATCCAAAGACCCAGCCGTGGGGGAAATCAGGCAGCTAAATGCAAGCTGATGGGACAGGAGCTCGGCTGGCTGGCGGCCGACCGACCGACCGGCTGCAACAAGGAGACGAATACACATGAGAGCACTTAAACCTGTGTTATCCTCCAGCCTCGGCTAGGGATGGATGGCAGCCGACATGAAGGCTTCCACTCACACAGAATCAAAGCAGATTAGCTGTGAAACCGTTAGAGCAAAGCAGGAAAACAAAAGACTTTGTCTCCATGCTATGGATGAGGCTCTAACCTGGTCAGATCACGAAGCTGTAGAGATTTACTTCCCTATCCAGATTACCTCTGATCTCTTCTCTTTGTCACGCCTCAGAGTTTCAGATCATGTCTGACCGAGATAAACTCAGTAAATCCAAGAAGAAGAAAAAAGCTTCAAACCAACCTCGTCCCACACTACATGGAAGACTGACCACCAAAATCACTCTCACACCTTTGGAGTCAAGAAAACACTTAAATAGAACCTGTCTGGCAACACGAAATAGGCTAAAAGATCTCGAAAAAGCAGCACATCATGCCCCAATCTAAGGAAATTCAAGAAAAGACGAGAAAGTCGTAGACATCTATCGGTCTGGAAGGAACAGTAGAGAACCTTTCCAGGGGAGGCCGACCTATCAGAAACTGGTCTGTGGCTAAGCCCCGCCCCCCGAAAGAACACAAACAAACCAACAGCATTCAACTACCAGTTTCCTGGTAGTTGAATGCAAAACTTGTTGAACGATGTGACTGGGGGCGAGTTTACTTTATCCCAAACTGAAACAAAACATGAACAAATGTCTCCGTTGGAAAGAGCTTTGTGGCGGACCGCACAGTCAACTCAACATGACAACTATAAACAAGAATGTCTGTGTTGTTCTAAGAAAAATGGTCTTGTATAATCTTAGCAATCAGGGCGTATAAGTTGTAGAAGCCCTTGACATCTAAAAAAAAAAAATGCAGCGAGAGTCTCTGACAGGTGCAGACTTTTTAATTCACTTTTGGTCTTCACTTAGTTTTCCCGCATTCAACACAGCGAGTACAATGAGCATGCTGAACACCTTCATGCACCATTGTGCATCCTGAAAACTACAAAACTTATATATAACCACAAACAATCATACAAGACTTCATTCAGAAGGGTAAACCTGCAGCACAACATACCTCGCTTCGCTTCCCAAGGGATGCAAAACTTCTTCATAAATACCCGGCCACTCCGACAAATGATGCAACTGGCTTGGAGGCCAAAAAACACTAAATGTAACATCAAATTCAAACAAAATGGCTTCTGTACATCTTTAAATTTAATTAAGAAAACAAAACTGTTTCTGCTGACATGTTTGACAAAGCTGTCGTTGCAGAGCTCACCAAACTGACTCTTACCAGTTACTGGGCCTGCCTCTCATTTATATCTATACAGAACACCTGAGAGGGGCAGATTTAAAGAAACAGCACCTAATTCCATTACATAAGTTAACATCAATCACATAAAGCCTAGAGGTAATGAACTTAATTAAGGTTAGGTAGATGAGTTTAACACATTACCCTGGTGTACATGAACAATGCTGGTCTTCAATTATGTCTCTCTCGTCAAAGACGATTGATGCCAGACGAGGCTTCTCCCTCTTGCGTTGTGATCTGAAGATCCGGGCCTCTAATTTCAGTTTTTAATATATTATAAATTTAATATAATCCAGTTTGAAGTTTTGTGATGGCATAAAATTGCCCTCCATGGCAAAATGCCGACCTTTCTGAAGGCTGCTGGAAGATATGAATTGTTGTTGCCTCCAAAAGTTGTCAAGTGCCTCTCCAGGAATTGTTTCGCCATTGAGCGCTCTCATTGTAAACAGGATGGGTCTCATTGTGATGGGTTGTCCGAGTTAGCAACAGTAACTAAGGAGGGCGGGGCTTAGCGGGACTGATACTCAATTCAATTACTCCATGAGCTCATCAACGACTCATCCAGGAGGTCAAGAAGAACCTAGAACGACGTCTAAGAAGCAGCTTTCATTTTCTATGCTCCTCTAATCTGGAACAAACTTCCAGAAAACTACAAACCTGCTGAAACACAGAGTTCTTTTAAATGCCAACTAAAAACGTTTCTGTTTAGAGCTGCCTTTGAGTAATTTTTTGATGTATCATGTTTTGAGTATTCTTCTTAGTTTATTTCTGTTTTTACTTTATATATTTTTTGTCTGTGTTTTACTGCAATTTTTATTTTACAACCTGATCATGTAAAGCACCTTGAATCACCTTGTTGTTGAAAGTGTTGCTATAGAAATAAAATTGCTTTGCCTTGTCTAAGGCTCTACGGGCCTCACTGCCTCAGATAAGGTCAGAGGTCATTATTGGAGAGAGAGAGAGACTGGGCAGCAATGGCCTCCATCGTAAAGCTCCAAAACCAGAACCACTGCTGACCCAGTAGAACACAAAGACCCTTCTCACATTTACCCAAAAAGTTATTCCCGTTATATCTGCTGTAAGATGAACGCAGCGTTTCATTGTTGTACTTGTTCTTGGCGAGGTCCGTGACAGAAAGCTCCACTCTTTCTGCCGATGGCCACAAATCCATACAGGATGAAGTTTCACAACAAACCCCAACGCTCAGTAGTTGTTCTAAAAACCAACCATTTATTCTGTCGAGTGTTATGTTGTGTAAAGAATCATGGCTTGTTTCGATAACGGCCACATCCTGGGTGAACCTTCACGTTTCTTTAATTTGTTCAGTTTTCAGCCTCTGTGGATGAAGCTGCTGCCGTGTTGTGCAGGGACACGTTCTTCTTCTCCTTGAACCTGTTCGTTTCACCGTGTTGTCGCGTATCTCTGAGGGCGGGAGTGGCGACGGCAGACAGTGAAGTGGGCTCTCGGGGGGAAGCCTTAATGGAAGCACAGAACATGGAGACATGGAGAGAGTCCATGCTCTTCCCTCTCTCAGAGAAAGGTCTCTTTGCACGTATAACAGAGGAAAAAGCAGCGTGGCGGCACACTTTTTTGATGAAACATTGTGAAATGGGTCGGCGGTGATGTCACTGTTGCTATGCGACAAATTTAATCCCACTTCTCTCAGATTAGGAAGGGGAAAAAATTACTGTAAAGCCTTTTGTCTAGATTACACCCTGATGGGATGGTTTCCTCTCGCATGTTTTACTGTGGCCGTATGTTGCCCTGCTCACACCTTGCCTCACCTTTGACCTCTTGTTTGAAGTCCACAGAAAGAAATAAAAAAATATTATAACAGGATAATTTCACTCAAAACCAGCAACCAGATTCATTATTAGTCAACTGTGGAGAGTTTGGGAAATGTTGAAGCAGCTGCAGCAGCATCAAAGTCCACAGATTTTTATCAATATTTTAATCTCTATCTCAGAAATAACTTTATGTGTTAAAGAAAATAAAACATTAAGGGTGGGTTGGCTGAATTTTAGATCAAAGGTTTTTATTTACAGTAGATCTATTTACCGGCTGCAGATTTAAAACAAGATGCGAGAAACATCCCTGGTAGTGGGATGTTTCTACCCGAGTCCGCAGACTCTTCCTTCTCCAACCTGGAAGTGGTAGGTAGATTTAGGAGATTCTAGAGGTGATTCTGCAAAGTGCTTCTTCCACCAATGAACAGCATCTTCGATTGGGATCCCCAGTTCCCTACCTAAACCAATCAGAGACTGGTCTTCCTTTCCTTTTCCAGGTCAACAAACTGTTTGCAAGAACGTCCTTATTGGCACCAGAAAGCCCATCTTCCCGCATGAATCCAGTCCACACCACAAGGATTTCTAAGGACCGTTGTGACAGCAAAGTCTAACAATTCTCCGTCTATATGTTGGGGACTTCAACTAGAGTTGGGAGCCACCAACAAAGACCGGTACCAATGAATTATTGGCTGTGGCGCTCAAATTCAAAGTCTCCAACCTTCACCAGGATGTGTGAGAGTTGAACATCTCTCCATACTTCACTTTGTACCTTACACATCCAGTGGCCAGTTGACTCCCTTAAGCCTAGTTAATACTTCTCCGTCAGCGGGGGTACTATGACATGGACCGCCATCATCCGTCGACGCCAGCGGTCTGCGGCAGAGGGTGACATAAATATGCCCAATTTTTTAAATGTCCGTTGAAAGCTACGGAGAGCACAAGCCTGTGATTGGTCAACACGCCACTTCCTTTAAATTCGTCAACAGCACCGCCATTTAGAAGAAACCAGAGTGCTGAAGGTAACCAGCAGCAGACACGGACCAGATCGAAGAACGTCTTTACCGTAGCGAGTGAGGTGCTCTTTTAAAATCATATTTGTGCACGAAAAGCACTTTTGAGTATTGAAAAAGCCGGAAGTGGTTGAAGTGAAGAATTTCAGTTTAAAAATAAAAAAGTAATACAGTAAATATACTGTTGTCTACCAGAAATATGATTGCAATGGTGGCAAGACCTCCCCAGAAAAGATCTACGCTCCCTGTTGTCCTTGCAAAACTCCCCAGGCTACAAAGAAGTCTAAAAGGAAAATGTCTCCGTCAATACATGTGCCTGCCTGTGCAAACTTGCTGACGGAGAAGCATAAACTAGGCATAAGTCTCCAAGACAAATGGCTGCAGGTCTGATGATACATCCAGAAGGTCAATCAAGATGTCCTGGTATCTAGGGCCGTCTCCAGCCTTTAAGGAGTATCTGGGCTTAGTCCAGACAAGATGTTACAGTAGATTATAGACTTTAGCATACATAGTAAGGTGCCTAAATTATAATTTATTTTCATTGCATGCATGTCAAAACAGTGTAATGTGTCATCTAATATAAAATGGCTTATAATTTTATATCTAATGTTCAATTCAATGTTTAATATTCAATGTTTTGTTTTTTGGAAAATTACATCTGAAAACAGCAAAACCAAACAATAATTTAGTTCAATCAATGTTTCTTCACCTGCTTCTGTTGGTTTCCCTTTTCTCTTCTTCACTTGAAGGTTCCTTTCTTTTTCCAATTTGTCTTTGCTTGTTCCATCTCTCTCCTTCCACCAGTGAACTCCCCAAATGTCTCTTTTGTTTAGACTTAGATTGCTAACAAACACCGTGCACATACTACCATTCACACACTATTCACCCTATTGCTGTCTCTCTCTCTATGTCTTTATCTCTAGCTCTTGTCTCTCCTCTTCTCTCTCTCATCATTGGTTCTGTCTTGGTTAGTCTGTTTGGCTCTGTCAATAATGCCATAACGATAAATGACAAATAAGGTAAAGCAAAGTTTTATCTATTTTATTTATTATGTCTTCAATGATGCACCGTTATTGACCTGTTTTAAATTGGCTTCTATCCATATTTTAATAGGTGTTGTGATAGTTGGAGTTAAAGGACCATTACTTATTAATTATCTATAACACAATGTTAGAAATGTGGTTCTGTCGAAGCTGCAGCTCCTCTCTTTAGCTCATCTCTCCTACCTGCTACTAAATCATGGCATCAGAATTAAGCGTGCAAAATATGATTATTGTAAACTAATAATACAAAACACAAACTAAATATCCGTATGCAAACAACTGGGTTACATCAAGTCATGATGCATCAAGAGTGTTACAGAAGTGTTTAATTGGTTACCAATCTGTAGGACAAAGAAATTCTACTTAAATAAGTGGGATCAATTTCCATGTTTGATTGGATCAGCTCTGCTGCTGCTGGCTCCTCTCTGTCTGCAGCTACAGAATTATTAAAATGAATCAAAGTGTGCAACAAACCAACAGAAAACAAGTCGCACACATAGTAATACAATAATGTAATACAAACAAGCGGACAATAAAACCAAATCAACAAGTTCAACAACAATGAAAGCATTCAGCC
Organism: Valencia hispanica; assembly: GCA_963556495.2. Lineage (NCBI taxonomy): Eukaryota > Metazoa > Chordata > Actinopteri > Cyprinodontiformes > Valenciidae > Valencia > Valencia hispanica. Next base: position 28,363,522 of record OY747723.1, read on the forward strand.
TTCCTGCCTAAAGCTGCAGTTCCCAAATGGGGAAAACTGTCTGCAGGAAGAACGGGAATTAAAGAAATCATCAGAGCTATAATATAATATATAAATCAACATAAAAGGACAAAATAAATCCAATTTCTAGTCAACTTTGCTATATTAGTTTTTCCCACATCAAGTTTGCAATGATATTTTTTCTTTTTTGGACTGTGCTCTGTAATTAAAAAATGATATTGTCGCTTTTTACTAGTAATTGTTAATGAATATCCTCAGTGAATGTTCTTACTAAGGATAACTAGTTTGCTACCAACAGGACAGCTAAAGAAAATGATGCATAAGCCAGAGTTTGCCTTTGTGAATCACTTCATTTTACAATGATACATTCCCACCCTTGGTCTCTCTGTAGAAAAAGCTGAGGAGTTGAAACAGTTTATTCGTAATTTTTCTATGATCCATGGATTTCTGTTAGTCTTAGAAATGTTGCTAATCGTGGTGAATCTTCTGGTTTGGCGCTGTGCAGTTTTCTGCCCATTCGTTTGTACAGAGCGGCCTCGTTAGGAGAGTGGAGGGTCTGTGTGCCCACGTAGCGACATACTGACTACGGCGAGCCAGTCAGCAGTAGTGCCGATCAGAGTAGAGCCCAGCCGGCCCGTTGTGAGTGATTGAGGGAGCGGTGAGCCTGTGGCTGGTGAGTGAAACAACAGACTGAAAACATTCGGGGCTGAAGCCCTGGAAAAATCGGCCGGCGACGCCGCTGCCTGGTACCAAGCACACGTGAACTGACCAAAATCTTGATCCTACAATAACATTTCTCTAAATCTGCTGAACTTTCCCATATTCTGCTGAGAAAGATGTAGGCAGATCCCTTCCAACATGTCTGATCAAGGATTTCCACCTTTACTCCTCACAGACTCTATGTTTCCTGGATTTTGCTGTTGAACCAAAGTAACAGATTTATTTTAGCCATCCATCCATCATCTTCCATCCCTTCTACATCAGGTTGTAGGCGTAACCCGGCATTCCTCCTCCCAGTAACACTCTACAGTTCTTTTAAGAATTGAGGGAGGAAACTGGAGCACCCGGTGAGAACCTACACATGCACAGGGAGAACAACCACTCTTAATGCTAATAAAGACCCTAGACCGGGATTTGAAACCAAAACCTTCCTGCTGTAAGGCAACAGTGCTGTCAGCCCAGTAACAGATTTATATCAACGACACCAAAGTAAAATAAAACAGTTTAAAGGCATAAACCATGAAATTGTTTCAGTCTCCAGAGGAAGAAAAGTCAAAGTTTAGAGTTATTTTTCTATTTTCAGTTACATCTGGTTTTATTCAGATTTGGGGTTTTCATGAGACTGGCTCGTTTGTGTACGGGAAAAATGTTTAATCGAAGGTGATGACCGAGGGAACGGGGCTTCATGGGAGGAGAAACAAGAAGTGAACCTGCATGAAGGATGTCAACAGAGCGGTAACAGACAGACGGACAGGTTTATAATTAGATCAACATGGAAATGTCAGCAGACTCCTGCTGCATGTTCCAGCTTCTCAGCAGGGACCCTCTGAATGTGTGTTGTGGGTCGTATTGGACTCATTCTGTCACATCTCGTGTGTGTCCCTCTGCCATTAAACTTCAATCTTGTTCAGTCTGAATAAAACATTTCCCCCACCGCTCCTCGCTCTCACAGCCATCAGTCTGCTGGAAGCTGAAGCATAACCAGGTTCCTTTAAGTGTGTTAATGCCGAGAAATAGGTAAATGACGGCCGTCGGAGGAAGAGGGACCATCATGCTGCAGAGTAAAGGAGCTGCTGAGCACTTTCTAACCAACAGTTGTTCCTTTATAATCTGCCTCATGCAGATATCCTCTTATCTCACAGAACAAGACATGCTTTCTTTGTTTTGGTAATCCCTCTGACTGTACATCCTTGTTGTTTTGGGATTAGATCAGACTGGTAGCAGGTTCACAGCAGGACATTCTGGGGGCCTCAGCAAACGCTAATGTGGCTAGCATCGCTAACATTATGAAAATAATAAAACATTCAAAGCAAATAATGTAATGAGATTAAAATAAATGCAAAGAGTGATCCTATTTGTACCTGACTGCATCTGCAAACAGTAATCTGGCTTCTTCTTCTCTGAGCGGCATTTCAGCCCACGTTGGCGCGGGACTTGTTGCGCTGTGGACAATGATACATTCTCCATCTTTTGTCCTTGGTTTGATTTGGATGTTCTCCACCAGAACCCGTCTGCTTCCTGAGCGACGCGATGGCTTGCTGGTTTGAACAGATGACCATGGCTCCTTCGGGAATCTGGCAATTGGACCCAGGGATGAACCAGACAGGTGGAAATCCACACTGATTTGATTTTCTTTTTTCATTTTTCCACGATGTTACATCAGGAAGCAGTAAGTTTGAGTTGTTGCCTCCTATGTAGCCTAAGTCACCATATTGTTGCATATACAGATGATCATCCTTATGAGGTTTTAATCGTCTTCATTGGGACAGCGTTGAGGTTTGTGCAGAATCTGCAGCAGTAAATAAATCAAGGAATGAACCGTGGAGTTTCTGAGTGAGGCCTTCCTCCACGACAGCCATCTCTAGTCATTTCCAGATGAGCTCTTGTGATTTCCCAGCGAACATCATGTTTTGGCGTTTGGAGATTTTATTACAAACGGCGTGATGTAATCGTGGCCGCTAAATCCCCGAGACAATCAGCAGTGATCTGATGGTCAATAATCTGGTGGGAACGTTGGATTTCCAAACAAGCAATTGTGCTGAGTGACAGTCCGAGCGCTGAAGTGCTGATGGTCTCCTTTAAAGCCAGATCAAACTTATGAAAATGATGGCCGTTATTGCCTCGTTTTACCCCGGCTTTAATACTTTCTGAGAATCAGAATGTGTGATTTTATTTGCAATGTCCTTCTGTCCTTCAAAAGCGGCTTTGAAAAGAGCAGCGGATAAAAAAAAGGATCAAAAAGGATAAAAGATGTTCATTTTCACATGAATCATCACCAAACAGTAGCACTCGTGTTTACGTGCACTGATTTTTTTAACACTGGGGCTGTTTCTAGAAAAACGGACAATAACTGACCTCAAACGTAGATGTGAAAAAACTTGTCACTGTTCTGACTAAGACTGTTGAAAACGTGTAGAAGAAGCTAACATCTTTTATTCTTATTTAGACCAGAGTGTTCATGACCAATGTTTTTGCCCATTCAGTCCACCTTGACATCCACTTCCTGGTGGTTCTTGTTGCTTCCTCTGAGACAATCTCCCTCGTACAAGAGAAACGCAAGTTTGTAATATTAATCTTCTGTCCAGCCTTGGTATGATAGCATGGTTCAAAGACAGTTGGCACAAAAAAAGGGTGTTGTGGACAGAAGATGTCCCCCCTCTCCCCAATCCGAGGGATTTGAAGAACTTTGCAAAGCAAAGCGATTTCCACAAAAAGGTGTTTTCTGTCTTCAGATGATGCTTAGAATCCTATGAGATATCCCCTAAATCCTTAAACTGCAGATCCATAAAAGTACCTGTGGCCCTTTCAAAACTTTAACCTTCAGCAACCTCTACTGGACGCACCTTGACCTCATTAAACCATCACTGTAGAACACCAGATCTTTCTGAAGGACTCCACCCCTGCAGGAACCCACTAGGAACCAAGAGGTCATCTTAATGAACTTGTGTTGTTCTTCAGGAGCCACAGACGACAAACAATAAGGTTCTCCATCCAGAAATCATGTTGAAGTTGAAGACCTGACCCATTGAAGTGTTTCTTTAGATATCAAGGTACAGAGAAGTTCACCCAACGGCTTAAACGTCTTCCGAAGAACCACCTGGCGTTGTTTGAATCCACCCTGAGAACATCTGACCTTCACAGCTTTGAGGTTGTAGAAATGGTTTAATCAGGGACTTTGTAAAAACTCTTCAAAGCTACGGAATCTCCTATTGGACATTTCTGAGAAGGTAATCTGAGGAACTTCTTCACCAACTAGTACTGGTCTTCCAGGACTCCACCATTTCTCCTGATGGACCTGCAGGACTCTGAACGGACCTGCAGGAAGCTCTCAGAGTTCCTCTCAGCTGATTTTAAAGGCTCCTGTTCAGAGCCAAAACCCTTCAGATGAAGAACCAGCCGTCCTGTTGGGCGTTTTTTTTATTTGTATTTTTTCTGTACCAGGATTAGATTGGTGTTCAGGTGCTTCCCTCTCTGCAGCCACACTGAAACAGGAAGCAGATAGCAGCTGGTCTCTTCTGCTTCACTTCAGGTTTAGAAATGGGCCACTTCCTTTCCTGGAGCTCACGGTGTCGACATCGCCTCTTTGGTTCCTCCTAAAAACGGCCACCTGGCATCCAGGAGCAGACAGCTACGCATCCGACCCACTTCACCACTGTAAGTGTCAGAACTCTGGGCTAGCACGGTTTATTATCTGTACGTTGGGTTCAGATTTCAGGGTCTGTTTGCTGCTGTAAAACTCTGGTTTACATTCTGAGTATTTCCTCTATACCAACACGAACTCATCATGTTTTAGAGCTTTAAATGGAGATTTAGTTTGTTTGCATTTAACCAGTTTGACCTTGGGTTGTTCTTCCCTTTCGCTGGCATGATGTGCGGCTAAGGAAGAGTGGAGTAAACTGGTCATTCCTGAGTGATTGTCCTGAATTAAACCCTCTGTGGGCTCCTGCTTCCTGGTGTCTCCTCACCTCAACGTGGCTTTAACCAACGGTTATTAGCCCCACATGAAATAACGAGGTCATGACCATTTATACGTTTAAAGGAGTCATTACCTCCATGGAAACGGCATGAAAACACATCTTCTGGCTGTCATGGTGTAGTGTTATTGTTGCTAGGGCAACCGGGTTCTGGTATGAACGCGAGGATGACTGGAGTACGAAGCGGTGGAAATGTGGGAAGGTGTTTACCTCTCGGAGATGCTTTAAATCGGCCACACCGGACAGTTTTCCAGCCCGCCACAGCATCTCCTTCCAATTTAAGTCTGGACTTTGACTAGACCACTCCAAAACCTCCTCCATGACCAACGTAGAGAGCAGAATTCATGGCTCCGACAGTTACTGCAGTCCAGTCCCAGAGCAACACACAACCACCACCATGTCTGACTGTTGGTATGAAGGTCTTAAGTAAAAACTTATATATTTCTTAGCTTGAGCCACACAGGAAAAACAGGGTTGGTTTTGTTATGTGAATATTGAGACTGAGACAGAGTTTTATACGGTGAAATGGAGTCTGTATTTAGTCAGGAAGTTTCAAAAAAACTGACTTTCTGAGTGATGAACATTTGAGCCATCACCCTCCACTCTAAAAGGAAACAGTAGCTTCCTCTTTTTCTCTCAGCTGAGAGCATAAAAGGAGCTTAGGGCCCTCATCGCTCCTCATCCTCGTCCGTCGCGGTCTCACATCGGCACTCTCTCCTTTCAGAGGCTCCTCTCATCATGGGGAACTTTGTTGCCAACGAGGGACTCTCCATCTTTGTTATCGTGAGTACAATCAACCTCAGGGTGTTCTGGGTTCAATTAAACTTTAAAGGCTCTCTTACATTGCTTTTCATTCTGTGCTGCAAATTCTTTCAAATTAAAAAAGAAATTTGGTTAAAAAAATGTTTTTCTTTTAGATGTATTCTCTCATGGTTATTGGTTCATTCAAGCAAGAAAAACAAAAATACTACTGGTTAGATATTCTGCGGTTTTAACAGTGAAATGAACCCAAACTCCATCCATGACAGAACCGGGCCCACCACTGATGAATGCAAAATGAAAATGCAAACTTCTGTTTTGGTCCAAAAGCACAAAAAGACTTCAGAATTTGTAAAATTTGTAAATGGAGCTTTATGTTCGGTGCTTTTTGGTCATTTTCTTTCCGTTCTTGTGTTTTTCATTTGTAACTTTTTTAACACCTCTTTCAGCTGGTTTGGCTGGGAATCAATGCCTTCCTGTTTGTCCATTTCTACATGGCCTTCCTGGTGGACCGGTGGTTCTACACCAGGGTGCTGCTCGGGGTAAGTCCACTTTCCGACCCAAAGAATTCATTGGCGACAGGTCTATTAGGCAGGGTTGAAAGGTTCAACGGACAGAGAAACAAATATCTTCTGTAGAGTTTCAATGAGTCACAAAGCAACAGCGGTTCTTTTTTCGTTTCCTCAAAACGTGCCATCTGTCAACCTGCGAGACCATCCACGTCTTCAGCTTCTTCCTCTTTTATCAAGCTGCTCGTCTGGAGAAAATTAAACTGATTCACATCAAATAAAACACCAAGAGGAAGATTTCCGCCTCAGTTCTGCTTCATTATGGAAACTTGTCCTGTGCAACATACAGCTGCAATAAAAGGTTCGACTCCGCTGGATGTTTTCTGATCACCACGGGGTTAAATATATACATACGGGCTCAATGCTGCTTGTTTGATCCAATCAAAGTTGGGATGCTTCCAGGTGGAAGACCCAGCGGACTCCTTACCTAGATGATGTTCTGAGGTGAAGAATATTGGGGTAATCCTCCTTCTTCGTTACTGTTCAGTTTGTCGAATCCACCAGCGAACTAGTCCCGCAGCATGATGCTGCAACCACCATGCATGACAGTTGTTTTGAGGTTTCACCTCGACTCCTCCAAACAAACCTAGACTGACCATTAGACTTTTCATCCAAACCACATCCATGACAGAACAACGTCACAACGTCGCAAGGATGACTGGATGCAAACTGATGGCTGCCTCCGCATCTTTAGTCACCTTGGAGCTGATGAACTCATTTCAAGCGGCAGAAACCCCCTCGCGTCTTAAAAGCAAACGGAGAGCAGAGGGAATTGGCTCTGAGCTCCAGGTTCAAGCTGTGGTCACAGCTGGCTTCACTGATTCAGGGCCAGCAGCACATCTGGTTTCACCTCAGCAGAAGTGAAACTCTGTTCACATCAAATGGTGCATTTACTCTGTTTCTTTGACCTGCAGCAAGCTTTGTCATGGGCCAGAGCTCCTGCTGCCTGCCTCAACTTTAACTGCATGCTGATCCTCCTGCCAGTCTGCAGAAACCTGCTGTCCTTCCTTCGAGGCACCATCCAGGTGTGAACTCAGAAGTGCGCTCAGCTTTTATGGTTCCAGTCGGTCAGGTCGCCTGTGTTCATGATGGATTCTGTTCTTCCTCTCTCGCCCTCAGTGCTGCAGCCGGACGGCAGCTCGTCAGCTCGACCGAAACCTCACTTTTCACAAACTGGTGGCTTACATGATCGCCTTCCATACAGGTACAGCTCTGAGAAAATAACCCTCCATGACTGAGGGGTTAAAACAAAGGGCTGTGTCAGTGCTACGAGCAACAACGATGCATTTTATTTATAGTTATTCATGTCTTTTTAACATTTGCGTTAAATGTTATTTATTTATACATTCATTTCCAATATATATTTTTGATTTATATTCATTAAAATTGATTATTATTATTATCATTCAACTTTTTTTAAATTATAAAAAAAAATTATCTATTTTATTTATTTTAATGGAGAAAAAATGTAAAAGGACCGAATACACAACCATTAGGTGCTCCACTAAATAGAAACGGTTTTCTACTTTCAGACTTCACTGACATCCAACTTATCTCTTACTTTACAAGGAAGATTTTTTAAATTATTATTAATATAATTTTTGGTGAAAACAGCTAATATTGAAACTTTATTCAACTGTTGAAGGTAAGAATGTGCTACTGTCTAACAGGTTTTTGACCGTTGCTCTTGTTCTTTTCCAGCTGTGCACATCGTCGCACACTTGTTCAACTTTGAGTTTTTCATGGACGCTCAGCTGAATCGCAGCAGCAGCCACCTGCCCTTCATCTTGTCTGAGATCGGCACCGTGGACAACGCCTCCTTCCTGAACCCCATCAGGAGCAATGAGACGGTGAGCTGTGGTTCCCCGAGGAACAAGAACTCCTTTTTGTTTGTTGTTTGGTAATCAAAGCTTTCCAGTGTTGCTAAAGGTTGTGAAATCCCAACTGTCGGTTGCTAAATCTAGTGTCAGAGAAACAATACAGAAGTAATATGAGGTAATACTTCCTCTTTGGTCATTAAGTAAACCTCTGTTTTTAGCTTTCCCATTAGGATCTTCAAAAGCTGTGAACAACTGATGACAAATCCATCCGTTTTTGTCATCACAACATGTAATGGGTTTCTTACAACTTCACTATAAGGCAATGACCTTTAATATTCCAGCTGGAGGTTAATGGAACAATGCCCGACATGTCTTTGGTTTTAAGGGTCATGCCAGGGTTTCTGCTGCATCTGCACAGTTTTAAGCTGAGCTTTTGAGACATCTATCCCTCTGGTTCCCACAGCTGGGGTCGAGACCTCGCTGTGAGCGAGGGAACGCCAAACGTGGAGCCCAGAAAACGAAATGTTGTTGAAGATAATTGGTAATGTCAAATTTTTACTATGATTAACGCAAAAGACAGAAATGTAAATGAAATTCAAGTTTTTGAAGCTGCTTGAAAACTCAAACCAGTGATTGTTGGAGTCGTGGCTCTCTGCCAGGAACTAGAAAGTCCAGGAACCTTTTCCGTGAAAGCCTCTGAAGCACAATCTAACCACCCTGATCCTTTCATCTGGGAACTGATCCTGAGTCGTTCGTTTCCCCTTCAGCCCTGACATCAAAGCTTCGTTCATTTCACAACCTCGTATCTCTTCTTGGTCTGACCTCAGGACAGTTTTTCCTTTCAACCCTCAGTCCACCTTAAATCCACACATTTCCTCTGCGCCATCATACCTGTTCGTAATGCCACTCCTCCTTGAATACAGGGATTTGCTGGGCTTTTTATGATGTTATGAAACACGGATGACAAAATCCACAAATCATTTTACCAATGAGTTGCTGAGTTTGAGTTCCCCTCCCAGAAACTCTCCACATTTGAGCTTCAAAAGGACTCGGACGCTTTTTGTTGACCTGATGAGCGGCCCGGCAGCCGACTGAAATGCTTCATAGTTTTGATCTGTTCTGCCCTGAAACAGCAGGTACAGTGGCTTGCAAAAGTATTCGACCCCCTTGAACTTTTCCACATTTTGTCACATTACAGCCACAAACATGAATCAATTTTATTGGAATTCCACGTGAAAGACCAAAACAAAGTGGTGTACACTTGAGAAGTGGAACGACAATCATACATGATTCCAAACATTTTTTACAAATAAATAAGTGAAAAGTGGGGTGTGCGTAATTATTCAGCCCCCTGAGTCAATACTTTGTAGAACCACCTTTTGCTGCACTTCCAGCTGCCAGTCTTTTAGGGTATGTCTCTACCAGCTTTGCACATCTACAGAATGAAATTCTTGCCCATTCTTCTTTGTAAAACAGCTCCAGCTCAGTCAGATTAGATGGACAGCGTTTGTGAACAGCAGTTTTCAGATCTTGCCACAGATTCTGGATTGGATTTAGACCTGGACTTTGACTGGGCCATTCTAACACATGGATATGTTTTGTTTTAAACCATTCCATTGTTGCCCTGGCTTTATGTTTAGGGTCGTTGTCCTGCTGGAAGGTGAACCTCCGCCCCAGTCTCAAGTCTTTTGCAGACTCCAAGAGGTTTTCTTCCAAGATTGCCCTGTATTTGGCTCCATCCATCTTCCCATCAACTCTGACCAGCTTCCCTGTCCCTGCTGAAGAGAAGCACCCCCAGAGCATGATGCTGCCACCACCATATTTGACAGTGGGGATGGTGTGTTCAGAGTGATGTGCAGTGTTAGTTTTGCATTTTGGTCTCATCTGACCAGAGCACCTTCTTCCACATGTTTGCTGTGTCCCCCACATGGCTTGTGGCAAACTGCAAACAGGACTTCTTATGGTTTTCTTTTAACAATGACTTTCTTCTTGCCACTCTTCCATAAAGGCCAACTTTGTGCAGTGCACCACTAATAGTTGTCCTATGGACAGATTCCCCCACCTGAGCTGTAGATCTCTGCAGCTCATCCAGAGTCACCATGGGCCTCTTGGCTGCATTTCTGATCAGCGCTCTCCTTGTTCAGCCTGTGAGTTTAGGTGGACGGCCTTGTCTTGGTAGGTTTACAGTTGTGCCATACTCCTTCCATTTCTGAATGATCGCTTGAACAGCGCTCCGTGGGATGTTCAAGGCTTGGGAAATCTTTTTGTAGCCTAAGCCTGCTTTAAATTTCTCAATAACTTTATCCCTGACCTGTCTGGTGTGTTCTTTGGACTTCATGGTGTTGTTGCTCCCAACATTCTCTTAGACAACCTCTGAGGCCGTCACAGGGCAGCTGTATTTGTACTAACATTAGATTACACACAGGTGCACTCTATTTAGTCATTAGCACTCATCAGGCAATGTCTATGGGCAACTGACTGCACTCAGACCAAAGGGGGCTGAATAATTACGCACACCCCACTTTTCAGTTATTTATTTGTAAAAAATGTTTGGAATCATGTTTGATTTTCGTTCCACTTCTCACGTGTACACCACTTTGTATTGGTCTTTCACCTGGAATTCCAATAAAACTGTTTCATGTTTGTGGCTGTAATGTGACAAAATGTGGAAAAATACTTTTGCAAGCCACTGTATCTTCTAGAAACACCTTCTGGTTCTGTAAAATAAGCCATCAGTTCACATAGGGTAAAGAATCGCCTCGGAACCACAAACTATGTATTAAAGAGGAACGTTTTTGAAGAGCAGCTGATACATCTTCATCTATTCAATTTAGACAGAGGAACTTTTATTATTTTCTTCCCCTAATTCTGTTCACTCCATCAGTTGTGCAGCTAGTACGACGTAGGACCCGGACCTTCTTTGGTGTCTGTTAGCAACATAACTCCAAAAGTTACAGATGGATTTTGATTACATTTTCAGGTGATCAGAAAACCGCCATTAACAAAAAAGTGCTTTTCGTGATTAACTACTGAACTAATAATGATATCAGTGTGAATCCAGCTCCTAAAGGTATGTTTTCATTGTCAAGAAATCTAAAAAAGTTAGAATTAGATCACAACATGGAGGGGGGTGAGTTGCCTAAGTGGAGGTATGCGCTCTCCGGGTGATTTTCTTGTTTAATCATGTTAAAGCCAACATGCAGACCGAAGTGTGGTTCTTAATCACAGCAATAAGAAGAAGTACATTCTGACAAAACAGCATTTGGTAAATGAGGGAAGTTAGTCAACAGCTCTGACCGGCAGAGGAGGATGGCTGATGTAGAGATGATTCAGGAACTGTGATGCCAACCGCCAACATACAGACTGACCGGACTAAAAATTAGATAACCATTAAAAATGTCTGTGTTTTGGTGCAGAGCCCCACCATTGTCATGTTCACCACCATCGCCGGGCTGACGGGCGTGGCCATCACGCTGGCTCTCATCCTCATCATCACTTCGTCCATGGAGGTCATCCGCAGGTCGTACTTTGAGGTGTTCTGGTACACGCATCATCTCTTTGTCATCTTCTTCATCGGCCTGGTGTTCCATGGCTATGGGTAAGATCAGAAAAACAGCGGTCTGGGCCAAAGTTCGTAGCTTCGGACCAAGCCTGCCAGAAATAGTCTTAACTCTTGGTTTGACACCCCTAACATGGTTCAGTGTAACCAGAGACTGGACTGTAACACATTAGAATGAAGCAATGACACAAACGTGACTTTGATACTACCTCCTTTGGTAGGATCCAAACTGATGCTGGCATGGTGTCATTGTCTGTGGGGACCGCTCTCAGTTTGGAGTCTCCAAGAGTGACAGGCTATGACAAGGCAGTCTAACATTAGTCTCTGAGAACAAATAGGTCTTGAATTTAGCTTCCATGACTTTGGGTTGAACCCTATCGGGCTTTTGAGCGTCAGTTACTGAACCTCCACCTGGTGCAAAACAACCCAACAGGACAATGTCTGGACTCAAAGAAACATTTAGATTCAGACTTCCGCTACGTCAGGTGTGCTTGTATGCAGAACACCAGTACCTCAAGGACTATGTTGGAGATCTACAACCTTGGATGTGGTCCTAACTTATAAAGAACCTGTAGGAGAAGATTTATTTCTTTAAGATGGGGCAGTGCATGTTAATTAACGTGAGTACTGAAAGTCCACATGTAAATATGCCAGATTCAGCCACTAATTTTCATCTGTAGTCCCAGGGCAGGTTGCTGTTGACAGACAGGAAAGGCCACAAAACAACAAGCACAATAGACATGAACAAAAGACAATATAGACATGGAATGAAAAATGAAATGGTTAGTAAGATAAAACAGAAAATGAACACACAATAACAGTAAGCAGACATTACAAACAAGGCGACACAGACATATAAGATAAGATCCTGACTAGGACCATAATATCATCCATGGTCCAGCCTGAAGGGGTGTTAGCACGATTTAAAGTTTCTAACTTTCAACAACTCTTTGGGCTTGTTGAAGACAACAAAGACCGTTGTACCATTGAAAGTTGTACCACAGAGAAGAAATAATGCTACATCAGGTTATCAGGAGTTTCCTCTCCAGATTTACAGCTCTTTATGCTGACCAGTTCCCATCATAAGGTCTTTTTGGCTGCTGGGTTATTGAACCATATAGTTTTTGTTCAGCTTAAAGACCTCACCAGTTGAAGGTTTGTGACATTGGCACAACGAAAGAGTTTGGAGCTTGCTTCTGAATCAGAAAATCTCTGCAAATTGTCCTGTTGTCCAAAGACACCTTTGGTCTCAGTTTAAGCAGGGCGACAAGTGGACTTGAAGCATTTCGGACTTAGTCCTAACTTGAAAAGACATCTTTAGGACCTTGTATTACCTGGATCTGAAGGAAACTGATTTTTACCCAGCTTTGAAGCTTCTTGGTCATATTAAATGCAAATGTTTATTATTCAGATTTAACATCAAATGAATGAGAATGAAATGTGCTTCATCACCATTAGACTGGTCTTAGCTTGATTATTGACATGCTGCTACACGTTTTCGATGATTCTCTTCACCTCTACCTGTTTTCCGATGAATATATTAAGTGTTTTCTGCTTTCTCTTTCTGGATGCAGGCGAATTGTGCGAGGACAAACTCAGAGGAGCCTGCAGACGAACAATCCCAACGCCTGTGCCGACCATTTCGATGACTGGGGCAAAAATGAGTCCGGCTGTGCCGTACCCATGTTTGCAGGAAACCCACCAGGGGTGAGGTGCCGACTCGGGGATACCCAGGCTGTGACATGACGAACTTGCGGTCAGATCTTTAAGTTTCTGATTTCACACCTGAAAATTTTTTTGCTTTCCTCAGACGTGGAAGTGGGTTCTGGGCCCGATGATCCTGTATGTGTGCGAGAGGCTTGTTCGCATCTATCGGTCCCATCAGAAAGTGGTCATCACCAAGGTGCGTCTCATTTAACAGACTCGTCTTCACCTTTGAGGTCCACTCTACACTGACTTGACCCTGTACCTGGTCCACAGGTGGTGATGCACCCCTCTAAGACCCTGGAGCTGCAGATGAAGAAGAAAGGCTTCAGTATGGAGGTGGGACAGTACGTCTTCATCCAGTGTCCCTCCGTCTCCAGGCTGGAGTGGCACCCCTTCACCCTGACCTCCGCCCCGGAGGAGGACTACTTCAGCGCCCACATCCGCATCGTTGGGGACTGGACTCAGGCGCTGTACGAGGCCTGCGGAGGAGATAAGCCTGAGCAGCAGGAGGCCTGGAAATTACCCAAGTATGAAGCTGGGAAAATGGGCTGATATTAAAGCAAACACTGAAATCGCTTCAGCTTTGATTGCCACCCCAACGATCAAACCTGGCTTTGTGAAGCTGATAAAAGGAGCTGGATTCAAAGCTGTGGGAGATTTATTGTGTATTTCTGTCTCTCCTCTGTCATTTCTGAAATGAGCTGGAAGCCATAGAAAGCATAGAAAGACAGCAGCTACAACACCATCATCCAACTGTGCAGGTTGGCGCTTTGTCCTTCTCTTCCTGCAAATAATGACGCCTACATTCAGACCTGCTCCTTCTATGAAACTCTTTCTGCTGTTAACTGCCATGATACCTGTTGGCAAGACGCCCCCCCACTGATTAAAGCTTCACAACAAATTTAAAATCCTTAAAAAGATCAAGAAGTTTAACGAGAAACTTGGATTTACTTCTTTTTAGCAGACTAGAATATTGCAGATAAAGAATAAATAATTATTGGACTAAATCTGATTTTGTTTAAATGTTTCCTACTTTATGTGTTAGTTACTTTTTTTTTTTTTAAGCATCAAACTTAATGTGCAAAGCGCTTCCAAGGTTTCCAGAAACTGATCAATCAAGTAGGTGAGATCAGCCAAAACTAATTATTTTGTATTTTTATTTATATTTATACAATATTTATTATGCATATATGTATATTATGCAATAGTTGCCCTCGGTTCTAACCATACATTTATGACATTTGAACTCCTTAAATACCTTTTTTTCCCCCAATTTCGTGAACGGAAACTGGACATATTTGGGCTTAGATTTCTCAATTTAGTTAAAAAAAACTGTAGAAAAGAGTTGATGAGAGAAAAATATTTAAAATTCAGCCCAGAATTTACAACTAATTCTGCTATTTGCAATTAAACAGCCAATTCCAAAAGAACTGTGTCCACGGACTCAGGCGGGTTCAAGTTCTTCTTCAAAGCGTTTCTTCAAACATTTCGAAGCGGAGACATAAATGTTTTGCAGCAAAAAGCATCAAACTGAGTTCTGCTGTGTGAAAACGATGACAATCCATAACCTGCCTGTTGTTGTTGTTTTTTTGCATTGTTTGGCCTTCAGGGTGGCCATAGACGGGCCGTTTGGTACCGCCAGCGAGGACGTGTTCCGCTACGAGGTGGTGATGCTGGTGGGAGCAGGAATTGGAGTGACTCCCTTCGCCTCCATCCTAAAGTCTGTGTGGTACAAACACATGCAGAACAACCAGGACGTCTTCACCAAGAAGGTGGGTTTGGTTTCAGGGAACCAAGAACAGTAAAAAGGATCAGTTTCGATGAGAAGGGGCTGAATGCAGGTGTTTAAGGGAAGAGACGTTCTCAAGCTTGTAGTAGAGCTTTTTGGTTCAAAAAGAGACTAAATTATTTTTGAAATTTACCCCGAAACATTTTTTTTTTATTCTACAAATTGGGTTTGGACACATGTTTTGTCCAACTAAACATGGAAGTGGGTGATGGAGTCTGATCAGACCACTGGAGCCAGCCAATGAAAGCAGACTGTGAATTTTGGGGGAGGGGCAACTTTCTAACCCCTCCCCCAAAAACTGTTTATTTGTGGGAAACCAGACGAATTCAACCAGCTGTTGCGTCCCAGATTTTTAGAGGTTAAAACGAGGCTTTTTCACCTAACTATTTTTACTGCGCCGCTGGCACACGCGATAACATGAAGGGGTTTGGGTTCTCTGCGTCGAGCTCAACGGGTTCTGTTGCAAAACCAGAACTTTTTTGGTTCCGTTGCAGATCTACTTCTACTGGCTGTGTCCCGAGACCCAGGCCTTCGAGTGGTTCGCGGACCTGCTGCAGTCTCTGGAGCGTCAGATGGCGGACAAAGACATGGCCGACTTCCTCAGCTACAACATCTACCTGACCCGCTGGAAGGAGACGGAGGTACCTGATGGTTCCAGCGTTTGGGCTCATTTATGCTTATAGTCACAAAGTTTCCAGATGTTTATGTACCAAAACCTGGAGCTCAAGTGAAACCATCAGCTGAAGCGTCTCTTCCTCCTCCTCAACCAGGCGGCTCATTTCCGCGTCCACCACGAGGCGGAGAATGATCCAATCACTGGGCTCAAGCAGAAGACGCTCTACGGCAAGCCGAACTGGGACAATGAGTTCACCAACATCGCAGCGAAGCACCCGAGGTGAGGCTCCATCATCCACATGAACCTAAAGTATCTGCTCCCTTGAACTCTACACCTTGTTCTCAGTCTCTGTTTATTCCAACACTCACTGTAAATCCTCATCATTCAACCAACAATTGGCTACAAAATATTCGCTAATTTGGGCCAAGTATGAATGGTTGTTCACGACTGATAAAGTAACCTACAGAATAAACTACTTGTGTAAACGGATGGAGATTTGCAGCTCCAGACGAGGTTGGATGTTTCTTTGCTCTGTAAGCCGCGGATCCGGACCGAACAGTAACGCTGTGCTCCTGATGCTGCAGGTCCAAGGTGGGAGTGTTCCTGTGTGGTCCTCCTCAGCTCGGGAAGTCTCTGGAGAAGCAGTGCCTGTCTCACTCCGAGGCCGACGTCAAGTTCATCTTCAACAAGGAGAACTTCTGAGAACCTCTGAGCTTCTCGCGTCCGTCAGACCACAGACATGTTGCAAACATGTTGCTTCAACTCAAAAGGCCAAGAAATCCACCCACTCTGCTGCTGCTGCTTCTTCTTCATCTTCTCCTTCAGGGTCGTTTCAAAACTTCCCTTTTCTTCTACTCTGGTTGAGCTTGAAGCAGAAGTGGTCTTCAGGCGGTGGAAATGAAGAAAGACATGAAAGCTTCTGCTGCAGCTGCAAAGACAGAGAACATTATTAAAAACAACCAGAGGCTTTTATGTTGAAGAGCTTGTACTGAAAACCTACCAGCTATGGAACACCAAACTACTCAAAAATAAATAAATTAAACATTGTGAAATAGATATCTACATGAACAATAATAACAAATATATAACGTGACAATGAAATTGTGAAAAAACTGAATATATATAAAATTCTAAGCTCAATAGTATGAAATATTTTTCGTTTTCCTTTAAAAATCAGTTTATTAATATAATACAATATTTAATGTAAATGTTTTGCTAATAATGAGAATTATTTTTACCCATTTTTATTTAATTTGATCAGTTTTTATTCCAAAAAGTCATTTTCCGAAAGTCAGCTTTTATTTCATATTGGTGTTTTTCCCCAGTGGCTTATTTATTCATTTATTTATTTATTATAGTGCTTGGAGATTTTAAGATACACATGGACAATAGCGATCTTCCCTCACCAAAAATATTATTCCCATTATTAGCGAAAAATGTACATTAAAATAATGTATTATATTAATAAACAGATTTTTAAAGGAAAATGAAAAGTATTTTATAGCCTACTATTGAGCTTAGAATTTCATATATATTCAGGTTGTTCACAATTTCATTGTCACGTTATATATTTGTTATTTTTGTTCATGTATATATCTATTTCACAATGGGTTTTTTATTATTTAATTTTGAGTAATTTGCTGTTCCATAACCAGCAGCTTAGGCACCTAAATAATGGTGATATCTTCAAAACACAAGTTCAGTTTTGCTTTTCAAAAATCAAAGCTGGTGTCATATTGATCGTCTTCCTGGTTAAACTTGATGTTTCTTTAAAAATAAAAGCTTTATATGAAATGTTTCTGCTTTATTAAGACTGAATGTTAGATGCTTTTATCATAGATATTTTCTACTGGCTGCACAGAAAACCACCTGAGATGCTTTTTCTGCTTCATCCTTTACAGAATCTGTAGAAAGTCCATCTTTGATGTCTCCTCTGCCTCAGTTTTGTTGAATCTGATGAACCTGAAGTTCAGGACGGATTTTCCTGATCTCTGAAACTTTTTCTATTTAATTAGAGTTATATTTTTAGTGACAAATTGACATCTCAAAAATCAACATGTAAGGAATGACAAAAAGTATTAATCGTTTATTAATCACTTTTAGCTTTTTTTATTTTTATTTTTATTTCCCACTAAACAAAAACAACAAATATCCAGCGACCTTTAACTGATTAAACGTAGCTAAATATAGTGAGTGTTTTCAAAAAAACTGACCCAGTTTTTCTCGGTGAGAAAAGACAAGAAAAAAAAGTCCTAAAATTGTGTTTCCTTTAGTAAGACGAACCAGAATGATCTACAGATCCCTTTCCCTCGCCTGAGTTTGGACACACCTGGTTAAGACCAAATCACATCGTCCCACAGGGGACCAATCGGTGAAGCCCAGATGAAAAACTTCTGTTTTAATTTTGATTAAATAAAAAGGGGGGGAAAATGTTGTGGCCTGTGAGCATGTTGAGCTTTTTGATTTTGGTCCGTGTGGCAGAAAGTTTGGACACCTCTAGTCTAAACCTAACTGATAGATCAGTGACACCATACCCACAGTGAAACATGGTGGTGGCAGCATCATGATCTGGTTTTTCTAAGGTCTGTAAAATTCAAAACAAATCAAAAAGGTTTATTTGGCCCAAAAAAACAACACAGAACATCACATCTATGAGTTAACACAGCGATGGTTTGTTGTTTTTGTTTTTTCCAATGGAGGATAAAATTATGAAACAAAAAACTGAGGAGCACCACACTTACAGTGAAGCACGATGGTGGCAGCATCATGCTCCGTTGTTACTTAAGATGGCAACATGGGTGAAATGAACAGTTCCAAATACAAGTGCGCTTTGGCCTAAACCCTAGGAGGCAGACAGTAAACATTGTGGATGGGCTGAAGCAGAACCTGAGGGGACACAACAGATGTCCTCAGTGTCCAAACCTGTGTTACTGTTGAGGACAAGTTGCTTTAAAAGTGAAGGAAATCTTTCACCGTCTCCTTTTATTACTTCAATGATCTGATATTTTAACAGACGAGGAGGCAAATATCAGTTTCTCAGGATGAAGCAGCAGAAAAACATTTGGTTTGGTTGGAATCAGAAAAACTCGACCTTCCAGCTTTTATGTTAATCTTTTATTTTAATGAAAGAATTCAGTTTCATTCCTGCATGAATGATTGAAACGTCTGAGCGGACTCAGCTCAACGCCAACGAGCTCAGCCTAATGTAGAATAAAGCGTTGCTATGGAAACGTTTAGGATGCAGTAGAAACATCTGAAAACAGCCGTCGAGATGAGATTAACTAAGGACGATCCAACATGAAACATCACATTTGGTCCAGAAACGTTTATTTTGCAGCAGCTCTGATTATATAAAAACAACAACAACAAGATTCTCCTGCATGATGCAGACAGGAGGTGAAACACTGAAGCTCAGCATCAACGCTGTGGCACTTTGTCGCCCCCTGCCGCTCGGACCAGCGCACTGCAGCCCTCCTCCGGTGGCGTGTGTGGTGCTGTTGGGATCCTACGCCATGGAGACGGCGAAGACGCTCACCACACAGTACATGGTGCGGTTCTCCCACCTCACGGTGCAGCTGCCTGCGGGGAGAACGGACACACAGAACCTCAGAGGAGAACCCAGACGCTCCAGACGTTCCCGTTCCTCAGCGGGAGGAGCTCACCGTCCAGAGTGGTGTCCCAGTAACAGGAGTTGGCTGTGTGGAGGCCGGCGCCGGTCTTCTGCATCACCGAACACGTCACTGCGAACAGAAGCCACGGTTAGTTCTGAGGAGCTGAACTGGTCCGTTCCCAGCGGGAGCTGCTGGCGGAGGCCGTACCGATGTATTTGTAGGGTTTGCCCAGTTTGACGACCTGGGTGAGGCAGCGCTCCACGATGCCGGCGGTCCATTTGTTCACATGAGTCTGGCTGTAGTCGTCTCCGCCCAGCACGCTCTCGATGCCCTGACACAAAACACACGGGTGTGATCAGTCATGTGGGAGTCAGATGGGGTTCGGAGCGGGAACACTGATCCCAGACAACAACACCAGCTGATTCACGCTGCAGGAATCCTGGATCCTACAGGAGACACATTTTACTGGGAACTGATGAGGAGCTCAGTGTGTTTACACCTTCACAAGTCACATAAATAGATCAGAAAACACAAGAAAAATGTGCAAAACCATTCGTTTTTCATGTATAATTTCACAAAAAATCATATTTATTAAACCCGCTAACAGTAAAAACAGGAAGGTTGGACTGATTATTATAATGATAATAAAATAGATTTTTTAATATTCAGTGTAACTTCCCAACCTATTTGATTAATCGATGACCATTAGATGAAAGGTTTTCACTGTTTAAAGAGAAGCTTTCAAATGTTCTTATAAAGTGGAAAATGTTTTATTAAAAATCGTCTGGTTTTTCCTGTAATATTCCCCGTTTAAAAATGTAAAGCAGAAAAAGATTATTCCAATTAAGACTAGAGATCATAAAACCAGGAGAAATTCAACTGATTTCTAATTTCACAGCTGCATTAAAAAAAGAAGTGTGTGACTCAGATGGATAAATACTTAATTTAAACTTTAAATCAGCTTTTAAACTTTAAAGATGAATGAAGCAAAAATATTTAGAGTAATTTTTCATTTTAAGTAAGTAAAACTTTAGTTGTGCAGCACCTAAGTGCTCTACAATAAAACATGGCAACAATCACAGAACACATACAATCAGAAAGTAAGAGTGAAAATTTAAAGCTATGCTGGACCGGTTTGTCACTATTGACTAAAATAAGTCAAATAAATAAATAAAAAAGTTAGAATGCTGAAAAACAAAACAGGTTTAACCCTTTAATTTCCCGCTGAAAACACGGGGCTTTACATTTAAAGAGATTATAACAGGTTTTAAGGTTTCTATTCTAGAAGTTAACAGCGTAACTTTTTTCTTTTTTCACATGAAAATGTTGCTAAACGTGTTAAATAAGACGCTTTTTGAGGCTGTTTATGACCAAAATAATGTAAACAAAGTGTGTTATTGATGGTTAACTTTACCTCTTTGACGACGCTCTCCACCTCCTCTGAGCTGAATGAACCCTGGAAAACATCACAGATGAGCAGCAGGTAAACAGCCAGAAAACAGCAGGAAAATATCGTTACTTCCATTAATAAATCATCCTGTAGCTGCCCAGCCTGTACACTGGGAGCGGCTATGTTAGCCGGTTAGCTTACGGCTAACTTCTTCTTTCTTAACCTCCGCCAACTAAATTAAACTACCGACTCAGACACGAACCTCACTGCCGTTCTGATAATCCTCCATCCCAGCGAGTTGTCCCTGCTTCAGGCCGCGTTCCGCCTCCGTTTACTGGGAGAAAGCTGGAAAAGGAACCGGTTCACTGGGAGAAAACAGCGGAGTTTGGTCCTGACTTCCTGACAGCTGACAGGCAGAGAGGCGCTGCTGCCACCTGTTGGCAGCTCCGAGGAACAACAACTAAAACATTAGAAAATTCCTTTTGCCTCATGTTGTGTTGTCTTTTAGATGTATTTCCTCATATAAAAGTTATACTTTTAACATAAAGTACATTAAAATTAATATTTAAAAATAATTCTCTATAAAAAAATTGCGCTCATCGTTCTTTACAGTCTTATCCCACATAGTTTGTAGTTTTCTTCGTTTGGCACTTTAGTTTAAATATTTATATACATTTACAGAAAATAATTAAAATTCAGTAACAAAATTTAACTGTATAGTAATTAGAAAAGAAAAAAAATTTAACAGATTATTTTGCAAAAACAAAAAAAGAAATACATTTTATATTTAAAGCAATAAAGTGGAATTAAATCAATTATTTAAATTTCACTGTAATGAATTCTGTAAAATAAAATAAAAAATTTATTTAATTTAAAAAATCAAAAATAAAATGAAAACTAAAATAAATTCAAATATAACTTGATAATACAATCTAATTAACCAAAAGTAAACTAGTAAACAAGGTTTTTGTTATTTTCGATAATTAGCTAAATAAATCATCTATTGTAAGAATTATTATATAATTCTAATCTAACCATGAACAAATTTAATGGTTCATATAATATTTTAGCATTTTCATTTTTTATCAACTATTTGTACTGTGAATAAAACCAGCAGATGTTCCTGAAGTTATAACAAGGTGAAGAATAATGTCTGATTCGTTTTAAAGTCCAGTTAAAGTAGATTTAAAGCATTTAGTCCCGCCAGTGTGTCCATCCTGGCGTCTAGAGGAACATTCACTGAACCATGAAACGTTTCCAGAAACAGTTTTTATCTCTTTTACCACATCTTTAACTTTTAATGTCTTGTTTTCAATAAGACAAATCAATAATAAGAGGAAATTGATGATGTCCTTCTGAGGAGTAAAAACAGACACACGTTCAGCTTCATATCAAAACTCTTTACTGTCAACAAAACAATCTGATATGGGTAAAAATGAGACTAAAACGTGTTAGGATACAAAACAGGGTCCAAAGTGCAAAATGTGCTTCAGGATCAGGTCACAATAAATAATCTGACAATAAAACATCACATATTTGAGTTAAAAAATAAAGCAAACAGCTGCTCTGTCTGATTTAGAGGACGTTATAAAGGAATATTCCGCCCTTTCTCTTTGTTCCCGTCTAGCTGACCCAGAGACGCTGCCGGAGCTCTGAAGACATCTGTCCTCCTCACATGTCCAGCTGCCAGGACTGAAGTTGACACGACTGAAACCAGGTTTATTAGAAACATGATCCTGCTATGTTGAATGAATCAAGTGTTTGTGATTTTGTCCTGATTCAAACATTGAATTTAAATTATAAATCAGACTCTTAAAAACAGAAGTTTATAGATAAACTAGCTGAATGTCGTCCAACTCAAGGTCAGTTTTTCCGGTTTATTTGTTATGTTGATTGCAATTCTTTTGCTTTATAATAATAATATAAATTTTATTTGAGGGCGCCTTTCTAAAACCCTTACAGAGAAAATTATAATACATCAACAATCAACAAAACAATCAAATAGCAAATCAGTGTCTAAAGTGAATCAGCCCGTTTGAACAGATTGTTTTAAGCTGTGATTTAAATAAAGGAAGAGAGTCAATATTTTCTGATGTTGGGATGAAGTGAGTTCCAGAGCGACTGAAAGCTGTGCTCCTCATGGTGACAAGCCGGGCAAAAGGAACAACAAGATGAGAGGAAGATCTGAGAAAACGCGAATGAGCGGCAATGTGAAGCAGGTCACACAGATAAGGCGGGGCGAGGCTATGGAGGAACTTAAACGCCAGAATCAGAGTTTTAAAGTTGATCTGGGATTCTACGGGCGAGAAGTGACACTGCTGAAGAGCTGGGGGTAATGTGTTCTCTGGAGGGAGTCCTATATGCAGAGCGGCTGATATAATTAATATGAGACTGAAATGAGAGAGTACTATCAAGTATGACACCCACACTTTTTACCTGAGGGGAAGGATGAACGGCGGAGGCATCAATGTTAATGGAGAAACTGAAGTTTGGTTAAAATGGAGGCTGTGCCAACGAGGAACACTTTAGTTGTATTATATTTATTTGATTTTTATTTATTTTAATGAGTGCTAAACAAAATTCATTTAATTTCCAATTTTTTGTGTTTTTTTTATTATTTGATTAATTGTGGTCTTAAATTTTCTTTGTTTTATTCTTTTATTTTTGTCTTTATTGTGATATTTTATTTTTATTTTCTTTCCATTTAATTGTATTTTAATAACTATTCTCTTATTTTTTTTATATGTTTATTCATGTTGATGTCCCCTTTTTGGTTTTATTTTATTACATTTTGCTTAAGTTATTTTTTTCTTATTTTTTATTCAATTTTATTTATCTTTTTTCGGGTCATATTGGTTTTATTAAATTTTTACCCCCTCTTTTAATAAAGGCTTGCCAGGTTCGTTCTGAGTCACAAACACAGGGTTTTAGGGGGAATATTCCTTTAAAAAGTCACCTGAAGACTGGATTTAAATGCATCTTAAGGCCCCATCAGCTGAAGAGTTTCTATTATCAGATGTTCGAATTCTCCAAAGTAACCAACTTTGATAGAAATGATCCTCTGAGTCTCTCAGCGCGGCTCCATCAGGAGGAAGAGGACGGGTCTCAGCCTCCCAGACCTTTAAATGAACGCGACTCTTCTCACTGAACTGGGTCAGTGTTTACCTTTAAAGCTGAGGTTAGGAGAACCTGCTGGATCAGAACAAACACCGAGCTAAACAAACAGACTCCCCTCAGGGACACGGACCAGTCTGAGGAGCCGGTTCCTCCGGAGGGATCGTTTCCTGGGACTACAGCAGGCTGCAGGCGCCGGAGCGAGCCCCTCTGGGTCCAGGCGGCTTCACGGTCCCCTCTGCAGGAGACGCAGGCTCCCCCAGGATGGCTTTGTCCTCACCGAGGGGGGCCTTTACTGTGGGGACATCCGTCTGCTTGGACCTGGACGAAGACAGCCGTCTGAAGAGAGACAGCTAAAGACATGGAGCCTGTTAGAACGGCTCCACGGGTCAGATTTAGATTTACATGTAAATTCACCTTCTTGCTGGAGAATGATTGGTTGTCAGGGCGGACGTCTGCGTCCCCATTGGCTGCTTCGGTTTCTTGCTGTGTGTTTTCTCCAGGTGTCAGGTCGTTGTGCTCTCTGACCTCGGCGGCTGTTGATATGACACATGTAAGGCTGCTGTAGGGATACCTGTGCAGACATTGTGTTGATTAAGCTGAAGCTCCGTCACCTTTCTGCTGGTCGTCGGCTCCAGGCGCCGCTTCCAGCTTCAGGGAGCAGAGGAGCGACAGGTTAGAGCCAGAAATACGCCCAATTTACAGATAGATGCACAACAGCGTATTTACAGAACTCTCTGCTGGGGAGGACGTCTCAGTCTCCTCTTCCTCTGCATCATCATCATCAGCTTTGTCCTCCTCTTCCTCCTCCTCCTTTTGGTCAGCCGTCTCCACCACATCCTGACGTCCATAAAAGACATAAAAACACATTTCATCTAGTTTTGTTTAAAAACACGAGCTTCGAGAAGGTCCTGGTACTCTGGCAGCGAAGGGCAGGAGGAAACTCCACCTACAGCTACACAAGCAGAGCTACAGGTGGAGTAACCAACACGGGAGCTTCATCAGTGGAGGACCTGGTTCTGAATCATCTCCTCTGGGAATGAAAACATCAGGGAATCTAATGTGGTGCTCCATGACAACTATAAACTCACCAATAAACCGAGTTATGATGACCTGATGTGGAAACGCCTGGAGTCAGGAAGGAGCTGGTTTGTTTCTGGGATCATCCCGACACCCTGCAGTCGCTTTTATCAGACTTTTGGAGATGAAATTAACAGTTCACCAGTAAAGTGTCTTACTTTTATTACAATTATTAGCTGAAAGTTGGATTTAATCAGAATCTATAAGACTCAACTAACTTGGTGTACCTCAAGGACGCCATCTTAGCACACTGATTTTTAATCAAACCGTTGAGCCTTAACTATAAACCTTCAACACATCAGAAGGTGATGATTTGGATTATATGGTCTCCATGGAGAACCAAAGGGAAGCCGTTTAGAACCACTAGTATTTTCACTAAATGTATTTGTTGTGGGCTAAAAAGAGTAAAAAGAGTCATCTGTCTCTTACAGCAATTTATTTTTGTTCAGAAAAACAAAATAAAATGTGTAATATTGGGATGAAATAAGCACAATTCTTGGCTATTCAAATTCTACACTCAATATCTATTTAAATATGTATTTAATGATTATCCAAGGTGCTACTGACATTTAAAAGAGAGTTTGTTTGTCTTCATTGTGACATTATATAACCAGGGGATTAAGCTTTCCAGACAGGATAAAGGAGCTGAAGAAGAACCTTCTCGGGTTTTAAAGTGGCCCATGAATTGGTCAAGGTTATAATTGGCACCCTTGGTAAAATTATGTTAAAACCTTTACATTGATTCATTTTTTTATTGTAGTAGCGTCATCTACTACTTTACAAATCTATAATTTAAATAATTAAGAATATTTATTCATTGGGTGAAAAGGTGATGTTAAAAAAAAATTTTATTAAAAAACTACTGGTCCCACAAGTGTACCCCCACCGCTCCCTAAAACATGTCTATAAAATAAACATAACATATATTTTTGTTATTTCTCCTTCTTCTTTTCCAGTTGATCAGGAGATCTTTGAACTCACTTTTAATCATTTTATTCCTCTTTTCTAAGAACTAAAACAGTTTAAAAAGATGAGAGCTCAACAGTTTATTAGAAACACAAAACTGAGAGAAGCAGAACGTTGTGCATTAATAACTCCAGATACAAGAAAACTGAAAAAGGGCCAAAGACAAACAAGGAAACGAAGAAAAAGATTAAAAAATATATAAAAAACAACAAAAAACAGACAATCAGCAGGTCTGATATTTAGAATTACACAGAAACAAGAGAGAAACATGAAGATGGAAGCAAAAGGCACCATGAACAAAGTTAGAGCAGTCGGTCTGGGATAAAACGGCTGAACCTGAAACAATAACCTCAAACTCAGACTTTATTGGAAAGCCATCTAAAAAAAGTAAGAAGACTCCAAATTATAAAAGTTTACTAACAAAACACATCAGATTTTATTAAAAAAAATTGACGATGACACGCTATATAATATGATTTTAAAGAGAAACTCACACCCCAATCACCCACTGCAGCAGCGCCGCTGTCAACATGTCAATCACAGCCCAGACCAAGCTCAGCCCTCTCTCCAGCGCGTTCACTGGTCCGCCAGGCAACACCTCCTTTTGGGGCATTTTTCAAACAAGAAATGTGGGCGGAGTACGACTCTGGTAGGGGGGTGAGTTGCTGTTTAAGTAAGGATTAGGTCAGAAACATGTTTATGTTTACTTTTAGAAACAAGGTTGTATTAGGAAGTCATTTGTCTCCTTGTCTCTTTCAAAAATTACCCTACATGTTCTATAAAATAACTGCATAAGGAGTTTTGCAAAGCAACCTGTAAGGTCTGGAAAGTGACCTTTACTGTGGAATTTAACTTGAAACTTCTTGAAAGTAACCTGCAAGTTTTGATAAATTAACTTTACAGTTACAAAGACAAATGCGTGAAACATTACAGATAAAACTCTAGAAAGTAGCACGTGAGCTCTTAGAAAGTAAGTTCCGCAATGTAACTCTTGACGTTCCGCAAAGTAACTCTTGACGTTCCGCAATGTAACTCTTTAGGTACCGCAATGTAATAACTCTTTACGTTCCGCAATGTAATAACTCTTTAGGTACCGCAATGTAATAACTCTTTACGTTCCGCAATGTAATAACTCTTTACGTTCCGCAATGTAATAACTCTTTACGTTCCGCAATGTAATAACTCTTTACGTTCCGCAATGTAATAACTCTTTACGTTCCGCAATGTAACTCTTGACGTTACGCAATGTAACTCTTGACGTTACGCAATGTAACTCTTTACGTTCCGCAATTTAATAACTCTTTACGTTCCGCAATTTAATAACTCTTTACGTTCCGCAATTTAATAACTCTTTACGTTCCGCAATTTAATAACTCTTTACGTTCCGCAATTTAACAACTCTTTACGTTCCGCAATTTAATAACTCTTTACGTTCCGCAATGTAATAACTCTTTACGTTCCGCAATGTAATAACTCTTTACGTTCCGCAATGTAATAACTCTTTAGGTTCCGCAATGTAACTCTTTACGTTCCGCAATGTAACTCTTGACGTTCCGCAATGTAACTCTTGACGTTCCGCAATGTAACTCTTGACGTTACGCAATGTAATAACTCTTTACGTTCCGCAATTTAATAACTCTTTACGTTACGCAATGTAACTCTTCGCGGAACGTCAAGAGTTACATTGCGTAACGTAATGTAACTCTTTACGTTCCGCAATGTAACAACTCTTTACGTTCCGCAATGTAATAACTCTTTAGGTACCGCAATGTAACTCTTTGCGTTCCGCAATGTAACTCTTTACGTTCCGCAATGTAACTCTTGACGTTCCGCAATGTAACTCTTGACGTTACGCAATGTAACTCTTGACGTTACGCAATGTAACTCTTGACGTTACGCAATGTAACTCTTGACGTTACGCAAAGTAACTCTTTGCGTTCCGCAATGTAACTCTTGACGTTCCGCAATGTAACTCTTGACGTTCCGCAATGTAACTCTTGACGTTCCGCAATGTAATAACTCTTGACGTTCCGCAATGTAATAACTCTTGACGTTCCGCAATGTAATAACTCTTTACGTTCCGCAATGTAATAACTCTTTACGTTCCGCAATGTAATAACTCTTGACGTTCCGCAATGTAATAACTCTTGACGTTCCGCAATGTAATAACTCTTGACGTTCCGCAATGTAATAACTCTTGACGTTCCGCAATGTAATAACTCTTGACGTTCCGCAATGTAATAACTCTTGACGTTCCGCAATGTAATAACTCTTGACGTTCCGCAATGTAATAACTCTTGACGTTCCGCAATGTAATAACTCTTGACGTTCCGCAATGTAATAACTCTTGACGTTCCGCAATGTAATAACTCTTGACGTTCCGCAATGTAATAACTCTTGACGTTCCGCAATGTAATAACTCTTTACGTTCCGCAATGTAATAACTCTTTACGTTCCGCAATGTAATAACTCTTTAGGTACCGCAATGTAACTCTTTACGTTCCGCAATGTAACTCTTTAGGTACCGCAATGTAACTCTTTACGTTCCGCAATGTAACTCTTTACGTTCCGCAATGTAACTCTTTACGTTCCGCAATGTAACTCTTTACGTTCCGCAATGTAACTCTTTACGTTCCGCAATGTAACTCTTTAGGTACCGCAATGTAACTCTTTAGGTACCGCAATGTAACTCTTTACGTTACGCAATGTAACTCTTTACGTTACGCAATGTAACTCTTTACGTTACGCAATGTAACTCTTTACGTTACGCAAAGTAACTCCTTGCGTTACGCAAAGTAACTCTTGACGTTACGCAATGTAACTCTTTGCGTTACGCAAAGTAACTCTTGACGTTCCGCAATGTAATAACTCTTTACGTTCCGCAATGTAATAACTCTTTACGTTCCGCAATGTAATAACTCTTTACGTTCCGCAATGTAATAACTCTTTACGTTCCGCAATGTAATAACTCTTTACGTTCCGCAATGTAACAACTCTTTAGGTACCGCAATGTAACTCTTTAGGTACCGCAATGTAACTGTTGACGTTACGCAATGTAACTCTTGACGCTACGCAATGTAACTCTTGACGTTACGCAATGTAACTCTTGACGTTACGCAATGTAACTCTTCGCGGAACGTAAAGAGTTACATTGCGTAACGTAATGTAACTCTTTACGTTCCGCAATGTAACTCTTGACGTTCCGCAATGTAACTCTTGACGTTCCGCAATGTAACTCTTGACGTTCCGCAATGTAACTCTTCGCGGAACGTAAAGAGTTACATTGCGTAACGTAATGTAACTCTTTACGTTCCGCAATGTAACTCTTTACGTTCCGCAATGTAACTCTTTACGTTCCGCAATGTAACTCTTGACGTTACGCAATGTAACTCTTGACGTTACGCAAAGTAACTCTTGACGTTACGCAAAGTAACTCTTTGCGTTCCGCAAAGTAACTCTTTGCGTTCCGCAAAGTAACTCTTTGCGTTCCGCAATGTAACTCTTTACGTTCCGCAATGTAACTCTTTACGTTACGCAATGTAACTCTTTACGTTACGCAATTTAACTCTTTACGTTACGCAATTTAACTCTTTACAGATATTCTAAGAAAGCAGAAGTTTCTATGCAACAAACACTTTTTATAAAAGAACTAAAATCTAAACATAAACAGATGGATCATCAATGTTTGGAGTTTAATTAATAACCTGATGGATGGATGGATGGATGGATGGATGGATGTTATCTCAGGCTGAGGTATTCAGGTAAAACATCATCCCAGAACTCCTCTTCCTCACCGGCTGATGGACCTCTTCCTCCTCTTCTACCTCTGACTTCAGCTGCAAGTTTCTTGTTCTGCTGTTTCCTGTCTGAAGGTTTCTTCTTCTTCAGAACATCCTCTACCTCTTCTTCATCCTCCTCCTCTTCTTCTTCTTCCTCCTCCTCTTCTTCTTCTTCCTTGTCTTCTTCTTCCTCCTCTTCATCTTCGCTTTCACTTTCATTCTCAGGTTTATCACTATCTTCATCTTGACTCTCATCACCACTTTTTTCCTCCACCTCACTTTCTTCCTCTTTTTCCATCTCCTTTTCATCTTCCTCCTCTTCATCATCTTCCTCCTCTTGTTCTTCACTTTCTTCCTCTTTTTCCTCCTCTTCATCATCTTCCTCCTCTTGTTCTTCACTTTCTTCCTCCTCTTCATCTTCACTTTCTTCTTCCTCCCCCTTTTCTTTCTCTTCCTCCTCATTTTCTTCACTTTCTTCTTCCTCGTCAGCTTCCTCCTCCTCTTTGCTTTCACTTTCTTCCTCTTCCTCCTCTTCAGCTTCTTCATCATCCTCTTCAGTTTCCTTCTCACCCTCTGTGTCTGTCTTGTCACTCTCCTCATCCTCTTCCTCACCTTCACTTTTCTGTCCTACTTCCTCCTCTTCCTCGCTCCCTAATGTTTCCTCTGATGACTTCAAAGGGTCATTTTCATCCTCCTCTTCCTCACTCTCACTTTTTAAACTGCCTTCCTCCTCTTCAACAGTCCCTGCTCCTTTGCTCTGAGTCTCCTGACTCGAGCCTTCCTCCTCCTCCTCCTCCTCCTCCTCTGTGTCTCCTCCCTTGCTTCCTTTCTTTCCAGTCTCGTTTTCACTCTCTGTGGCTCCACTTGTTTCCTCCTCCTCGTCCTCCTCGTCCTCTTCCTCAGCAGCACTCTCGTGTTCCTCCTCAGACTGAGACATATCTTCTGGTTGAGGAATCTCGCCGTCTTTCTCTTCTTCTCCTGTTTTCTCCTCACTGATCGTCTCCTCCTCTTCCTCTTCCTCCTGACTCTCAGCTGCAGGAATGACGTTGATGCTGACGGCTGACTTGCTGCTCGGTTCCTCAGCAGAGCGGGATTCGGTCTCCTCCGGATCACTTCCTGGGTTAGGAACACCGCGGCCGCCCTCTGATCCGGACGGGGAGCTGACTCGGCTCCTGGACGCCATCTGCTGGACTAAAACAGCGCCACCTGCTGCCAGGGCTGCAGCTCCGGTGAGCAGACGCAGATCTGAAGACGATTCTTTCCTGCTCTCAGCTTCTTTCTTGTTTCTCTCATTTTTGGATTGTTTGGATAAATCTGGGCTCAGTTTGGATCTGGGAGCTTTCTTCTCTTCAGTGATTGGCTGAGAGCACTCTGTGGTCCGGTTAAAGCTCGGACAGTCTGGTAGGGAACCAGCTGGTGGTTTACCTTTAACTCCGGGAGCTTTGGACTGTTTTCCAGTTGAGGTGGGTTTTGGATGTTGTTTCCAGCCTGCTGCTGGGTTTTGGCTCCTCCCAGTCTGCTGTTTTTTGGACCCTGCCTTTCTGACTTCATTCACACGCTGAGCTTTGATTTTATCTGCTCTCCTCCTCTGCTCCACAGTCAGGATGAGGTTCTGTTTGTTCTGATCCGTCTCCTTCTGCTTCTGGGCAGACAAAGAGCGAGTGTCGCCGCCCCTCAGGAGCTCGGTGGGTAACGCCCGACGCGCCGACCCGGCGTCGCTCCGACGGGACGGAGAAGGGAGCTCCCTCTCCTTTCTCTGACTCTGCGCTCTGATTGGCTTAGCATGCTTACCCTTCCTCTATACCAGCACAGAAAGCAAGAAGAGGACGGAAAAGAGGCGTGCATTAGAGGAGAGCAGGAACATGCAGAAACAGAAACAAACCAAATAAACATGATGGGAACCAATCAGGCTGCAGCAGGAGTTTGGTTCTGGTGCCGTTAAGGTCTTTATTCTGGTCAAAATGCATTAAAAAACATTTAATCTCTGATATGTTCACCGTTCTGATATAAAGACCAGAAACAAGCTCAGGAAGCAGCCTGACAAAGGACGGAAAGATTCGTAGAGGAAGCCGCTGAAGACCCGAGGAGACTGAGGCTGACCTACCTTCTGCAGAGGAGACAGAGAGAGAGTTTTATCGCTGGGATCCATCTTCATCACGTGAGTCTGTTAGGAAATAAAGAGTCGATGAGCGGGAAGAGCCACGTTCTTCCACATCCGGAGGAATCCAGAGATTTCTCACCATGTTCAGGAAGTCTGTGGTTTCTCCCAGACCTCTAACGCTGTCGGTGTCCGTCAGGCTCTCCTCCACGCTGCTGGCCCCGCCCCCTGTCTGCTCTGAGAAACACAACACAACTCAGCAGCGTCCAGCACCACACAACTGGCCAAGCCTCATTTAATGACGATTAACATAGAAAAAATGTATTATAAAAATAATAAATATATTAAAATCTATTTTTTATATTAGAAAAATGGGTAGGTCACAAAAATAAAATAAAGGAGAAAACATGGTTATAAAAAGATGGAAATATATTTTATGAAATAAATAAATATATATTTCATCAAATTATGTGTATTTTTTCATTAAAGTAGCCAGGGTGGTTAATATGTGTTGTGCTGGTAGGTGGAGGTGAGGTAGGTACCCTGATGGATGGAGTCTTTGCTCCCCTGCTGGGCGGCCCCGTTCAGAACCTTCCTGTGGCCCAGATCCGGTGGAGGCAGTCTGGGTGGGACGCTCTGACCGCAGACAGGGAGAGGCGGCTGAAGGAAACCCGGAGTCCTAGCGGGCAGCGGAGGGAGCGTGGTTCCAAACTGGTCCGGAGATCGCTCCTGAAGGCCATAAATGAAGTTCTGTCAGTGGACGGTTGCTTCTGGATTCATCGGGACCAGCTTCCAGCCGCAGAACTCACCCTTTCTCTCCGGCGGACCCGGGCAGAGAGGCTCCGCTGCAGGGTGGAGGAGTCGGCCGTGTCCCCCAGCAGTTCCACGTAGGATTTCTCCAAGATGTCCTCGGTTACATCGTCGTCCTCCAGAGTCACGTCAGAGGAGCCGGGATCTCTCGGCTGGGCCAGAATCACCATGTGGCAGCCTCCACACGCCGCCTGGACAGGAAGCGGGGACATGCGTGCGGTAAAAACCGATGAGTCGGCACGCCTGGACGCAGATCAGAAACTCACCGCTTGAACGTTGTACTTCAGGAACCGAGGACACAGGGTGGGTTTAAACTGGTTGGTGAAGTTCTCCTCCCCCAGGCCCAGCTTGCCGTGGCGGCCGTCCCCAAACGTGTAGAGCAGCCCCCCCTCTGAGAACACAGTCGGGCTTTCAGACCTTCAGATCAGAGAGGGTAGAACGAACCGGGCGGCGCTCACCTGTGACTACAGCCGTGTGGTTTTCCCCACAGGACACCCGGCACACCCGGCCCTTCCTGAAGTGCTCAACCGGCCGAGGCAGCCGCGACTCGAAGATGAAC
The DNA here is from genome assembly GCA_963556495.2 of Valencia hispanica. Lineage (NCBI taxonomy): Eukaryota > Metazoa > Chordata > Actinopteri > Cyprinodontiformes > Valenciidae > Valencia > Valencia hispanica. The sequence goes on from OY747723.1 coordinate 28,396,442, forward strand.
GTCCCGTGGCCGAGCTGTCCGAACTGGCCAAGGCCGAACGAGAAGACGTCGTCGTCTGGAAGCCAGACACGCGCCGAAAATCAGCCACTAAACTACTTTATTCGTCCAAATATTAAATATGAGTCAGAAAACACTCGTGTTCTGTCATTGTACTAAATTAATTTAATTATCTAAAAAGAAAATGAGTAAATATATATATATATATATATATATATATATATATATATATATATATATATATATATATATATATATATATATATATATATATATATATATATAATATATAAAACTATCAGTCAGACTAAGTTATTTAATTCATGGGGAAGAAATACTAAAAATAAAAATGGAATAAAAACGGTAAAATTGAATATAAAAAAATAAAATAAAATATTTTTAAATAATATAAAGCATAATTATATTATTATTTCATAAAATAATATTAAAAAAACACAAAGCATGATTATCTTAATATTTAAAAAATAATACAATGTAAAGCATGTTTAATTCATTAATTAAAAATAAGAAAACTAACATAATAAAACAGGACTATATTAAATATATCAGCTAAAGAAAAAATAGATCAAATAAAGCTTTGATTCCTAATTTTTAGGTTCAGTTCTTGAATGAAATATTAATTATGTTTTAACACTTTACTTTGTGCATTTCTGGAGGATGGGGTCAAAAACTAATCTGCTCTTATGGTTGTAAATCCCATTTTTCCCAGCAGGTTTGTTGTTTTTCTCGCCAACCTGTTAGAGCCACTGTGTGTCCTCCACCACAGGCCACCAGCTTCACCGGATCCTTGATGCTCTTCACCCGCTGAGGGACTCTGTGTCCGGACAGCTGCTCCGTGGCCAGACCCAGCTTCCCACTGTCCCGCTCCCCGAACGTGTACAGAGCTCCGTCCGCTGCCACAAACACACCACGGGTCAAACATCATCCCGTCCTACTAAACGGTCCTCTGCTCTGGTCTCCTTCTCACCCGTCACTAGAGCCGAGTGGTAGTATCCACAGGACACCCAGCTGACGGGGCGGCCCACGCTGACTTCCTGAGGCGAGGACGCTTGGCTCTTCTTCCCCAGACCGATCTGGCCCTCCGTGTTCTCGCCCCACATGAACAGCTTCCCGCTCGCTGCAAACATTCATTAATGAACCACTGGGTTTACCCGGCTAACGTCACTCTGGGATTCTCATGCAGCTCTTTGCACTGACAGCCATGAAACAATGTGTAAATTAATAATAAGTAAACACTTTTGTTCAGAATTAGAGTCGTCTTGGGTTTAATCTAATTAATAAAATATACTAATTACTCTAAATTTGAATGCAAAAAAGAAAAATTGATTAATTTGTAGCATGAAAACGATTTACTCATAAATATTAGGTATTTATGACAGAAATACCTTAATAATAGTCAAAAATATTTAATTTTAGATTTTATTTCTTTCAATATTGAATTACACCACTGTGACAAAACACTTTTTGTGTTCATCTTTAAACATTTTTACAACCGCAAGATTTATAAAGTCATTTTATGTGCATTTTTATAATATTTTGTACATTTATTTATTTTAAATAAACATAAATAAATTCAAGTTTAGAAGTGCTAAAATGTTGTATTATCATTATCATCAAACTTTTAACAAAATAGCTCTAAGTTTTAAAATTAATTTAAAAAATATTTAAATACTGAAAATTTTGCTGATTAAAAACAAGAAAGTAAACACAAATTTATTCAACTTTTTGTAAAACTAATTTTTGAAAAGAGCTTTTTTAATATTGTAGATTTTTTTCTAATTTAAACTGAAAAATATGAGCTGAATCAATTTTTAATCAAATTAGGTCTTAATTTTAAAGAATTAATTAAATATAGTAATTACTAAAAAAATATTGATGAATTTAATGCATGAAAACAATTTAGTCATAAATATTAAGGATTTATGACAGAAATACATTAATAATAGTCAAAAATATTTAATTTTAGGTTTTATTTCTTTCAATATTGGAATTACACCACTGTGACAAAAATATTGTTTTTGTGTTCATCTTTAAACTATTTTTACAACTACAATATTTATAAAGTAATTTTATGAACTTTTTTATAATTTTGTACATGTATTTTTTATTAAAAAAATAAACATACAATATTTAAAGTTACTTAAACAAATATTAATTTAGAAGTGCTAAAATATTGTATTATTATTATTATTATCAAACTTTTAACAAAAAGGGTTTAAGTTTTCAAATTAATTTTAAAATATATTTCAATACCGAACATTTTGCTGATTAAAAATAAGAGAGCAAACACACATTTATTGAACTTTTTAAAAGGTTTTTATTTAGAAAGAGCTTTTTAATTATTTTAGATTTTTTCTCATTTAAACAGAAAAAATACGAGCTGAATGAATTTAAAATCAAATTAGGTCTGAATTTTAAAGAATTAATAAAATATAGTAATTACTCTAAATCTTAATGAAAAAATAAACATTGATTAATTTAATGCATGAAAACGATTTAGTCATAAATATTAAGGATTTATTACGGAAATACACGAATAACAGTCAAAAATATTTAATTTTAGATTTTATTTCTTTCAATATTGATTAACACCACTGTGACAAAAATACAGGTTTTGTGTTCATCTTTAAACTATTTTTACAGCTACAAAATTTATAAAGTAATTTTATGTAAATTTTTATGATTTCTTTATACATGTATTTTTGACATGTTCCCAGTTAAAAACATACAATATATAAACTTACTTAAATAATTTCAAATTTAGAAGTGCTAAAATGTTATATTATTGTTATCATCAAACTTTTAACAGAATAGGTTGGTTTTAAAATGAATTAATTTTGCAGAATAAAACAAGCACGCAAACACACATTTATTCAACTTTTTTTTTTTATTAATTTTTAAAAAGAGCTTTTTAAATATTGTAGATTTGTTTTTCTAATTTAAACAGCAAAAATATGAGCTGAACATATTTAAAATCAAATTAGGTCTGAATGTTAAAGAATTAATCAAATGTTAAATGATAAATTATTGAAGATGTGTTTGGGCCTCTGAGGGGATCTAAAACAGAATCAGATAGACAGCTGAGTCAAGCACATTCCCGTAATTTAAATTCAAAAGTACTTTATTGATCCCAGAGTGAAATGTAATATACATAAATACTAAATAATAACCCGACACGGAGCAGAAGATTCGGAGGTTCACCTGTCAGAGCAGCTGAGGTGTTGGACCCTGCAGCGAGCATCCTGATTGGTCCCTGCGACTCGAAGAACCCGACTCTCTGGAAGGTCGTCCGCTCCTCGCAGTCGCCGAGGCCCAGCTGCCCTTCGCCGTTGCCCCCGCAGGCGTACACGTGTCCCCGCTCTGCAGACACACACACAGTAAACGGGGGGCACTTTCTACTGAGGACAAACATCTGATTGAGGATGAGGATGACGATGAGGCTGAGGGTGAGGTTGGGGTGAGGGTGGGGATGAGGGTGAGGTTGGGGTGAGGGTGGGGATGAGGGTGAGGTTGGGGTGAGGGTGGGGATGAGGGTGAGGATTGGGGTGAGGATGAGGGTGAGGATGGGGATAAGGAGAGGATGAGGCTGAGAATGAGGATGGGGATGAGGGTAAAGATGGGGGTGAGGATGGGGATGGGGTGAGGATGGGGGTGAGGATGAGTGTGAGGATGAGGGTGAGGGTGAGGATGAGGATGAGGATGAGGATGGGGATGAGGAGAGGATGAGGCTGAGAATGAGGATGAGGATAAGGATGGGGGTGAGGATGGGGATGGGGGTTAGGATGGGGATGAGGATGGGGATGGGGTGAGGGTGAGGATGAGGGTGAGGATGAGGATGAGGATGAGGGTGAGGATGGGGATGAGGATGGGGATGAGGAGAGGATGAGGCTGAGAATGAGGATGAGGATAAGGATGGGGGTGAGGATGAGGATGAGGGTGAGGGTGAGGATGGGGATGAGGTTGGGGGGAGGGTGGGGATGAGGGTGAGGATTGGGGTGAGGATGAGGGTGAGGATGGGAATGGGGATGAGGATGAGGATGAGGGTGAGGATGGGGATGAGGATGGGGATAAGGAGAGGATGAGGCTGAGAATGAGGATGGGGATGAGGGTAAAGATTGGGGTGAGGATGGGGATGGGGTGAGGATGGGGATGGGGGTGAGGATGGGGATGGGGGTGAGGATGGGGATGGGGGTGAGGATGGGGATGGGGATGGGGGTGAGGGTGAGGATGGGGATGAGGAGAGGATGAGGCTGAGAATGAGGATGGGATGAGGGTAAAGATGGGGGTGAGGATGGGGATGGGGTGAGGATGGGGATGGGGTGAGGATGGGGATGGGGGTGAGGATGGGGATGGGGGTGAGGATGGGGATGGGGGTGGGGGTGAGGGTGAGGATGGGGATGAGGAGAGGATGAGGCTGAGAATGAGGATGGGGATGGGGTGAGGATGGGGATGGGGTGAGGATGGGGATGGGGGTGAGGATGGGGATGGGGGTGAGGGTGAGGATGGGGATGAGGAGAGGATGAGGCTGAGAATGAGGATGGGGAGGGTAAGGATGGGGATGAGGGTGATGGTGGGGATGAGGGTGGGGATGGGGATGAGGGTGATGGTGGGGATGAGGGTGATGGTGGGGATGAGGGTGATGGTGGGGATGAGGGTGGGGATGATGGTGGGGATGGGGATGAGGGTGAGGATGATGATGGGGATGAGGGTGAGGATGAAGAACGGACCGGTGCTGATCAGAGTGTGGTTCCGGCCGCACGCCACCAGCTGGACCTTTTCAGACTTCAGAGCTGGAGAACAAGAGGAGCCATTAAAAGCCACCTGACCAGGTAAACACTCTGTATTCATATCTGATTGCGTGTGATCCTCCTGAGTGGCAGCAGCCAGTACCTTTCACACAGGTGGGTTTATGAACCGTCTGCTTGGAGCCCAGACCCAGCTGACCCCAGTTGTTGCTGCCAAACATGAAGAGCTTCTTGTTTTCTGAGGAGACGAGCAGAGCGACTCAGGTAAATCACCACCACTCGTCCTGTTCTCCACTGAGAAGAGGCTCTTTACCTGTGATCAGGGCGGTGTGTTCGTCTCCACAGGCAATCCTGTGAGGTACGTCGTTTTTAAGCCAGAACTTACTGGGGGTGTTGTCTCCAAACTTGCTCTTTCCGAAGGTGAAAACGGCTCCCGAGTCTGCAGGAACATAAAACGCAGAGAAACCAGATCAGATCATTAACTGTGAGAAAACCAATGGGAGCAACGATGGGCTCTGAATGGATAGTGTTCATTTTTACTGGGAACATCTTATTTTTAGGGTAAACTGGTTCAAACTGGTCGAGTTGACCTGAGATGAGCTCCTAGCTGAGAAACCAACACCATCAAGCGCAGGTATTCATATTTTAGGAACTTTGAAGCTCTTTTAAATGAAAGCAAAACGGGGTTTATTTTGGAGATGGGAAAGTTCTGGGCTGTAAATTAAATCAAACCATTCGGAATAAAACCCCAGAGCAGAAAAAGTTATAGGACGGAAAAATACGAACTTTAATGTTTATTATCCGTTAGCCTGCGAGCTAATACTAAAGCTAGTGTTAGGCTCGAGTTACCCGGATGTTACCAGCTTTTACACACACACTCCGTTAATAATCAATAAACGAACCCCGTTATGACTCTGTAATAAAACACAGATTATATTTATTATACCAGGTATTTCGTCTTCAGCCTCCTCTGCCATCTCTGCGGGACTTTAATCCGCTTTGCTTGGTGTTTGGGGCGTGTTAGCGCTCCGTTCTCAATAGCGACAACCCGGAAGTAACAAAACGTCTCCTAGGATACGGAGCGCTGGCTTTAAACTCTTAAAGGGGCAGCGCACATTTTAAAAGGTCGAGTTTCTATCAGAATATAATCTAATCGGACATTTATTTTCGAAATGTAATTAAAAAAGCAGAATTTATAGATAAACATACTTAAACACAGAGGAATATATTCCAAGTATTTATTTTTTGTTCATTTTGATGATTATAATTTACAGCATATAAAAAGCCAATATTCTGCCTCTCAGAACATTTCTGCTGTTTATAAGACCAATAAAAAATGTTTTTTTGTTTTAACTTTCATTTTATTTTCAAACAGGGATTTCATCTTCTGGGCCATGTCATGACAGGTTTTTGTGAGGACAGAAAAAAAGAGGCATAAATCAAATCAGGTGGTTACCTAGCAACAATCAGCCAGTACCTGTACCTTTGGGAGTGATGTCATTCCCAGTCCATTTGATTCTGTGATAGACCCCCTCAGAGGCCCAAACACATCTTCAATACTTTATCACTTCACATTTTATTAATTTTTTAACATTCAGACCTAATTTGATTTTAAATTCGTTCAGCTCATATTTTTGCTGTTTAAATTAGAAAAAAAATCTACAATATTTAAAAAGCTCTTTTTATAAATTTGTTTTAAAAGAAGTTGAATAAATGTGTGTTTGCTTGCTTGGTTTTAATCAGCAAAATTTTCGGTGTTTAAATATTTTTTTAAAATTAGTTTTAATCAATTTTAATTCCCGGATGATTCATAGCCAGATGGGATGTTTTATCTCACCAGCATCCACCTCAAAATCCAAAATGGCAGGCTTCACGGTCAAAAAAAAAGTCAGCTGAATAACTGCTGATCCTGGAGCAATAAGAGTTTTTAAAGCGTTTCCTCTAGAATGTAGTCGGAGATTCTTTTACTTAAGTTGTAAAAACGAAGCACAGATCAACACAGAAAACACTGAGCTTCTTAAATGATCTCTTTTAAATGAATATTTTGAGTTTTCATTTCTCTGTGACGGAGAAGGTGGAGTAGATCCCCCAGTGGTCGCTGGTGAAGAGGCCACACCGGAGCTTCTCCAGGCCGATCAAAGCCATGCTGTGGGGGTCCAGCAGGGGGACCCCGTCCTGGGCGGCCCGACGAAGGTACACCCGGTCAAAGCGGAAGCGGCACTTGAACGGTATTTCCTTGTTGGTGTTTGCCTGGGTGTCCCATGTGTAGCGGCACTTCTCCGGCGCTCCCAGTTGCTCCCACAGGTCACAGACGTCGCTGGGAATCCCCACTGTGGCCACCTGGAAGGGAACACCAGGAATGAGGCTGAGAACATCCCAAAACGGAGCAACAGCGGCCTCCAGGAGGAATCGAACCTCTTGGTCTCTCAGGTTGGTGTCCCCTCCAAAGAGAACCGTCACGTCATCAGGAGCCTTGCTCATGATCTCCATGACGAGCCTCAGCTGCCTCATCCTCTCTGCGGCGTTGGGCTTACAGCTCTCGAAGTGGGACGTCATCAGGCACAGCTTCTGGCCTCTGAACAGCACCTGACACAGAGAACCATGAAACAGACCAGGTTTTCAGAATAAAAGCTTGGATCTCAGCAGTTGGCTTTGTGTAGACAGATGTGCAGGAACCTGTGCAACCAGCAGGTTTCTCATCATACGAGAGTTTGGAAAGAGGATAGTCTGGCTGTCCCGCAGCGTGAGTCGTGACTTCTTCAGCAGCATCATGGTGAAATATCCCTCCTGTCCACCTGTCAGCATCAGGACACACAGCTTTGAAACACTCCCAACACAAATCTGTAAAATCTGACGGTTTCACAGAAGCCTGTCTGGGCTGGAGGACCTTCGATGAAGGTGTAGGTGTCAGCCAGACGTTTGTGCATGAAGCGCATATAGGGCTGGACAATTTCCTGAAGAAGCACCACATCAGCTGAGTACCTGTGGATGAGATCTGTTTAAAAACACGTCTGGAATGAAGTCAAAGTGACGCAGAGAGACCCAAGGAGCTTCATCTCACGATAAGAGATACGAGCAGAGGCTTCTGGCTCTTTCTGGCTGCTCGTCTCCATCCAGTCCATCGATGTTCCAGGTGATCAGCGTCAGCTTCTCATCCTCTTTGCTTCCTGTTGGTCCTTCCCTGCACAGAGCAGCATCATTCTCAGATGAAGCCCAGTTTTAGAGGATACTGCCACTATTATATGATTATTCATTTAGTCTCATATGTTTATCGATTCTGGTCCACCATCCGGCGTCTCAGGGGGGGAAAGCGGTCTGCCACCAACACTGTTTACAGTGGGGATGGTGTGCTGCTGACCTCGACGCGGGACGTTTTGGGTCGGTGGATGGAATACTTCGAAGACCTCCTCAATCCCACCAGCACGCCTTCCAATCTGGAAGCAGGGTTTGGGGACTTGGGGTCGGGCTCTCCAATCTCTGGTGCTGAGGTCACCGAGGTCGTTAAAAAGCTCCTCGGTGGCAAGGCTCCGGGGGTGGATGAGATTCGACCGGAGTTCCTCAAGGCTCTGGATGTTGTGGGGCTGTGTTGGCTAACGCGGCTCTGCAATATTGCGTGGACATCGGGGGCAGTTCCCTTGGATTGGCAGACCGGGGTGGTGGTCCCCCTGTTTAAAAAGGGGGACCACAGGGTGTGTTCCAACTACAGGGGGATCACACTTCTGAGCCTCCCTGGTAAGGTCTATTCAGGGGTTCTGGAGAGGAGGGTCCGACAGATAGTCGAACCTCGGATCCAGGAGGAACAATGCGGTTTTCGTCCTGGCCGTGGAACACTGGACCAGCCCTACACCCTCCGCAGGATCCTGGAGGGTGCGTGGGAGTTCGCCCAACCGGTCTACATGTGTTTTGTGGACTTGGAGAAGGCGTTCGACCGTGTCCCTCAGGGGGCCCTGTGGGGGGTGCTCCGGGGGTATGGGGTACCGGGCCCCTTGATACGGGCTGTTAGGTCCCTGTACGACCGGTGCCAGAGTTTGGTTCGCATTGCCGGCAGTAAGTCGGGCTTGTTTCCAGTGAGAGTTGGACTCCGCCAAGGTTGCCCTTTGTCACCGATCCTGTTCCTAACTTTTATGGACAGGATCTCTAGGCGCAGCCAAGGCGTTGAGGGGATCCGTTTTGGTGGCCTCAGGATCGGGTCTCTGCTTTTTGCAGATGATGTGGTCCTGTTGGCTTCATCGGAGCGTGATCTACAGCTTTCGCTGGAGCTGTTCGCAGCCGAGTGTGAAGCGGCTGGGATGAGAATCAGCACCTCCAAATCCGAGGCCATGGTCTTGAGCCGGAAAAGGGTGGGGTGCCTCCTCCGGGTCGGGGATGGGGTCCTTCCCCAAGTGGAGGAGTTTAAGTATCTGGGGGTCTTGTTCACGAATGAGGGAAAAATGGAGCGGGAGATCGATAGACGGATTGGTGGGGCATCTACAGTTATGCGGGCGCTGTACCGGTCTGTCGTGGTGAAGAGAGAGCTGAGCCAAAAGGCGAAGCTCTCGATTTACCGGTCGATCTACGTTCCTACCCTCATCTATGGTCACGAACTCTGGGTGGTGACCGAAAGAACGAGATCACGGATACAAGCGGCTGAAATGAGTTTCCTCCGCAGAGTGTTTGGGCTCTCCCTTAGAGATAGGAGGAGAAGCTCGGTCATCCGGAGGGGGCTCAGAGTAGAGCCGCTGCTTCTCCACATCGAGAGGAGTCAGTTGAGGTGGCTCGGGCATCTGGTCAGGATGCCTCCTGGACGCCTCCCTGGTGAGGTGTTTCAGGCACGTCTCACCGGGAGGAGGCCCAGGGGAAGGCCCAGGACACGCTGGAGGGACGATGTTTCTCGGCTGGCCTGGGAGCGCCTTGGGGTTCCTCCCGAGGAGCTGGAACAAGTGGCTGGGGAGAGGGAAGTCTGGGTCTCTTTGCTTAGGCTGCTGCCCCCGCAACCCGACCCCGGATAAGCAGAAGAAAATGGATGGATGGATGTTTATCAGTTGATCGATGCATTAAACCGGACATGAATCCATCTGATAATTAAATAAGATCTGGACTTTATTCATTTCTCGCTGCTGTGATTTGTTTTCAATCAGTTTATGAATTATAAAAGCTTAATTAACTGAGCAAACATAAAGAACAAAGAGCAGAAAGAGAAGGAGGATGTTCAAACTTTTCCATTCATCGTAATGGCCAAGGATCATATACCGGCTTTCTAATCATACAGCCAAACAGAGATTTAAAGAAGAGTGGCAAAAGCAAATGAGGTGGATTAGCAGAGCTTGCCAACACCTGATGGTGTCATCCAGGACGTGCTACTGTGGAATATTGCCTCTGCTGCCGGAGGTTGAGCTGTTAGCATGTCATGACAGTCCTGTTATACAACAACAGTCTTCAATCAGAGGCCTCTTCGGATTTGTTGCAAGACTGACTGCTACTGCACCACTACCCCAAACAACTCTTTGAAGATACTTGAATGATATGAGTTACAACATTTAATATCCCTTTTGGTAAAAAAGAAAGTTTTTTTAGATTGAATTGAACTATAAGGACCAGAAACAATCTACTTCTACTGGAAGGAATAAAAGTGTGTCTGAAGTTCTGGGAGAACATTCAACAACTAATTATTCGACAGGATCTGATCTAATAGCTTTCTAGACTTCAGACTTTTGTCGAAGTTTGCATGAAAAGATCTAATTGGGTTTGAAGTTCTCTCTTCCACATCTGATCCCGTTCCAAATCTGGAGTTTATTATAATTTTCCCAGCTGAAGTCTATCCTCCCCAACAGAAGGTATGAATGATGGAAATATTTCCACACAGAGCCTCAGTAAATCTTCCAAAGTCCTTAAACACTTTTATTTACCATCATCGATGATGATCAGTATTCAAAATGATTGAAAGCAGAAATTCACACAGCTACAAAACCATCAGAAATGACTTAGCTCTCCAACTATTCAAGCTGAAATCATGGGAATCACCTGAGGAGAAAAATAAAAAAAAATTATGAACTACCTGCTTTCTGACAGGACAGCTGTGCACCCTGAGGTCTTCTTCTCTGGAGAGGTTTCTCCGTCCATGTCAGCCTGACAGAAGTGGGGGGGGGGACCATAGAAAACAAGCCGATTCTCCCTGCAGGACAACAGCTCATTCCGAGAGCCTGAGTTTCAGTTTCCCTGGAATAGATCACATGACCTCACTGGTGATAGAGCTGTACAACTTCAAATGTTGTTACACAGGTTTTTATCATTTTCTCTGTAGCTTAAATCTCGTCTCTTTTTTCTCATCAGGGAAGGATCATCAGTCAAAATTATATCTATTGTTAATTACTTTGTCTAAAGGATAAGATCCCATTGTTAGTCTTAACCCTTTACTGTACTTTAAGGAGCATGTAACAGTAAAGTTGGATCCTTCTTAAAGAAATATAACAAATATGAGTTATGATCTATAAACATATATTATCTAAAAAAATTACTTGTTTATTTGTCTTTAAATTTGGAGCAACCCACACTTTACACCAGCTGGTGGCGGCACAGTCACAAAGTTAGAAAGCGGAACCTTTGCGGTTCTTGTCAGTGTTGCTTATCGGTGTGGGAAATTTGTCGACAACAACAACCGGGGCTGAAAAGCTGCGGTTCTTTAGGAAACTTTAGTCAAAATAATCTTGTTTTTAATGTGTTTATTAACCGATATTAATGTTGTATTCGTAGTTTTAGCTGAATTAGTACTTAGATGTATTTAATGACTTTTAAAAACAAGATATCGGCTAACATTAGCTCCAGTGCTGCTTATATCCCAGGTAGGTTCAAACCAAATCACGTTTTTCTATATGTGCGTTTTGAATAGGAGCAAAAGTTAGGCCGAATTAAAGATACGTATTAATAAACTTAGGTTAATTTGATATAAAACGTGTTGATGTTTCGGCTGTGCGCTTAAAACAACGAAAGTCTAAAAGTCTCTGATTTTTAAACGAAGCATGGTGGGGGATTTTTCCTTTAACGACTTCCCTCCTTCTCGGGTGTCTTGAGTGTGCATAAAAGAGTCATAAAGTCACAGAATTGGATGTTTATTTTTTCAGCTGTAAATGAGTCAGCATCTATAACACGATCCGTGTTTTTAACGAGAAATCCGTCACTTGCTTTCCCGAAAACGGGAGCTTTTACTGCGGTCTGCCTGCCCCAGCAGGGAGGCGGTGTCGTGGCCCGGCTCGACCTGATCTCAGACCAGACTTGGAGACAAATTGCTCAGAGGTGAGGGGTTTCCTGGAAGAGATGCAAGTCTGATTCAAAGTAAAACTGGCTGCTCTCAATATGAGGTTGTGTTGCAGCTTTGCCACCAAAGCTGGGCCTGTAATAGTTCCCTGTTTTATTTCGGTTTATTGCTCCTCTTCTTTAAAGTGTCTGCTGTGATGAATCCCAGAGCTGATCCCGCTGATGACGCCCTCCTCCAGCATCCCTGGCTTCCTGTCACCATCGATGGCTGCCAGCTGCTGGCTAAGAGCTGGTTCGGAGAGACGGCGTACCGGATCCTGCTTACCAACATGCAGAGTGTGTGGGAGGAGAGGATGGATGCGGCGGCCATCGAGAGCCGAGCGCAGGTTCGTTTGAACCTGAAGGCAAGTGATCGAGCCCCAGCAGAGGCAGCCTGATGAATCCGGCTCTGCTGTTTCAGGAGCTGAACCGGCGTCTGCGAGCGTCAGTCAGGGCATTCTTCTCCCACCTGTGTGAGGTGGCTCAGCCCTGCCTGTCAGGAACTGGAGGCGAGGCTCAGATCTCTGTGAGTCGGCAGGAGGATCGAAACATCACCCTGAGGCTGAAGAGCGAGCTGGCGGGGCTGCCTTTCTACTGGGAGTTCCACTGCAGCCCTGCTCCTGTTTCCCTGGTACGTTTCATTAGATCAGAGCACACTCCTGCTGACGTTCTGACATCTAAAACATGGCCCTGCATCACAGGTGTGCGTTCAACTGGTGCGCCCCCTGTTGGCGATGAGTCGCCTGCTGCAGAGGCAGGTGGATAACCTGGGAGATCTGCTGGTCAGGAAGGACGAAGAGATTCAGGACTACCAGGAGAACGGAGCCACGCTCAGCAGAGGTACAGAACCAAGACGGGATAATACAGTCATAGGATAGGAAATCAAGGAATCCATTGGGATACAGTCTGGCGTGACTGTAGTCAGGATAGTTTTGCAGAATAATACAATAATGATGTTCAACAGGTTAAAGTAGTCATTTATATCTCAGTGAAATGACTGTGATTCAGAGACAGCAGCTGGGGCTGAAGATCTCCTCCAGCAGGTATCTACAGCTCCTACTCGTTCTGAACAATTATCCCTTGAAGCATCTTCCTTTGCATTCAAAACAATTGTGGCAGTGTTTGGATAGCATTTCTTTGCCTGTTCTGACTAGCATTATTACTCTGATGCACTTCTAGGTCTCTAAACCACTGCTTTACCAGAAAATCAGCAAGCCGATCAGTGATCATGTTAAAACATGGCAGCAGTGAAGGGTAGTAGCTAAAAGTCTCTCTTTTCGCCACATAAATTGGTCCATGTTACAATATGGAGGCTTTAACTGCATCTCATTAACGTGGCTCTGAAAATGTTATTTTAATGACATGATTATGGTCTGTGGGTGTCAGGAGAAGGTTTGAAGAGGAAAAGAGAGCATGTTCTTTCCTGAAACTTTATGCCTACAAAAAACACCCACAGTTGTCTCAATGGTCTGGCTGCTGACTTAACTTCAGTTATTGTCACTTTCCCTCAGCCTTGGGTTGTTCTTTCCCTTGATCCCTAATGTTTAATTGTTTCACAGTCCTGGTGGATAAAGGGGGTCAGACAGAGAAATACTGTGATTGGTGGATGAGTATAGCCACACCCTCTTTCCCGAATCTCACTTCTTTTGCATAGATCAACTTTAGGGGAAGTAGGAGTGCTCCCTCCATCCATTTTCTTCTCTTTCTTGATCAACAAAAGACTGAAATCACCAAAATATGATGAATTATTAACTTTAATTTGGAGAACTGCTCATATTACTGCCACATCCTGATGTGCAGCTGGTCCCTGCTCCTATGAACTCAGTTCTGATTTTAACAGTAATTCACATATCGGACTTGGACCTTGCCCTAAATCATCTATACCCGTTATTATCAGCAGAGAGCGGACAAATAATAAAAAACGTAGCAAACGCAACTCTAATAATCTCAAAGAGTTACCAAAAGTCCTACACCCAGTAGATCATACAGTCACTCCATCTCCAACCACTATTAATATGGCACTTTTAAATGTCCGCTCTCTGCTGAATAAAACTTTTATAATAAATGACCTAATTTTAGATCATAATATACATTGTTTATTTTTAACAGAAACATGGCTGAGTACAGATGCCCCTGTTGTTCATCAACGCTTTCTGCCAAACCTGTTTTATTTGATAATTTTAGTACTTTTGAATATAATGCAACTGTTTTTAGCACTCCTCAGATTTTATGTGTCACAGTTTACAGGCCTCCTAAAAAGAGTGCACTTTTTATTCAAGAATTTTCAGAGTTTTTATCAATTTTGTACAACTCCTTTGAAAGGATCATTTTAGCTGGTGATTTTAATCTACACATGGATAACCTTTTAGACCCTTTATCAACAGAATTTTTAAATATTTTGAATTATATGGATTTTAGTCAGCATGTCATGCAGCCAACTCACAACAGAGGACACACCCTGGACTTGGTCATCACGCATGGCCTGTCCACCAGTGTGTCCTCTGTTGTTGACTTGGCTGTCTCTGACCATTACTGTGTGTTTTTTAACATCACCAGTTTTATCCAGCAGGAGACCTCTGTGAGAACGGTCAGGAAGCGCCATCCAACCCCTGAAGTGGCTGCAGGTTTTCTAGAAGTTTTCCAAAAGTTTCCTCCTACTCTCTTACCTGCCCCCTGTGATTTTATCGTCAGTGATTTTAACAGAAGACTTCAGTCCGCTCTGGACCTGCTGGCTCCACTTAGAGTGAAACGCTCACATTCAAAACTTGCAGCGCCATGGAGAAATAACAATCTTAAAAAACTAAAGAGGGACTGCAGGGCGGCAGAGAGAAAATGGAGAAAAAATAAAACCACGATAAACCATCAATTATACACAGAACTTCTCAAATCCTATAATAATGCTGTAAGAAATTCAAGAAATGCTTACTTTGCAAAAATCATATCAGACAATAAAAATAATCCTAAAATCCTTTTTTCCACCATTGATAAACTTTTTAACAGAGCTACTAATGCATTTCAGAAAACCCCCTCAAACACTCTTTGTGAGGAGTTCGCAGACCACTTCAGAGGGAAGGTAGACACCATCAGATGTAATATTTTATCTTCTCAGTGTAACATGGTTTTAGACAAATCTGAGTGTGTGTCTCTACCAGAGGAAACGCTGGACAGTTTTGTCCTGGTAGAAGCTGGGACTCTTGATAAAGTTTTCTCCTCAGTGAGGCCCACCACATGTGTTTTGGACCCGATTCCCACTTCATTTTTTAAGCCATTTTATGAATCTTTTAGGGATGAGATTTTAACCATGATGAATGGCTCCCTTCAGACGGGGGTCTTTCCTGCCGCCTTTAAAGGGGCGGAAGTGAAGCCCCTGCTGAAGAAGAGCAATTTAGATTTTAATGATTTTAATAATTTTAGACCAGTATCTTAACTTACCATTTTTAAGCAAGGTTTTAGAAAAGCTAGTTTTAATTCAACTTAATGATTTTATTAATGAGCACAATGTCCTGGAGAAATTTCAGTCTGGTTTTAGGGTGAACCACAGCACAGAGACGCCCTTCTGAAGATTTTAAATGATTTTAGATTAAACTATGATGCACAGAAGGTGACGGTGTTGGTTCTACTGGATCTAAGCGCTGCCTTCGATACAGTAGACCACACTATTCTTTTAACCCGTTTAAAACAGATCGGCCTCTCTGGTGCTGTTCATAAATGGTTTACATCCTATCTCACAGACAGGACTTTTATGGTAAGTTTAGATACCTGCTCCTCTAGGGTCCATAGGATTACATGTGGTGTGCCCCAGGGTTCAATTTTAGGCCCAGTGCTTTTTAACCTTTATATGCTCCCTCTTGGGAGCGTCATCAGGAGACATGGAGTTAACTTTCACAGTTATGCTGATGATACACAGTTGTACATCTCCATGTCTCCCGATGACACACGGCCAATGGATGCACTTTTTAACTGCATTTTAGACATTAAATCCTGGATGGCAGAAAACTTTCTCCAGCTCAACCAGGACAAAACTGAAGTTTTAGTCATCGGTCCTGAGGCTCAGAGAGAGAAACTTTTACCAAAACTACAATCACTGTCTTTTAATCTCTCTTTACAAGTGAAGAACCTGGGCGTGATTTTTGACTCTGAGCTGACTTTTATTCCTCACATAAAAAATATCACTAAAATAGGTTTTTATCAACTAAAGAACATCGCCAGAGTCCGCCCCATTCTGTCTCGGGCCAACATGGAGACACTGATGCTTTTATCTCCAGTAGAATTGATTACTGTAATGCCCTGCTTTCTGGTCTTCCCAAAAAGAGTATATCAGGTTTACAACTACTACAAAATTCAGCAGCACGTGTCCTGACGAAGACCAGGAGGCGGGAGCACATTACACCGGTCTTAAAATCATTGCATTGGCTCCCCGTACATTTCAGGATCGACTTTAAGGTTCTTTTAATGGTTTTTATGTGTCTTAATGGTCTTGGGCCTTCTTATCTCTCTGAACTGCTTTTACCATATAAACCTTGGCGGTCTCTGCGCTCCTCTGGCAGCCGTCTCCTTGTCACCCCAAAAGTCAGGACACACAAGCATGGCGAAGCGTCTTTCCAGTTTTATGGCCCTCACCTCTGGAACAGGCTGCCAGAGAACCTCAGGGCTGCAGAGAATATTCATGTTTTTAAGAGCAGGCTCAAGACTCACCTTTTTAGCCTAGCTTTTAACTGATTATTATTCATCACTGTTTGTTTAATTGCTCTGCATGTTTTATATGATTATATTTTTATCAGTTTTACTATTTAATCTTATCACATTAATTTACCGTTTCTTTTTATACTTTAATTTATCTTAATCCCCGTTCCAGTGTTTCCTCTGTGGGAGCCCTCTGCCCTGGGAGCGGTGGTCGGCTGTAGCTGCCTGGGTGCTCTCCAGGTGGAGCTTGGGTGGAGGTGGGGCTCTTGGCCTTGCCTCCACTGGGTGCCCTGTGTCAGTGCCTCGGCTGAGGCTGTTAATCTACTGCTGCCGGGGCAGATGGCTCCTCTGATGGCGTTTCCTTGCATGGTTCATCTACACTCGGCCCAATGTCCTTTTTTACTTTTTCTTTTAACTGTGTGTGTTCATGGGAGACGGGTTGGGGGGAGGGGGGCATAACTGTGACCATGCTTTTACATCTGTGGGGGAGGGAAGGGAAGATGGTTTTATGTGGGATCATTTTAATCTGTAAAGCACTTTGTGATGCAACTTCTTGTATGAAAAGCGCTTCATAAATAAAGTTTGATTTGATATTAAACAATATGAAATATTACAGCAACATGATGTAATATGGCATCACTATTGATGAATGTGTGATATAAATTATACTTAAAAGCCAAAAGCAGAGCAAAAGGTGGAATTTGCTTTTGTTTTTACATTAAAATCTCATTATTTCTTAAAATAAATTTACTTTCAGAGTTTTAAGCTCCCTGATGATTATTGAACCATGTAGATGTTTGTTGGTGATTCAGATGTTTTTGATCACAGAACGCCTGCAGACGGATGTTTTTGACAAGCAGCCCTACACAGAGGACTTCATTCAACAGGTAAGAGCTCAGCGACACACAGACTGCTGGTTTTAACTAAACAATAAAATCCAAGGATCTGAAGCATCAGCTGCTGTCAGCCAATCAGGATGAGTGTGAGTCCCTGAGTACATGGTGTGGGTGTGTTTGCTCCGTTCAGGCGTGGAATTTCTCATCTCTTTCTGTGCTGATCCTCGCCTCCAATATTTAATCTGAGAAGTTTCTAATTTCTGTTATGTCTTCACTTTAATACCCATCTGTGGTTTGACTGATCAGAACAGGGTGTATGGTGACCCCAGCAGTGTGGTTTCAGAGACCCATGGCAGGAATTTCAAATCAGTCTGTTGAAATCTTCATGGAACCTCTGATGATTAGTTTTTTGTATTTTTATGTTAGCAGTTAAATTTTCTTCTTCAAATTTGATTTTTTTTTAAAAAGATTAATCATGAAAAATCTGTCGAGATTTGACACATTTTAGATGCATTAAACAAAAATAGGAATACAGAAATTCTTGGTATTTTTTTAAAAGTTACTTAAGATCTTGTAATAAAAAATGCAAGGCTCAATAACATGAAAAACTATTATAGCTGAAAGCATTCTAAAATGTGCTGAAATGTAGCCATTGGGTATATCTGTAAAAAAAGAAAAAAAAAAGAACATTGAATACTATAAACAGCAGTAAAGTGAAACTTTTATGGGGCCCATAAACTGTCTGTTTTCAAAATAATTTCAGATGTTTTTTTAATACGTATTAATTTTGGTCATTCATCTGTATAAGTTAAATGTACGCAAGGTTTCTGTACAGCCTAGATTTGTTATTTGCTTTAGTTAAAAACTACATCCGATCTTCCACTTAGCTCAGGCAGTTTAAAGAACATAAAGTCAAAATTTTAAAAAAATGGAGCCAAATTTGAGTAGAAGTGCCTCTTTGGACAAAATGAAAAACCTGACAGGATGAAAACACATTAGACAAACCATCACAAGACAAGAAATATATAACAACCAACCTTTTAGACGCACCCTCATGCTTAAGGGAAATGTGTAACATCGAATATACCAACAGGATTGGTTTTGGATTGTGGACCGAATCCAGAAAATCCCACAGAAAAGTCTGGTGTGGAAAGGAAGAACCAACACAGAAAGACAATGACTGGGATTTAAAGACAGCAGCCCAGGTGACAAAGTTGCAAAAAACAAAAACTTACGATCCTGGACAAGCCCCCAATGATTCAGTCAGTCATATCGTGGATGCAAAATTGTAACTTCATGTTCTAAAAATGTTATCTTGACTATGTTAAATAACAGAGGGGACAGATTTAATATTTTAGTTTGGCACCATTTATTGGATCTACTCACTTCCTGACTGTGAAAAACAAATAAAATACACAACCTTTATTTTTAGAGACACGTTGTTTCAAGTTTTGCACTTTCTACCACTTGACTTGACAAATCCAACAGTTCAAATATTTTCTGCTGGGAGATTATACATTTGTGTATAACTGGAAATCAGTTGGACCCATTTGTCTTGAGAGAACACTTATTGTGAATGGACACTATACAAATAAAGTAAACTAATATACCAAAGAAACTTCCTAATTCAGCTAGTAAGCATGAAATAAAAAACAGCACTTAGCTTTCTCAACCAGCGAAAGCTTTGAACTGATAACATATGGCAAAGAAACTTTTTTTTTTTCTTATAATCTTCCAAGAACTTAATTTGTCAAACATCCTCTGATTTTACCTTAAGTTGTTACGGTAACAGAAGGTTGAGTATTTTAGGTGTGTTTAACATCCAAATATTCACTTCATGACTGTGAGAAATGATCCACTGACGGCCTTTGTTTTTAGAGTCTTCCTCTGAAAGAAGACATTTGATACTTTTAAAAGCAGCTGTTCCTTCGAAATGAGTTTTTAATAAGATGATGCAGTTACATCCATTTCAGATTAACTCGTCAGTTGCATCCTATGGTTGTAATTTTTAAAGAAATAAATGTCTTTTTTGGTATTTTTTTCATCTAAAAAGAATCAGATTTTCAGCCCAGGTAGAGGAAAGGTTGTTCCGGAGTCACAGTGGTTCCTCTGTGCTTCCAATGGGTACCGTCAGAAACCACAGAAGAAAAACCGGCAGTGAATCAAAGTTCTCCGTCTGACGGCAAATTCCTCTCTGTTGCGCTGAAGCCGCCCGTGAACCGAAGTTCTAACTGAAATAGAACGTGTCTGGGGAAAAATGTCGCTGGGACGCGGCAAACGGAGGATCAGACGCTGGATGCAGCTGAGTGTGTGCGTGAGAGACGGAGAGGCGTTTAGCATGCGTGTGATGTGTTTATCTATCAGGGTAGGGTCGGAGTGTCAGTCAGCTCGCCCTCTTCGCATTCGCTGACTTTGTGTTTGCATTTCTGTCTGACTCGGTCTCCATGGGAACAATCTCCACAGATCCTACTGCTCATTATCAGAACGTCCTGATTTTAGTGTCTTTTCTGATTATACACCTTAAAAAACTAATAATGCTGCATAAACTTGTTTTTTTGTTGTTTTTTTCAGGGGTGAGCCATCATTTTTAGACACAGAATTTTTATCCTGTGAAGTTATATGTATGATTTAAAGAAAATAATATTCTAAATTCACCTGCAAATGCAGACCCGGGCAGTTCTCCGGTATGTATTTAATTTCTTATCGTCCAAGTTCGTTTTTTTTAGATGGAGATTTTCTTTGGATTCATTGCTCATTGACTAAATTAGACAGACAGGGTCTTTGTAGTTAGTTATAAACTCCTACCCAATTAATTGTTTTTTTGAATCTGAGCATGCCATTTTAATGACTGTACAGTATCATTTACCATGTGTTGTAAATTGCCCTTACTGTACAGTTTCTTATTCCAATTTCTTTAGGTTTTATATTTGTTAACTTTGTCTGCATGCTTCTATTTACACCTAAATGTCACCAAAAAAGAATGTTTCCATTCTACTCAGAAAATGAAAACACGGTAACTTTCCTTTTTTCTACTGTTGGTCTCAAAGCTCTCATAGCCTAGATCATAAAATTTGTTCACTTCACTGCACTGTTCCCCATTCTCGTTATTAAACTGCAGCATTCTGCAAACACCACGCTCCAGCTTTATTTCTCGTGTTATTTATCCCCCCCGCCAAATGCTATTCCCGTTTCCACCCTCTTATTTGCAGTGTCGTCTATCCTTCAATATCCGTGTGAATATCATTTTCTATAGAGTCTCATTTTCCAAAGCACATCGTGTAAAGGGTAACTCACTTAGCATGATGCTAGCATGTAAGGCTTAACGGGACAAGCCTCAGAGAAGTTGAGCAAAGACCTTGTGTGTGTAATTTAGTCAATGAGCAATGGATCTAAAGAAAATCAGTGTTTCAAAAAAACAAACTTGGAAGATAAAAATTATATGCATACCGAAGAACTGCCCAGGTCACGGCTGTCAATTAGTAGCTGCTGTTCTGTATTGATCTGTTTAGGAGAAAAACCTCATCACTCACCTTCATTAAGCAACGATAACCAGCTAACTGTTAAATTAGATCACTGTAAGTCATGTGATCAAAGGAGCGTAATTTGATTGGCTAAGAGCCGCACGACTCGATCCAGTGCTGATTGGATTGGCTTGGGCCATGTAGGTTCACCATGTTTGCAGGCAAATTTCTGCAGGTGATTTGTTGTTTTTTTGCTGACAAAATTAGAGTAAAAAAAAAAACACACATAATTGAACAGGATAAAAATGGTGTTATAAATTCAGTGTCTAAAAAGAATCAGATTTTGATAACTATATTTATTCCAAACTTTAGCACCACCTTAACCAAAGTATCTGCATCTGCAATAACCTGCATCAGAGTGCTTACATGCACTTTGTACCTTCATTAAATTTTATATTTTAGCAATATTTTAATAAAGTATTAATCTCTTGATTTAAAGGGGCTATATGCAATTTTCTGAAATTGAAACTCGCGACTGACCCCATGTGGCCAAAAAACGGAACTGCTCTAACTTTCTGCTCGCTCTCGCAACGCGTGCTCGTACGCCGGTCGCTCTCAATCTTCGATCTTTTTCGGGCGCTTGTCAGGGGTTTAACTTTTTTAGTCTTATGTGGAGTTACTGTTGGTGTCAGAGTTGTCCTTGGTCTCCTCTGTATAGTCACACAATCCATTGAACTGGTTACGAGTGCTGACTAGTGGTGGTGGCAGAGTGATCTGAAACATTTAACATGAACGCGCTTGACGTCACATCTGCAGACAGCGCGGGAAAATCCAACCCGACAGAAAATACAAAAACATGGATACAGGCTTATAGGTGCACCCACTGTGAGCAGACAAGGTGTCAGTATGATCATCAGGAGATGTTTGAGTCATAAATGGTCAAATAAAAAGGCTGTTACATTTATTTTGGGGAAAAAGTTGCATATAGCCTCTTTAAAATAACAGGAAGTATCTGTATGTTTTAATTATACAGACTGTCAGGTGAATTGGTTTCTCTAAATTGTCCGTAGGTATGAGTGTGCATGGTTGTTTGTCCTGTGTGTCTCTGTGTTGCTGCGATGGACTGGCGACCTGTCCAGGGTGTACCCCGCCTCTCGCCCCGTGACCGCTGGAGCTAGGCACCAGCCCCCCCACAACCCTGCATTAGGATGGACGGGTACAGAAAATGGATGGCTGGATATTTTGTTCAACAATAAGAAAATCCTGAGATCTTATTATGGTATTTTACTTACTTCTATGGATTTTTGTTTCCCTTTAATTTGTATAGGAAACCCCAAACTGTCATATTTAAAAAATCAAGTTATTTTATTATTATTTTGGTGTAATTCTTCTTAATTTATGATAAAAATCCAGAATATATTTTTACATTTTATTATATAAGTAAAGAAGGGTGGGAAATGCGTACAAGGTTAGAAATAAATGTTTTTAATGTGTGGAGGGTTCTTTTCTATTGACAAAAGAAACAGGAATAGTTATTGTATTTTAAGAGTGCATTTTTGAGTGTGTGCTGAGTCAACTTAGTTAATTTAGAAAATATTTTTGCTTTGTGTTCCTTCCTAATGACGTAAAGTCGTCAGGTGAAACAGACTCATCACCTCAGCTTCATGCAGACAAAGGTGACGCCTGTTTAAATGTTAGACTGCTTCTCAAAGAACCGAGCTGCAGGTTCGTCACTGCTTTAATGTTCCTCCTGTTCCTGTAAAACACCCAGCTTCAGTTTCAGCTTCAGTATTTTTCCCCTCAGAGCTGAACTTTTTTGACATTTTACGGTTATTTGTGTGCCTACACAGAGCAAATATCGTCCCCAGAAATCTTCCGCCTCATCAACCCATGTCTTTTACCGAGAGTGTTTGTTCCCTTTGTGGCTTTCGTTTCCCACAGCGAGGGGAGCGAAGGGCAGAAGGACGGCGAAAAAGAGTCGATGATGACAGGAGCTGCTGCTTTTATTTTCTACTGCAGCTTTCCCTGCGGAGCCCCTCCCCACCGGGTCACCACACAAACACCCCGCCCAGCTCAGGTCAACATTTACATGGGTGGAAATAGTCTGAGCTTCCCACTGACACACACACTTATTTACACACACTTATTTACACACCCTTGGATTGAAAGCTGGCTGTGGAGCTGGAGGATAAAGACAAAAATCAGATCCTTTCAGGATTACATCAGCTTCTTTAGGAACCTAAATTTAGAGTATGTGTAGGTGTCACGGGCGGTTCTAGACAGGGGCCAGTGCCCCGTCTAGAACAGGTCTTGGCCCCTGTACTGATGAGATTATGATAAATCAGGTTCTTATCATGAAATGTGCTGGAACAAAAACCGTAGCTTGTTGATCCCCTGGACCAATTTCATTTTTTTTACCTTCACAGTTTTAATTAATCAGTTACTTATAAAAAGCAAGTTGTTGGACTTTTAGCTTCAGACGTATTGAGATAGGATCACAGTTTTCATCTGCAAGATCAGGGGTCTGCAACTCTGGAACCGTATATGGCTCTTTGGCACTTAATAAATTAAACAATGCCTTTTTTTTTCTGTGCCCCCATGAAAAAACGCTGGCCCCCCTGGTAAATTTGGTCTAGAACCGCCACTGGTAGGTGTCGGTGTTCTTGCGTCCCTATCTTTGTCAGGACCGTGCTGTTTGACCATTTTAAGGAGGACATGTCGATTTTAGTTGAGAGGTCCCTGGAAATTCATCTGGAAATATATCACAGTTTTAGACTTTGAAATGGTGCCGAGTCATGATTACTGACAAAGTCAGCAAGCGTCCTCACAAAGCACTATTTTTACACTTTTAAAGAAGTTTGTAAACATGGCATTTTAAAAAACAGACACTAAAACTAGGCAATTATAGTTTTCCAAGATATCCATAGTTTATTACCCTTCACTTTAATGATAGCAGGAATGACCGTTCAGATTTTCTCTGGCAGTGACAGAAGCCCTTCACTATGATGCTGCCACCACCGTGCTTGGAAGTTGGTGCAGTGTTCTTAGGTTTGAAGGTCTCAGCTTTGTAGAGTTTTCTTCCCAACTCAAAGAAAATTCAGAACCAGTTTAGATGGTTTTTGTCTTCGCACAGCAGATTAATGTTCGACCAGGAGTCATTTTGACCACTGGGGATCTGTCGATCCAGCACTCTGGCAATGGAGGCTGATAATTGTGTGACTGAGCCGTCTCCGTGTGGACAGACACTGCTTTTCATCTCTTTTGTTTACATGCATCAGCAAGCAACGTTTGCGAGCCGCGTTGACGCGTGCCATGCCGCTTGCAGCTCTGAACCGTCACCGTTTGGGAAACGTCGCCCGCTTCCTGTTTCTTTGGACGGCGGCTTTGTGGCTCCATGGCAACCGCTCGGCAGTATAACAGCATCTGACAATTTGTGGCCGCTCCTGACCAAAACGCCACACTTGAGGTTTACATGAATCACGTAATTGGGCAAAAATACTGCGGCTTCCAAATGTGGCATTCCTGACTCCAGATTTACTGGGTTTCTTCCTTCGGCTGAATGTTTTTCATGTGAACGAGCCTAAAGGCAATAAATGAGAAAATCATCACAGTGTAGAAATGTCCACCTACCCTTTCACTTCAAGTCTTGTGCAGCTGATGGGTAGATTCTAAAACAGGAGAACTAGAAAGGCTTAAATCCTCTAACTATACCTTCCACTTTACCTGAACGTGGCTAAATGATCAGTTTGTCATTTTTTTAAAGCACTGAGTGATGATTGTTGGGGAACTTTGTGATAAATGAACACACAGTGAAGTACTTTCTCAACTAATGACATCTGGCTTGTGCTGGTTGTTTCAGATCACATTTTGACTATAATGAGCCTTAAAGGATTGTAGGTTTCATCTTATATGCAATTAAAGGTTTGTTAAAACATAGTTGGTCATTTCTGGGGATGTTTATGCCAGGTTAAAACAACAGGTTGAAGAATAATTCATGTAAATGTAAAATCTGGAGCCAATTCTCCTTTTTGATGAACCAGCTGCACATCCAGACACCTCAAAAAGATTAGTTTGTCTAGTTTTAGATCGAGTGGAGCAAAAAGGTACAGAATCTGAGCCTCATTTGCATTTTGGGAACCAAAACCAACACGGGTCTTAGCCAGTATAGGACCTAAAAGAGTTTGTGGAAACCAAGCTGAGATGACTGACAGAAACATGGCTGCAACAGTCAAATCAGGTCAGAATTAGGAGTCAATGTTTGTTAGAAAACCGCAGATCTCCTTTGTCCGAGAAGATGATGATACTTCTTGAACATCTTGAACCCATCACTCACTTTGATAGGTACACCTTGATAGCACCAGTTCGGATTCCCTTTTGCCTTCAGAGCAGCCTTAATTCCTCATGGCAAAGATTCAACGAGGTCTTTGGTCCATATTAATATCACGGCATCACAAAGTTGCTGCAGATCTGTCGTCTGAACATGCATGATAAAAATCTCCTGTCCCTCCACATCCCAAAGCTGCTCTGTTGAAGAGAGACACAGGAGGTCAGTGAACTCATCAAGACACCAGTTTGAGACAATGAGCTTTGGGACCTTGAGGATCATCCTGCTGGAAGCATCCATCAGAAGATGGGTCCACTGTGGTCATGAAGGGATGGAGATGATCAGGAACAGCAAGCACTCAGGTAGGCTGTGGGGGTTCTCAGTTCACCAATAGGCCCAAAGTGTGCCAAGGAAATATCCCCCACATCATGACACCACCACCACTAGCCTGAGCTGTAGATGCACAGCAGGAAGGGTCCATCCTTTGATATATACACTCCAAATCCTGACCCAACCATCTGACTGTTTCAGATAATATCAAGCATCGCTTTACCAACATCTTATTGTCCAAAGTTAGTGAGTCCTCTGTTGCTGTAGCTCATTTGCTTCAAGGCTCCACGTGTTGAATATTCAGCAACGGTGTTCTGCATTCATTGGTTATACATCGAGACGTTTCTGTTCACACACAGCTGCTGCTGCTGGATGGAAATTCTCTCTTTTCCAAACCATCTTAGTAAACCTGAGAAATGGTTGTATGAATATCTCGGTAGATCAGCAGTTTCTGGAATATTCAGACCAGCCGATCTGGCACCAAGAACCATGCCACATTAAGAGTCTCCAACGTCTCCTTTCTTCTCTGTTCTGATGTTTGGTTTGAACTTCAGCAAGTTGTTTTCTCCAGGACCAAATGCCTGAATGAATCGATTCTTAATAAAGTGTCTGGTAACTGTATAAAGAAGAATTAATTGTATTAGAGCAGCATAATCAACCGCTATTGATGATATGGTCCTAGTTGGTTGAAAGTAAGCAGGTTTGCTGATGATGGCATGATTTATGTTGGAATCTGATTAATGAACTTCATT
The DNA here is from genome assembly GCA_963556495.2 of Valencia hispanica. Taxonomy (NCBI): domain Eukaryota; kingdom Metazoa; phylum Chordata; class Actinopteri; order Cyprinodontiformes; family Valenciidae; genus Valencia; species Valencia hispanica. The sequence continues at coordinate 28,422,860 of OY747723.1, forward strand.
GACTTCATTAGTGAAGTCCTCCACTGATGGAGAAGTTTTAAGTTCATAATTTATTTTCCCTCAACTTTATATGCAATTCCATACTTATTTCTACATCTAAAAGCGTAGCAGATGCACCACCAGCTACCAACGTAATTACCTTTTATGGTATGTTTCATATAGTCAGAATATTCAGGTGTTACATAAAAGTAGTTTTGTATCATATGTGATTTGTTTTTTGACTGAACTTCCTTTAATAGGTGGGATCGTAATTTTTTTCACATGGGGCTGGAGTGAAGATGGTAAACGGCTCCTTATCTCACCCATGTGAGGAATTCATGGCTGAGGTGGGAAGTGGGTGAAGCTAGAAGGAGCTGGGATTTCATACGAACTGGGGGCGCACACATTGGTGTGAAAACCATGGAGATATTTAGCTGGAAGACTTGAATGAAGGACTGTCAGATGATTTTAAAAGATAAATGTAGGGTGTGACTCATGTTTTCGTTCTAGCAGTTAGGTTCTTCATCTGGTCTTTTATAGGTTATAAGGTTTATTTTCTGTATAAATCTATAAAGTAAGCAAACCAGTTTGCTTTTGGGCTGTGCTCAACAATCCAGGACGGTGACTCTGAGGACCTTCTTTAGTCTGACAGGTTTGCTTTGATTTATCATGGGGCTTAATCCACATCAATCCATCTGTCACTGGAACTGGGTCGAGACTGGGAGACCAAAATGTCCTGCGGCAGGTTGTTAATGTGACAGCTGGGACACTGGTCGACCCCCAGCAGCCTGGTAAGGTGATGAAATACAGTATTGTCTCTTGTTTTCAGAGGGTAACGTCACAAAAACAAACAAAAAAGTTCAGATGTTGCACGTTTGTTCAAGTTCAGGACCTAATTAAACTGATTTGGCCTAGTCAGGTCATAAAGTTACTCAAATTTACCGTAATTTTTGGAACATAAGCCACAATTTTTCCACACGCTTTGGACCCTATGTCCTATACAATGAAGCAGCCAATTTACACATTTTATTTTATTTTTACTGGCTGGCGGCCTCCGGGGGTCACTATAGCAGGAAGCGCAAAAGTGAGACAGACATGTGGGGAAAGATAATGCGCTGAACAAGACACTACCGGTACTTTTCATGCACACACCCTCATCATGGAAAACACACGAAGAAATGCAGCTTTTAAGAGCGATCGAGCTGGCCGTCAAAGAAAGAAAAAAAGCTACTGCATGTTAGCTTGGCATCGATGGTGAGATGTTGGAGGAGACAGCGGGAAGAACTGACTCGGTGTAAAAAGACGACAAAAGCTTTTAGAGGCAAAAAGACCCTGAAGAAGACTACTTCAGTGGCTTTAGTGAGGAAGATGAAGATGGCGACCAATGACTTTTCTGGTGGGCTAAAGTATGTTTTATTTTCTAACCAGACATGTTACTGTCGTGTTGTGTTGGTGCCGTACTGCCCATATTCAGACAGAGTGTGAAATAAAAAGCACGTCTTAAATTAAAACTAGAAATAAAATTTCTCTTAATGAGACGCACGACTGTGTTCGTGCTGTCGCTGGGCTCTTCCAGGGGAGATTCGTGTGTATTGTAAATATCTCATGTTACAACATGAAAACTTGGAGTTTATATTCAGGTGCGGCCTATATACATGTACAAAATTTATTTTCTTTTAAAGTTTAGCTGGTGCGGCTTATACTCGGGTCCCCTCAATAGTCCCGAAAATTACAGTAAGTGTTTAAAAACTACAAAAAATTACAGAAAGTAGCAAACAAGGTGCACAAAAACAATATTTTACTGTCCATTAAAGGGAAGGTATGAATCAATTGTCATTACGCTACCACCCGAATAATCAGAGATAATAGTTCTGATTCAGAGTCGAAATTCACTTCAATCAAGCATAGATTCAAGGAGATAATTAAATCTTCAATATTAAGATAAAAATAAAAATGACAGATCAGTCTGGGAAGGGATCAAAGATGTTCCAAGACACTGACAGAACCAAACTCTCAAAGTCGATTCTGGTTGCGTTAAATGTTTAATTACGGCATACGCCAAGTCTAGATTTTGAGTGAACCTCTGCAAGTTCTGTTTATTTAGTCTCCGTTTGTTTAACGCCTTCACCAACCTTTTGGAGGCCCTTTTTTGTACCAACAACCTCTGTTGTGTCAAACAGAACCAGTTGTGTTGTAAGGGTTCCAGACGGTTCCCTAAGCATGTGTTGGACCCAGAAAGGCTCTTTGTCCTTTTTCTGAGTGGGTTCTGTTGTGAAGGACTGGTAGATTGATGGTTAAGGTTGTCCTGTTAATCCCTCCTTTAGATTAAAATAGGCAGAAAAATCTGAATTACACCATCATAATCATTTTGGACCTGGCCGTAGGTCATTTTCAGGTTTCTCATGGTAGTTTATTGTCCTCTACAAACTTTAGATTTTCCATGTTGATCCTTTCAAGGAATATTTTTTCCTAAAATGATAAAATCTTCTTCCACAATGGAAAGGTAGAATTTATGCTTCAGATAGGCGCTGCAGCATTAAGCTCAATAATACAGTAACAAATGCTACTAATCAGGAGAATTCACAGATCAGGACATCTTCAGATTCAGTTTGCGTTAGTTTCTGTATAACTTTGTATTGTCTCTGTATAGCTATTGATATCTACTGAGTTTCTTATGAATGAAATCGACCGGCCTCCTGCAGTTCGAGTCCAAAGGAATCCCAACCGGCCTGCAAACAGTGACAGAGCCTCCTTTTTTCTGATTCTTGTCAGCTGCACAGTTTCAGGTTCTGGGCCTGTAATTAGGCCCTCTGTGGTCACGGCCGCTCCCCGCCTTCTGGGCCCGGTCCCAGCCCGGACGGGCCGAGCACGGCGTTCCTCAAAGACATCATGAGGCGGTGAGCGACATTAGAGCGGTGGCACGTGAAGTCGCTCTGCTTGGCTGACCGCTGCCGCCGTTTTCAGAGGTGCCCCCTCATCACGTTTTAGCTCTGAGGAGGTTAGGATCCACGTAAATCTTTGGCCTGGACCCTCTCCGTCTATCATCGGCCCCACAGCACACCTGGCAACACTCTGAAGCAGGTAGATCAAGTCAAGGTGTGGGTGAGGCTGGGGTCTTATTCAAAGCTCCAAGATACACAGACACATCTCTTCGATTTATGACATTTCTGGCATGTGTTTCCTTACAACATGACTCTGGTCTCTGCTCAGGTTTAACTACTGTCATTTAGAGGCTTTTCTTTCCCTTCTCTTTTAATAAAATCTGTTTTTCAGCATATGATCATTTCAGCAAACAATTCAACCAATTCAGCCTCTCTTACCAATTAGCAGTCAAATGATGACCAGGAGAAAATGGTACATTTGCCCAATGGGCTACAAGACCAGAGAAGGCAACAGCTGTTGGTATTATTATTGGGAAATGGTAGAACTATGCCAGAGTGGAGCTCCATATTAGGCCTTGCCTCTTGATGGAGGACAATGATATAAAAGGTGAAGGTTCAACTCTGAAGGCAGGAAGGACCAGAGGATGCTGAAATGGACTGAAGTCATTCTGCTTTAGAAGCTACAAATACAGACGGGTCTCAAGTCTTCCATGGAACATCTAAAGTCTGGTTCACACAGCAAGATAATTATGACGGTTTCTGACCCGATTCTCCTATTCCGACAACCTTAGGGACGCCCCGATCAGCGTGATGCCGCTAAAGATGATCCTAACAGGTATTCCTGTCGTGTGTGGTGGGTTCAGAACGCTCTGGTCTGGTTGGAAGGACGTCTGGACCGCTCCGATCACAAATCGCGGAAATTCAACATGTTTGAGTGTCTTGGCCCGATACACCAGAGTGTGTGGTGTGTTCCGAGGACAAGCGAGACGGGCAGCAATGTACCTTGGAAGCGTCTAGCCTGCCTTCCTCCTCGTCTGCCATGTTTTTTTACTATGAAGTCACGTTTGATCTTGTGAAGTTTTGCGAGATTTCCCATCGGGCCTGGGAATGTTCATGAGGCAAATCCGTCCTTGTGTGGTGTCTCGGCATTGCCATGTGGCAGCACACCGCACACTGTAGAACCAAAACTGTTACATCCATGATCCGTGTGTGTGGTCTCCCAGGTTTTTAAAAATCTTGCCGGGTGAACCAGGCCTAAATCAGAGGTGCCCAAGTCCAGTCCTCCAGAGCTACAATCCTGAAACTTTTGGATGTTTTCCCTCTCCAACACACCTGAATTTAATGGCTGAATTCCCTCATCAGAAGGTCATTCAGTTCTGTAGACGCCTGGTAACGAGCCAATCATTTCAATCAGGTGTGTTGGAACCAGGATCCATGCAGAAGTTGCAGTGTGGTAGCTCTCCAGGACTGGACCAGTGATGCAGAGATGACCAATGTTGAGGTCAATGGCATCAATGTGAGAAGTAACACCCAATAAGCACCATCCAAACAGTCAAGCACGGAGGTGGAAGCATTATGCTTTGAGCTTCGTCCAGAGTCTACAGGTCTAATTAGCGACCATGGTGAACCTTCCTCCTTCAGGAATAACTTTAAAGACTGGGCATAGATGGGTCCTCTATCACCAAGGCAACAAAGTGATAAATGAGCATTTTGGGAAGTCTCCTAGCCAGTTTTGCAGACTTCTGATGGACAGAATGTCTTTGGGGAGGGCAGATGCTTCATTTGCGAAGAAGAATTAAGAAGTTCCTGTTAGGAAATGTTCTCCACTTTTTAAAATGTATTTTTGGAACGGCGAGATCTTCTCCTAAACTGAGGAAGATATTTGTACTATCTGGACTATCCATTCATCCATCCGTTATCTATAGCCGCTCAGTGTAGCCGGTTCTGCCGGTGCCCATCTCAGCACATTTTCAGCGTAATCTCTAAGGACGTTGGGTTAAAACGCACTCGTTGGGTCGGAACGAGAAGCTGAGGTCACAATGAGCAAAAACGCTGTTGAAAGGAATGAGGGAGAGTAAATATGAGGTCAGAAGCGAGGATGAGGAGTGGGAGACTCTCTGGCTCCAGACCCCCCCACTGAAAAAACAAGAGCAGCTCATCTAAAATCAGACCTGTTTACCTGCTAATAATAGAGAAACACCAGCAGGCATGCCAGCTCTTCCCCGTCCTCTCATCACCTTCCCCACACACGATGCTTTACTGTGGGCCCGCTTTGGAGGCGGGGCCACCAGGTGAGCTCCTCCTCCTCCGTTTGTTCTTGGTGGACTTTGTTCTGTCATAGAAGCAGGGAGGACATTTCCATCGGGTTACACAGCCTGACAGAACGAGAGAGAGTTTATTGACCTGCTGTAATCGCCTTTTTTATTCCCTCGTCTGGTGTTTCCTTTCTGGTCAGCTGCAGCTAACAACCCTCCTGTTCACTCCCTGAGGCCTCATTACCAAAAATACAGTGATGTATGGAAGGCCAGTTATGCCAGGAGGAGGAGAAGGTTCTTCTACTCTACCATGGCAATGATCTACGTAGATTAACCCCCTGAATCTGCAGGTCTACAGAGGTTGAGTTCTCACAGCTTTCAGATATAGCTTTTGGCTAGGACTGTGCTGGAAAAAATAGATTCTGAATCAATTCTTATAAAAATCAGTTAAATCGTTTAACATCGTTTGCCCTTTTTACAGCTAGAATAGGAGGGAAAAGTCCAGAAGGGCTTTTTAAGGCTTTTAGATCTGAAGGGGTTAATACAGTTTCCCCCGGTGTATAAGGGGCATATAATTAAGGCAACAGCTAAAAAAAAACAAAAACGTTTTTAATAGCACTGACCCATATCAGTATCTGATTGGAACAGATTGGATTGGATCGTGATAATAGATTCCAACTCTTGAAATTTAAAATCGATACCCAGCTCTGCTTTTGGCTGGTTCTCATTCAAAACGCTGAGCATGTCCCAGAACATACCAACAAGGTAACAGAGAGGTTGAAGAAGAATCACCTTCATTTTGTGCTGGGCGATATAAAAGGTAGAAATGATATAAGTTCAGCCAAAGGTAGAGATTTTGACTATACCAGCCCTACAGCGATTGCGCATTTTGATGATGTCGTCAAGGAGGATAAGTACTGATGTTCAGTGTTCGTCTTTACGCTACATACTGCAAGTTTAAAATGTGTTGTTTTCCACTTAACAGAAAAGAAACCTGTTGAACTTGAAGCCTATTAAATTCAAGTATGTGCAGCTTTATTTTTGTGCGATATTACATTTATAAAAAAGTAACCAGGAATGCGGACAATTTGGAACTTTGTGGGGTTTTTTCATAACATTTTGCTTTTAATTTAATTAAGATATCTTTGTGTTTATGTTGGGAATTTTTGTGTTGCATTTTCTGGAAAAAAGATTTGAATATTCTTTTAAGGCATTTTGCACAATACATGTTCTTTAAATCAAATCAAAACTTTATTTATAAAGCGCTTTTCATACAAGAAGTTGCATCACAAAGTGCTTTACAGATTAAAATGACTCCACATAAACCATATTCCCATCCCTCCCCCACAGATTTAAAAGCATGGTCACAGTTATAAGCCCCTCCCCCCAACCCATCTCCCATGCACACACAGTTAAAAGCAACAGTAAAAAAGGACATTGGGCCGAGTGCAGATGAACCATGCAAGGAAACGCCATCAGAGGAGCCATCTGCACCGGCAGCAGTAGATCAACAGCTGCAGCCGAGGCACCGACACAGGGCGCCCAGTGGAGGCAAGGCCAAGACCCCCACCTCCACCCAAGCAGCCACAGCCGACCACCGCTCCCGGGGCAGAGGGCTCCCATACAGTGGTGGTTCTAGACCAAATTTACCAGGGGGGGGGCAGAGTTTGTTCATGGGGGCACAAAATTCAAATTCAATTCAAAAATACTTTATTGATCCCAGAGGGAAATTAAGTGGAATTAAGTAAATTAAAACAAAAGAATAAAACAATATTTCAATATGCCATCGTTTAATATATTAAATGAGCCAAAGGGACTCTTGTGGCTCCCGATCCAGCAGATGAAACTCAACATGGCTGAAGCTAAAAGTTCAACACATTCATTTTTAACTCATTGTTAAAATAAAACTTTAAATGTAAGAAATGAAATCGGTCCAAGAGATAATTTAGTTATGGTTTCTGTCCTAAATCATCTTAAAAAACTGATTTGGTATTATTTCTGCAGTACAGGGGCCATAAGAGGGGCCAGGATCAGTTCTACGGGGGCACTGGCCCCCGCTGGCCCCCGTCTAGAACCGCCCATGCTGCCATAAATGGCATTCTAAACTTTTTTGAATTTGTTGTTCTGCTGCAATGTATCTGAAAAGTGAGAATGTTCATAAACAGTCATTTTGACATATATAAGGAAAAGAAAAATTTTTTATCGCAATAGATATCGTTACCTCACATGCTTCAGATTATATCACGATATAGATTTGAGGTCATATCGCCCGGCCATGCGTTCAGGTCACAGAGAGGCCAGTCTCCAAACCTTAATCCTACAGAACCCACCTGGAGAGGGGTTCCTGCTTTGTACAGGACCGGGCCTTGAGAAGCCCCAGGATCCGAGGGTTTATCACCAGGTGCTTGAAGCAACTCCAGGAGGCTGTCCTGTAGAGCTGGGGATCGTTTCAAGTTTCAAAAATCGGTTTGATTCTGATTCTGGAGACGTAGAATCGATTATGACTGGCACATGTTTGGGATGACTTCATCAGAAATGCACCATAACGTTCCACTGCTTTTAATTAGTCGCCCGAAGCGTCTAATCAAAGTAGCGGGAATTTCACCATCGCCTCAGTTTTTTTTGAAAGAACGTGCAGAATTGGCTGGTAGTTGTCGTGTTTGCCGTCTGGTTTCTGGGTTTCCCACCCGGACCTCGTTACCTTCGCGATCTTAGAGAAGTCAATTTGAGGAACATTAGTAACAGGGACGTAAGAAAATATTCATACGCAGAGAGATCGCGATGTTTTATATCACAATATTGTATCGATATTCAAAAGCAATGCATCAATTCTTTTTTCATTTTTGTAGTCAATATAAAAGTGTGACTGGTAGTTTGTGGCTGTTTTCACCTTCTTGGTTCCAGTGGATCAATTAGATCTAGTAATAAAACTGGATGTTAAAGTATGAAACAGGTTGGCGTGTTTAGAATGATGGGACAGTTTTTCTACAGTTCAATTCAGTTTAAAAAAAATCACAATATATAGTCTTACTTATAGTATCGCGATATATTGTATCGCCAGGTTTTTACCAATTCACATCCCTAATTAGGAACCAAATGTTTGACAAGTCCAACTCTTTGGCTCCTCCCCCTTCATCTCTGTCGTGCTTGAGCTTCTGCCTCCATCTGCTCGTTAGTCGGGTCTAAAACCAATTAGGATGTTACCCAGGCTGTTACAGAAACAGCAGCAGCTGGACCAAATATTGGTGGGATCATTTGCGTTGTCTTCAAACAGAGCTAATGAAGGGATATTTATATGTCTAACAGATTTGTAGAATATAGATAAGATTCATGGCTAAAAATGGCAGCTATAAATAGTAATATCCTGTCGGTGATACTAATTGGCTTCCGCGCGGAGGTCAGGAGGGGATTCGAACCATCGAATGTAGTGTTGATTTCATTGCTTCAGGGCAGCTGGATCCAACAAATTGACCTCAGCGTTTCACATGAAATGATCTGAAGTGAGCTGGTGTGCAGCCAGAGACGTGTGTGTGTGGTGGGGGGATAAAGAGAGAATAAGGTGGGCTTTCTGCTGCTTTCTCTGCCCCCAGCACATTGGTTCCTCTGTCCCGAGCCTCGCCAGGGCCGACGTTTATTTTTACGATATTTAAACAAACAAATAACAAAAATAAATCAATGAGAAACCCCGAAACCTGACCAAAAGTGTGTTTAGGAGCCCCTCTGCCCTGTCAGCGAGGGGGAGACCACCAATTTCTCCTGGTCAATATTTGAGGAGCTAATTTGGAGAGTTTGTCCTCTCCTTTGCAGAGAAAAAAAAGAGGATTTAGTGAACAGCGAGTGTTTCTCTATCAGTGGTGCTTTCGCATAATGTGTCAGGAGTTGCCTTATCCGTCAGTTGTTGCCGCTCGCCGCGCCGCCTGTGGTCGGCTGTGCCAATAACACAGCTGTGATTAGAGGCTTATCGCAGCGCCGGCACGCCCTGCATTACACCTCAGACATGTGACCCCCCCCCCCCCCCCCCTGCTGTAAATCTGACTCAACTCTCAGGCACCGGAGGGGTCCGGTCCTCAAGGATTTATGGGTCTGATCCCAATCACACCAGATGAATATCTCTGCGGACAAAACAATAAAGCTAAATGTAGATGTATGGCTCTATATATGTTGACTTCCATGTGAAAGAAATTACTGGAAACTAAAACTAGCTACGGTGTTGCAGAATATCATCGAAAAGTTCATTTATTTTAGTCACTCAATTCAAAAAGTGAAAATGATTTCCTATACAGTTGGCTTGGACTTTAAAAAAAAGTTAAGTGAAAGGAAAAAAGTCTGATAGATGGTGCACAAGCAAACAGGCCTGACTAAAGAGAATCAGTGGGGTATCGTTCAGAGGAAGAGGAGAGACAACAACGCAGACAAGCTGACGGTCACCATCAAAGCAACCGTGGCTTCCTGAACACCTCAGCAGAACCACAGGTTTATCTTCTCAATGCCACGCTGCATTGATGCAATAATGCAAAAGGAGCCCCAACCAACTATGAGCACATGGACATACTTTATAGTAAGCCAACATGCCGGTTCTCTTGCTAAGAACAGGTTACTAAGTGAAGAAAAGTTACTAAGTGACACCGAGCACACGTCCCAAGTCTGGCGGGGAAAACAACATTTTCCCGAAACTTTACACAAGATTACATGAACATATTGTTCCACATGATGCAAACTGAAACATTTATCAAGGTAAGGCAATTTTATTTGTATAGCACACTTTCAACAACAAGGTAATTCAAGGTGCTTTACATGATTAGAGAATAAAGTTGTTTTTAAAAACCACACAAACAAAGCATATGAGACCTACAAAACATTACATGAATTTAGGATAAAGTAAAAACAGCAACAAGGCATGAAGCACACACACCATACGATACATGAAAGCATTACTTAAAGGCAGCTCTAAACAGAGACGTTTTTAGTTGGGATTTAAAAGAACTCTGTATTTCAGCAGCTTTGCAGTTTTCTGGAAGTTTGTTCCAGATTAGAGGAGAATAGAAACTGAAAGCTGCTTCTCCATGTTTGGTTCTGATTCTAGGGATGCTGAGTAGACTGGAATTAGAGGACCTGAGTGGTCTGGGGGGGGTTGCTATAGTAACAGTAGATCATCATATTTTGGTGCTAAGCCATTCAATGATCTATAAACTAGTAAAAGTATTTAGAAGTCTATTCTCTGAGCTACAGGGAGCCAGTGTAAGGACTTTAGAACTGGGGGGATGTGCTCTACTTTCCTGGTTCTAGTGAGGAACACGAGCAGCAGCGTTCTGGATCAGCTGCAGCTGTCTGATTGACTTTTTAGGCAGACCTGTGAAGACGCTGTTGCAGTAATCAATCCGACTAAAGATAAACGCATGGATGAGTTTTTCTAGGTCCTGTTGCGACATCAGTCGTTTAATCCTAGAGATGTTCTTCAGGTGATAGAACGCTGACCTTGTTATTGACCTTTATGTGACCCTGGAGGTTCAGGTCTGAGTCCATTACTACACCTAGGTTTCGAGCCTGATCAGTAGTTTCTAGCTGGATTAACTGGAGCTGTGTGCTGACTGTTGATCGTTTCTCTTTAGGTCCAAAAATAATTACTTGTTTTGTTTCTATTCAGCTGGAGAAAGTTATGGCTCATCCATCCATTGATTTGCTCGATGCATTTACTTAGGGTTTGAATTGGTTCAAAGTCACCTGGTGACATCGTAATGTAGAGCTTAGTATCATCTGCATAGTTATGGTAGCTAATCTTATTGGTTGTTATAATCTGGGCTAGTGGGGACATGTAGATATTAAATAAGAGGGGCCCCAGGATGGAGCCCAAATGCTCTGGACAGAAAAACCTTCCTAATGGATTCCCAGGTTCAGACTGTATCAGAACTGTTTTGGGGAAGCCATGTTTGTGGGGGAGGAGTCGTCAGGAGGTACAGCTCAACAAATCACCGGTCGACTAGGTCTAACATGAGATTCTTTCCATTCCTCCATTGTATTCTTTGGTACCAATTTATGATATATTTTTTTTCTTTGAGTTAATAGCTTATAACCTGGATCATAAAACTCTCAAACTTCAGGCTTTAAATACTTTTATTTTCATGCTTTGTTCACGCCACAGTAATGTGAAATCTCAGATTCTCTCCTCCCTTCAGACTCTTCCTCTGCTGTGGTCTGAACCATCGGACTCTCTGGGCTTCGACGCCGACCTCCAGCAGCTGTACGCCGTCGTCGTCACTCACAGGGGCGGACGAAAGCGCAAACGGCCCGAAGTGACGGGTGCTGAACGGGACCGGCCGTCACCAGAACCACCAGCCCAGACGTTAACGCCAGGTCGGTCTTAACTGTGACGGTTAGGTTAGGGACGCTTCAGGGTTCTTAAACACATGCCTTATGCCTCGCTTTTACTATCAGCTAAAACTTCCATATAGTAAAAGTCACATGTTTCAAGTGGTGCCATTAAATACTCAATTTGCCTTTCGGAAAAACTGCAAAAATGAATCAAAGACCTGCACTAAGTAAAGACTCCGCCTTTCTGTCTGCATCCTTCAGACGTCGGGTCTGTCAGAGACGACCCAGCGAGGGACAGAAATCAGAGCTCCGACGAACAGGTCGACATCAAGAACACCATCAGACTGGCAGCACAGGCCAAGGTACAGCAATACTCACGCTGATCCCGTTTTTTTGTGAACGTCACAAATCTGGCGGCAGGAAGAAATGCACCGTTCAAAATAAAGTTATAGACCAGAGACATGGAGGGGGCAGAGCAAACGTGTGGAAGAAGGTGGTCTTCCTTTTTAACCTGCATGAAAACACTGTGTGGAGGTAAACTAATACTGAGTAAGCTATAGCCCATGGTGGAACATGGTGGCGGCAGCATCATGCTGTGGAGTTGGAGCTAAACCCTGAATGAAACAGTAATGGCTGGTAGAAGACCTGCAGCAAACAGTGCTTCCTGAATGAATTGACTCAAGGGAGGCTGAACGCAAATGCAGGCCACACTTTTCAGATTTGGTTAAAAAACGGCACAAAATCCAGAAAACTCCAAGGGTTAGAAAAACACGGGAGAAAAATGAAACTAAAACAGACCAAAGAAAATGATTTAGTTAAAAAATTATTCTTCTGTAGTTAATAAAGTAGATTTCAGTTCATGATTTCAGAGGATAAACTTAGATGATGGATTTAAGACGTTTCTTTTCCCCTCCTGCAGTCTGCACTCGTCACGACGACTCGTCCTGCGGAGCGACAGACCTCCAAACCAAAGAAGAAGAAAGTGGGGTTGTTCAGATGACGAAGCAGAGTTTTAAAGACACCGAATTGGGTTTTAATCATGTTTTAAATGAAATTGTTCAGATTGTCCGTTTTTACTTTTTAAGCCGTCGACTGTTTTAACTTTATGTGAAATAAACGTAAACATTTAAATGTTTTTGTTGCTCTTTTCTTGCGTAACTTGCTCCGTCAGGTCCTGAGGAAGGTTTCAAAGCGGACACAATGAGCCGCTCTCCTCTTTCTGGGATGTTGACTCAAGGTGTCGCAGCATCCCGGGAATGCCATTGAAGTCCTTATTGAAGGAGTCACTGTTTGCCCCGTCGGCTCCCAGATCCTTTTAAGTGTCTCATGCTGCAGACGTCCTGAGAGAAGCTTCAGTTCCCTGAAAATCAGATCTAACACAGATCCATCTCAATAAATGGAATGTTTATTGATTTCAGTGCTAATTTATTCAAAAGGCAGCATTTAACCATAGAAGGGTTCTAAATGCAAGGAAAGAGCTAATGGAGCAGGTTTGGATCAGTGGTATGGCTCTCTGCCCAGGGCGCCTCTCCACCTGAGGACAAAGTATTGCTGCTGCTGGTGGTGAATTAAAAAGGTCATTCAGTTGTTTTGGACTGTAGAAAAAAAAAAAAAAGATCCTTTCTAGTTGAACACCTGGAACAGTGAGGCTGATCAAACCTGAACACAAATGTAGATTCAGCAGATAAAGGTAAAAACTGCAAGTGAAAATGTAAAGAATTATGAGTTATTTATTCAGTTTTTTGGGGTTATCTTATGCCACTCTGATGTCTTTGTGCTGAGAAGAAACACCTGCCCAGGTGTTTGCACTCCCGGCTCCTTAATGCCAGGCCGAGCGCCTCCTGTACCATCACGATGGGAGGAGAGGACCCGGCAGAGGGCAGGTCCAGCAGGGCGCGGTCCTCCTCCTCATCTGTCCTGCAGCGGGATCTCTTCCATTCCCACTCAGCTGCCAGCAGCGGCGCACTGAGACGCAACAAACCGCTGCGGGACATCCTGCCGGCCCACGCAGCGGCGCGCCTCCGCGTCTGTCTCACAGCTCGGACACAGAGGGGCAGCTTTGAACCTGCCTGCCAAAATAAACTCGCCTCACCTATTTATGCGCCACTGCCTCCGCGCCCCGGGGCAGCTCCTCTCCAGCGGCGCTTTGGACACTTTTACGCGCGGGGGGGGGGGTGGTCACTGGTGGGGACTCTGCGATGAGTCCTGCTCCTCCAGTTTAAGATTCACTGAGGGGAGCCCACCTGAGGTAAACGGGACACTTTTACGCGTCTTTGGGGGGAATGCAGCTCCCCGCGCTGGTGACGTGCCTGGCCGGCTGCGCCTTCCTCCTGTCGCCGCTCAGCCAGGGCTGCGGGCCGGGTAAGGGCCACGGCCGGAGGCGGGCCCCTCGGAAGCTGGTGCCGCTCACCTTAAAGCAGTTCAGTCCCAACGTGGCCGAGCAAACGCTGGGGGCCAGCGGCAAGTTCGAGGGGAAGATCACCCGGAACTCTGAGCGCTTCAAGGAGCTCATCCCCAACTACAACCCGGACATCATCTTCAAGGATGAGGAGAACACAGGTGCAGACCGCCTGATGACGCAGGTAACACGCTGCACTTTGTCCCCTCTTATCTGTAACGGGTTTACCTTCTAACACATCCAGGGTAGAAAGAGCAGAGAATGTTTTAAATGCATGAGTAACTTTGGGCTTAAAGTCGGGTTTAAGCTGGACTCTACCCCCCACCTCCTCCAACCCGATCCCTGCTTTACAAAAGCAGCCTGTCTGCGCAGCTCCTTCTGCAGCTGCCTGCGGCTTGTTGACACAGCGGAGTCTGACTGAGGTGACCAGCCCGAGTCCAGGCGGCTTCACTGTGGCCAGCCCCTGCGTAAAAAGAGGGCAACCCCTTCTAAAAATGTCCGCACAGCAGCCGCTCTTAATTAAAACACTCTGCCCTCTGTTTCGCAGCAGCTTCTTTTGGTGGAAAAACAGCCAATCGTCGTATTTGGTTATGGAGCCCGGGTCACGCGTGTCCCCATGTTTACCGCTTTTAGCCCCTCACTGGCCAGAGTTAACAGTCGCCTCTTGGACTGTCAGAAACTTTTATGACGTCTGCATTGATGTGGCCCCGCGAGGAATTTATTGGGCTCCCAATTTCCCCTGGAATAGAGTATTTATAACTGCTTTCTGTGACCGCGGGCTTCCTCCCGAGCGGCTGCGTGGATGTCCACAAACCCACGTGGGGGAAGGAATGCACGCTCCCGTTCGGAGCTGTCAAACGGGAGCGCGCACTGCTGAAAAAACCTTTTCTGCAAAAAAAAAAAAAAAAAAAAAAAAAAATCCGCTTGAAAAGATGCGGAAAATTCCTTAATTTGATCTTATCCAATGCATTTTAATCTTAACGTTTCCAATATTACAGATGAAACGCATTTAAATGGGAATAAAAGTGAGATGAGTGTAATGTTTTTGTGTTTTAATAATACGCTGGGCGCATTTTTCTTGCAGAACTGCTCACAATTTATGGGCTCCAAGCCGCAGGAGACAGCCTCCCGTTTGTCTTTTACTATTCCCTGTGACTTTTTGGGGTTGTTTTCGCAGCGCTCGTGTGAAAATAGCTCTCTTTACTTGTCTTGAAGCCTTAATTATGCGGATTTTTTTTAAACCCCTGCCACCATACTTTAGTTTTTATCCGCTTTTCCTGGGCGCCCCTGTGCTGCACACAGACGCGCCTGTTCAGGGGGAAGCCACACTGTAAAAAGTGCCACCTTTCATGTTTAATTAGTCGTTCTTTAATAGCTTTTTGTTACATTTATAACGTGGGTTGAAGATGAAACAAAAAGCATGATTTCTATTAAATAAAAAAATTATTCCATTATAGGATACTTCTAGCAACAAAGCACATTTCTCCCCTCAGCATATTGCAGATTATTTCCAAGAAAACATTTAAAAATGTGAAATATTTACCTACTTTACCTATTTTGTTTAAATCTATTTGAATTTTTTCTAGGGATAACGGGTCATTTGAGCGCAAAAGAGCGCTCAGTTGGACTCTTTTTGCAGCGCAAAGGTGCGCACAGGCGCACGTTGTCAGCCGGCGCTCAGTGTTTGTGCAGCCAGCGGTTTAGTGCCGCGACCGCCGCGACAGAAACCCCCGTCGCTCCGTGTATACCTTGAAAGGAAAACCAACAACATGTATCGTCTGATTTATGGAGTCCAGCTCGTTGCGCTGACCGCAGAAAATCCACACTGAACTCTGTGAAAAGGCATCTGTGGCCACCGAGCGCAGAGCTATTCTTATCCCAGGCAGCATGGAAAAAGACATTTATAGGGTTTGATCCCAGTCTGCAGGCCTGATAGAGCGAGGTCCATTCACTGAGGGGCGCTTTCACTGGGAACAAACCGGATTTATTCACACACAACAAATGATATTCGGGATTTTCATCAACATAGATGCATTCAAGTTTCCAGATTTGACCGTTTAGAAACGTGATTAATTGGATGCTGAGACATGAGTTGGATCTGAAATGCTTCATCACTGTAGGCTTTGTCAAAGGTAATAAGACTGCAGCTTTGAAATGGCATTTTAGAAACATTTGTTGCCAAAGAAAGAAGAAGTCCACCAGAATCAACTGAAACTCTGTTTATGTCCGTCAAGAAATTGATGAATTAAACAACACAATTCTGTTTGTCCCCTTTCTGGTTCATATTTCTGATCATCTCCTAAATTTATGACGATTTTATAATTGTAACATAAAATATCCAATAAATTTAGCCATACAGTTGTGATCTCGTTTTGTTAAAACTGTTTTATTACCTCCGCCAAAGAGTTTTCGCAACATAACACAAAAAGTCGTAGGTGGGTTTTGATGAAATTTTCAGGAAATCTCTGCAATGGGACCAGGAACAAGTGATTAGAATTTGGGAGGTGGTCCGGATCACCGTCCAGATCACCGTCTGGTTCCAGGAATTGCGTAAAGGATTATCTTTGCCTGTTTTCAGCATACCTGCATGTAGCTCCACAATAAAAACCCAGGATGCTTAGTTAAAAAATAAAATACAGGAAAACTTCCCAACAGGTTTTACAAGATATCAAAGATTGATCTGGATCCTGCCAAAATTCTGGATACAGTGATCCAGAACAAGGAAAAATAGGGGACCTTTTGGAGTTTTGATAACTGCAAGGGAACAAATTAAGGAAGGACTATAGACAGACAGAAAACACCAGAATATTGCCAAGACATTGTAGAATCTGAAGTATGCAAATGGATTTCATGCATCTTCAAAAGCTATAGTGCTAGATCCAGAACAAAACGGACATTACTGAAAACCCTTTTTATGTGAATAACTACGGAGCTGATGATATCAGTGTGAATCCATCTGCTAAAGGTATTTTTTCATGTTCTAGGAATCTAAAAAACGTCGAATTTTCTAGTCATATCAAATCAGATTTGATATGCCAATGATTTGCCAGTCCAAGGTATTATGGGAGGCCTAATTAGATCTGTGGCCCTTCTTCCTGTTAAGACCACCACCTCTAACAGCATACCTGTACAGATTTGGAGGGATCTGGAAGAGGGGGGCAGGTTTAGTTTAAAAGCAATGAGACGAGCAAAAACTGAAACTAGCAAACAATCTGTGGAAACAAACTGGACATAAACGTTTTAGAGGTTCGATGTAGAGCAGTGGATCATCCGCAAAGACGTTTACTGGTTGTTAGTAGACCTTTATTAGAAGACTATTTCAAGTCAAAACCTAGATGTGTTCATCACATGTTGGTACGCATTACCAGAAGGTATAATGTGCGGTGAATCCACAGCTTTTAGAGCTACCAAGAGAGGCAGACTCCGAGCCAAATTGGCAAGTAGAAGTGAAGTGGGAGACTGCCAGCTTCAGCTACTTGATTGTTGCTTTGCAAGCAGCTGGAATACTTTTAAGCGGCACCAAATGACATTAATGGGGACATAAGGAGTAAAAGAGCTCATCAGGCAGTTACCAGAGCGTCCTACAGTCAGTCAAAGCAGTGAGTGAAGGTTGGCAGATACAGAAGATGCCTCAGATACATCGGACAGGATTACCAGCACCGGCGAGAGTTTGAAAATGGTGACATTGGGGTTTTTCATTGTACTTTCACCCATTATGTATAGATTTTTTTTCTTGAATTTACTAAATTAATCTTTGCTCAGGGCTGTTTATTTAAAGCCTATTACCTTAAATATTGAGGAATAAAAAAAAAAAAAACACCTAAAACCACCTGAGGGAGATGGTTGGTCGATTTTACCCATCTGGGTTTGAAGTTCAGACACCCAGGAGGATTTAATAAATTCTGGGTTTTCTTATTGTTAGCTTTGAGGTCTACTAATATTGTGAAGATTCAACGTAATAATTCTGCAGGGTCTTTAAAAGAGCTAAAGAGGGAAAGAGTGCAAAGAGTTCCTCACCAGGAGCTCCTGTTTGCTCACCATGTTCAGACTCAAGGTTTGGAGGGATGCTCCTGACCAACCGAGCCACCCAACCTCACAGTCCCCCATTACACCCCCCCACATCCATCCCTAACAGCCTCCATGCTCCCCTCATCTCACCACAGAGAGTAAACATCATGCTGACCTGGGACAGCAGGGGTGCATTGTGGGAAGGCTGGAGCCACCAGTGAGGTGGGGGTAGTGGGGAGTCATTCGCTGCAGGTTGAATGGGTCTTTGTGAAGCTCCGTGTTTTTCTCAATGGTTCTCAAGTTGTGCAACAGAAGAAGAGAACAGGACCGAAAAACTCTCAACTATGAGGGTTTCATGAGTTTAAAGTAATATTAAAGCATTTTTATTACACGTATCCATAATGTTAGGTGTATTTATGGAATTATCTAAAAGGAATATCAGAAGAACAATGTAGGGTATGCATAAAAAAACGTTTTACCACTAAACAAGGACAGACGTTACATCATCAGTTAACATACATGCTCGGTTGATCACTTTTAAAACAAAAAGCATTGACATTCGTGGCTCAGAAGCAGATTGTCGTCTTCATATAAAGTTTAACCCTTTTCACTGACATTACCCTCGGATCTTAGCGTCTTACAGGAACCTCCCAACCAGAACAACACACCAAGTCCTCCTCATGAAGGAGAAGTTACCAAAGGAAGCAGTCCACCTCTCCCAGTTGAGAACCGAGACCTTGGATTTGGTGGAGCTGACGCTACATCCCGCCTACATCCCACTCAGCTGTAATCGGCTCCAATACAAGCAGAGGGTCACGTCTTGAAGACTCCCACAGAACGGCATCATCCCCGAAAAGTGTCCCAAGCCACATACTGTGCTCTCTACGACTAAACCATGAGATACTGAGTTCCAACCACGCTTGAAACGAGTCTTTGACCAGTAATGTGGGCTCTTGCTTTCGTGATACAGAAACTGGATAGTCCCTATGATGTGACCCTGGTGCCCACCACAAAATACCACTGGAGACTCCTCAGATCCACCGGACCAATGTGGACAGGACAGTAAAACTCTATGATCCCCTCAGCTTCTCAGCAGTGCAAAGATCTGGTCTCTAGTTCCAGAACCCTAGAAAGGAGAGGAGACTCTGAGTCGCTTTGACTAAACACGAAAGCTTGTTGACTTTTAATCATTTCGGTTGGCTTTACCGTCTGTCTCACCTACACCTTTCATGTCTCTCGTTCTGCAGCGCTGCAAAGACAAGCTGAACTCCCTGGCCATCTCTGTGATGAACCACTGGCCCGGGGTCCGGCTGCGGGTCACCGAGGGTTGGGACGAGGACGGCCACCACTCCACCAACTCTCTGCACTACGAGGGCCGGGCGGTGGACATCACCACCTCGGACCGGGACAGGGAAAAGTACGCCATGCTGGCGCGGCTGGCGGTGGAGGCCGGGTTCGACTGGGTCCACTACGAGTCCAGAGCGCACATCCACTGCAGCGTCAAGTCAGGTGGGCGATGCTTTTAGCAAGCTACAAAATTCCTTCGTCCAGTTTTGGGGAGTTTTGGACATTCAAACAGACTGAACCAAAGTGTTATCGTCCCAAACATTCTTCCTGGTCTTCGCTGTACATTGGAGGTTTTTTGTAAACACCCTCTCTGTGCTAAGTTACCTGCAACAATGTAGACTTTTAACCTCGCCATCCGGCTCTTGGTTGGTGCCACTAATTTCCTTATTAACAGCACCAGAAAATCACAGAGAATTCAGTTTTCCATTCACCTTATATTTAAAAAGTGTTTCCATGGAGACAAACAGCTGGATGGGATCATTTCAGTCAACGTTTTCCGATATGTATTTAGCCGTTGAATGCAGCAGAGTTTCACTTTAGCTGATGCGGTCACTCCTAAATGTTTCCTTGAATGTTTTAAAGGGATATTCCACCCCTAAGTGAAATATATTCCCCAGAGTTAGAGAAATGTGAAAAAGCATTTCGTAACCAGCCCAGTCATTCTCCTAATCTGGCAGCAGTCCGTTTGCTTTATCTTAGCATAAACAATGCAAGGGAATGAGAACAGCTAGCATTTGATGTGAAAAAGTCATGAAAGTTACTCAAAAACCATCCTAATCATTCCTTGTGACTTCAATAATCATATCGATTGCAAATGACAATATTTAACGCGAAGGAGTTACAGGAGCAGATTTGGGGTTGGGAATAGATTAGGACAAAGCACCGCCCGCTTCCAAAAACCTTTTAGTTTACATATTGTCACATAAAACCTGCTTCTGTTTATAGACTTATTTGAATCTAATCTCTAAGCTCTTTAAAGTCCTGACTTTGACTAGGCCATTGCATTCCTTTGATTCTTTTCTTGTTCGGCCATTTTAGCTGCTGTGTTCGGGATCTTTGTTCTGTTGATGACCCAGTTTGGGTCTGACGGCCTTGTGATCCTGTGGCTGCAGAACAAGCCCACATCCTCAGCCCTCCACCACCATGCTTGACAGTTTGAGTTGTATGGAAATGACCTCATGACCTCGCAAGATTAACGAACAGCAGCAGTTGCTTCTTTAAGGTCATTGCTGATTACTTTCCACTTTGGCATTCTTTTAACACGTACAGAGCTAAAGGCTCCTGTTCTCATACAGATGCTCTAACGGACCATGATCCAGTAACCAATGCAGCATCTCAGCACCTGGCTGCTACTTCCTCTTAAGGCCTCTAGAAAAACAAAAACTTGTGTGTTTTTGTGAACTCAAGGTTGGATTTAAGTCATTTTAAAACCTGGTGATGCTGAGAACGTGTTTATTATGTCCTTATAGATAAAACCCTAGAATAAGAGGATCTACTCTCCGCTTGTCTGGTCCATATCCAATATTAACTATGAGGAATGTAAGTCTGCATACAATTATTTCTATTGATCCTTCACAAATTACAATAACAATAGCACTGCAGAGAAAAAGCTTCAACATGGGGCTGAAAATGATTAAAAACAGGTTCAAAAATCTGTGATCGTTCAGTCAAAACGAACCAAACATTCAGGATTTAGCAAGGCCAAGGTCTAACTAGCAATAGGTGTAGTTTGTTTGGAAATTTGTGGACTGAACAAACCTTAGTTCCTGGTTTGTGTGTCCTGTAAGGATTTTGGATCTTGGCTTGTCCTATCAAACCATCGTCATCAGTGTGCAACATCACTGCATGAAGAGAGAATATGCAGCCTCCATAAGAAAACTGTGTCATCCAAAGATGAACACTCAGGTGTGCACAAAGTCACAGCCTCTTGTTCAAATGCAGCAGAATCAAAAGGCCCAGCTAAATAAAAATAAAAAGTCACCCGTGAGATTTTTTTTTTTCCACTGATTGGTAACAGAGATTTCCCTTTTCTTTCTCCCCTGTCCTGCTGCTTCTCTGCTTTCCCTTCCTCTTCCTGTCTTCTTCCCCCCCAGATCGGGTGGCGAGGGCCCAGTCCTTGACTTGATCACAAGGGAAACCAATCAAGTTGGTATTTTTGATTTTTCATTTCTGTTTTTTTTTCCCGTCTGTTTTCCCCCTTTAAACCAATCACAGGTTTAGATCGAGTTAGATAACACAAAACCACCACTAGAGGGCGACAAACCAACAAGAATTTAAACAAGCTCTGAATAGATCAATATATCTAAACAAGGAGGCCCAAATAAAAACATGCATACCGTATTTACTACAATATCTTTAATAATAATAATAAGCTTAACAAACATTTAATTTATTATGGCCAAGATGATTCCACCGATTCAGGAACAAGCTGCTGTTGTACAAAAATGAATTATTCCTGTTTTTTTACTGTTCCTATAAAGTTGCAGTTCATCTGAAACCTAGAGGAATGATCCCTTACAAGGCGTAAGGTTCTCTTCCTTATGCCTTGTTAGCTCTTTGACTCATGATATTTGAGTCGATAATTCAATTCAATTCAGTTTATTTATATAGCGCCGATTCACAACAGATGTCATCTCAAGGCACTTAACAAGAAGTCCTTTCAATACATTTATACAAACATTTCAATCAGTTAAAAAGTTTCCTATTTAAGGAATCCCAGCAGATTGCGTCAGTCATTGGCGTGAGGTTGGGCCCCGTTGATGCAGACTTTCCAACCACAGCAATCCTTCAGCAATCCCTCATACTGAGCAAGCATGTAGCAACGGTGGAGAGGAAAAACTCCCCTTTAACAGGAAGAAACCTCCAACAGAACCAGGCTCAAGAGGAGCGGCCATCTGCCACGACCGTCTGGGGGTTTGAGAAGACAGAGCAGAAACACAGAAGGAACAGAAGATCTGATATAAGAGAACTTTCTATGTTACAGGAAGTAAAAAGTGGATAATGGTTTGTTGTTTCAAGAAATGATTTTTGGAGTTCTTAGCTTCAGTGATGTTTACAAGAAATTCAGAACAAGGAGTTAAATAAAGTTCTCTGGAATGTGGTCACAGAGTTCAGCCACAACACATATATAAGAATTGGGATTGGCACATACATGTGGATTGGTAGGACTTGCCACAATAGCCTCATGTCAAGGCTAAAAATCTTACTGTGCCCAGTTTGGCTCCGATTAAGTTAATAAAATGCCCCTCGCACTCCGGTTGCTATGTGCATCTTCTCTGGAATCTCTCCAATCTCACCAAGTGGCTACAATAAGCTATTCACACTTTCCAGAGCAATGAGAGCTGTGTCGCTTCCAAGTCCACCAAAGAAGAGAAATGTCCTGAATTGCCTCCAAATTGCACCTGCAGAATCGGCTGTGCTGGTTGCTGGGAGACCGAAGGAAGCTTTAAAAAGGCAAACCATCACACTTCAAAGATAAAAAGCCCATATTATAGTTAATGACCATTTCTTCCCACACAGGGCAATGCCAGGTTTAAAAAAAAATGGGCAGGATGTGGTGTACAGTGGTGCGGATGATGAAAATACGAATGGTTTTTCTTCCTCCACAGTTGGGCTGAAACTACTGGTAGAGGTGCAGAAACCTTATAAATATATAAAGAAATTCCTCCAATTGTTCGGAACCACTGTGGCGCCGATGGGATTAGTGGTAGCACTATGGTTGGCTGGTGCAGAGATGTGATCTCTGCCTTTAAAATAAAGGAGTTTTAGAAACGCCATGGCGACCGTAGCGTGATCTTAATGGTTCTTCACTCCTTTAGTCTGGATTTTGTTAACAATTTGAGGTCGGCTGAACAATCTGGACATTTATCACATCTTGCCTGTCCTTTGAACAACAGTTGTAAATTAATAATTTTTGCTAGGTAAGAATTTGCTTTAGTCGTTTTGCTCCATCCCAAACAATTTAAGGGATCTTTTACTTGAAGGGAATGGATACAAAATTCAAAGACCAACACTTGGATCCAATAAAAATTAGATTTGTATCTATATCCCCGTAATAATGTTCATATTTCATGAGTTATTGTTGATAAGACATAATCTTGCCCCCTAAAGGGTCTCCTTTTTATGTCCCGTCTGTCTCTGTCCGTCCTCAGACCACTCGGTGGCAGCCAAGTCTGGTGGCTGTTTCCCCGGCAACGCCTCTGTGATGTTGGAGAGCGGTGCTCAGAAGTCCATTAGCGACCTGCGGCCCGGAGAGCGGGTCCTGGCCTCCTCGGGCAGCGACGGGGATCTGGTCTTCAGTGAAGTCCTGACCTTCCTGGACCGGGACCCGAACACCCTCAGACTGTTTGTCGCCCTGCAGACCGAAGCCGGGGCTCGGATCTCCCTCACCGCCGCCCACCTCATCTTTGTGTCCAAGAGGAACTGCTCAGAGGGGATGGCTCCACCCCCCGGGGTCCTGAGAACGGTGTACGCCAACGACGCCCGGCCAGGGCAGTGTGTCCTGGTGACGGATGGGGGAGCGGGGCGTCTGTCCCGGATCAGTCGGGTCAGTATGAGGGTGAGCAGGGGGGCGTTTGCCCCACTGACCCGACAGGGGACCATCATGGTGGACGGGGTGATGGCGTCCTGTTATGCCGTAGTGGACGAACACTGGCTGGCCCACTGGGCCTTGGCCCCTCTCAGGCTGATGTACAGCTGGACTGGAAGCACTGGGGTCCACAGTGACGGGCTGCACTGGTACTCAGGAGTTTTACACTGGCTGGGCCGGACGCTGCTGGACTCGGGGCGCCTTCACCCGCTGGGCGTGGCTCAGGACCACACGTGAGAGCGGAAAAAGTTCAACTTTGAACCCTAAATGATGATTTATAGACCTGCATGGGACCATGATGGACTTCCTGTCGAGCTGGCAGAACAAACCAGGAACAAAAATGGGGAAACACAAAGGAAAAGATTCCGATATAACTCAGAAACAGCGAATCAAGGAGCAAAAACATTAAAAACACCATGAAACCAAAATCCCTTCAAAATACCAAGTTTAAAACTGATCTGTTAAACCCATACTGCCTGAATTTATTTGGTTTTGATGTCAAATAAATGTCAGAGGCTTCATCGTACCACTGCAATACTGACTGCTACAGGACCAAAACGTATTTTTTTATTAGAATTAGGGTAAGATTGATCATTTAAATTCAATAAACATTGTTTCTTTAGGTACCCATTTATTGTGTAAATTAAGTAAAATAGGCCAAATGTGGTTTACCACTGACCACTAGGTGGCGGCAAAAGCGCTTCGAATTAAACTTATTTCATCACGCATTAAGAGACCGTATTTTAACCCCTCCAAACACCACGCAATATTAAAAAATAATAATGTATTATATATTCACTCTGAAAAAAAACTAATCGAAGGTGTTTTCAAAGGTATTACCTATTTGACCTATACAGAATATTTCATTTAATTTCATTACATAACTGAAAAATATATTAAGTGATTTTTAGGAAAAAGACTGAATGAATGGAAACCTCTACAAGTCAGAAAAAAAAGCTGATTTTACGAGAAATAAACCAATTAAATGTGTAAAAAAATGATAAAAACCTGATAAACAGTTAGAAACGTTCATGTCTAATTTTCATTTAGATAATTATTCATTTATATTGGAGTTTAAATCACCTTCAAGCAAATAAAGAGTTGTAAGAATAAGAAGTTGATTATTCATGAAAATCAGAGCATATATGTTAAAGGTGGTATATCTTAAAGGAGCAGACAGGTGGGGATTTAAGGTGGAATTGATTGGTGGAAGGGATTTTGTTTCATGGTGAGATGGGAAGTTTGTAAATATTTATCTGATTTTAGGATAAAGGTTAGATTGATCCCAAGTTTGTTTACAAACTTAGGAACATCCCTCAATGTATTATTATTATTATTATTATTACTACTACTACTAGTGAAAATACAAAGATTTATTTTTTGAAAATAAATTATGTGGAAATGAGCTGCTGCCTCTGTTGTGATGTCTCAACTATATGAATTCATCAAAATATAAAACCAGAAAAAAATCAAATATTCTCAAATGATTCAAAGGGAAAGAAAGTAAAGAAACTAAATGAAAGCAGGGGTGCTCCTAAAAAGATTGGTAAGGGCCAGATGGGGGTCACTAATACTCATCAAGACCAGAACTGAATTTGAAGGTTTCTATGGAAGAAGTTGACATTTAGTTTAAATTAATTAAACCTTTTGATCCATAATGGGAGGTCTGACTTCCTGATTCTACACCAAAAAAAAAAAAAAAAAATCAACTGATTTGATGCATTTGGTAACAAGCTTTTATTATCCAGCACTAAAAGTTGAGTTCATGATGCTAAGCTACAGCAGCCTAAATACGGGTGTCTCTCCAAACGTTTCAGTTTAAAAAGTGAAACTTGTGTCATATAGATGCATTTCGAGCACTTATTTCAGATAGCTCTGATGATGGTGGCTTACAGTTGGTGAAAACCCCAAATTCAGCTTCTCAGAAAATTAGAATATCATAACCTTTCTAATAATAATCTGTTTCAGTCAAAATTCTGGCATAAATGCAAGCCATTATTATTACCAGCTCTAAGTGGCGTTCCTCATGGCTCTATCTTAGCCCCCCTTCTGTTTATGATCTATTCTCCAAGTATTGGTCACATATTTAAATCGTATTGCATTTCTCTTATTCTGATCATACCTGACTCTCCATAGCTAGTAAACCTGAGCTCACATTCTCTCTCTGTTCATGTGCAATTAAATCTTGGCTGTCTGGACCTCCACAAATCGGGTCCCTGAATGTGGCGCATTCATCTAGTTAAACAACTTTGTGCAAGTATAAACAACACAGCCATGTCCAGCCATCACAGCGTTAATGTCCACAGACTCATGTACCGACATGAGCTGAAAGGCCAGTCAGGGAGGAAGAAGCCGAGGGTGTTTCTCAATGCCAAGGAACCTCGCCTTGATGCCTTGGTCCCGCCCCTGTTGCCTAGGAGACACGTCATCAGGGACCGCCAAGGCGTGCTCCAATGTTCATGTGCTACCGAGGCGTCTGTCCTCCGATTGTCTGCCGTTTAGCTAACTGACCGAGGATACATGGGAGGTTCCTTGATGCCTTCCCTCGGTCAAAAATTTCCCAGAATACATTGCGGTATTTTCGAAGTTGCAGCTTCGGTTGCTAGCAGGTGCTAACTAGCTTTCACATTTGATTTAACCAATATATACACAATTAAAAAAGTAAAACTCTCGTTATGCATCTATACTGAAACTTATACGTATAAAATATAACGATGGGCGGGACGTAAACAGAGCGCGTAAGCAAAAGGCGGGGCCTGGACAGCCGTGGTCACGTGATGTAAGTCTGTTCCATTTGACAGTTTTCTTTGACCAATGAAGGAGTGTCCTCGTAAGCAAGGCGCCTCGCCTACCGAGGCGTTGCCTTGGTAGGCGAGGCGCCTTGACATTGAGAAACACCCCATGACTCCAAAAAAGAGATTAAAAGACGAATTAAAGTGTAAATGTAGTCAGGGACAAAGATCTGAATTTTTGGAGACATGTCCAGTGGTCTGAGGAACCGTTTGTCCAGAGAACATCATCCCAACTGTGGAGTATGGGGGTGGCAGCATCATGATGTGAGGGTGCTGTGCTGCTAGAGAGACCGGTACACTTCTCCAAATTATGAAGACAAACCATCATGTGGAAATATCGGAGCGACATGTTGAGACGCCTGCCAATAAATCCAATTCCTGTACCTCTGCTGCT
Source organism: Valencia hispanica (assembly GCA_963556495.2). NCBI lineage: Eukaryota > Metazoa > Chordata > Actinopteri > Cyprinodontiformes > Valenciidae > Valencia > Valencia hispanica. The sequence goes on from OY747723.1 coordinate 28,449,812, forward strand.
CTGAACAGTTCCCTGCCCTGACAGCGCCCCCTGCTGTTGCCTGGAGGCAGCAGGTGAGCTGCTGATGGATGTGCGCCCCTGCGGGTCTCTGGACTGATTTAGCCTCGCATCTGTCTCGGAGCTGCTTAAATAGGAGCAGCATCATGTGTGCAACAGTTGTCGGCTAATAATACCAGCCCGCTGCGCCTTTCAGAGGCTGATGGCTCAATCTAATATCTGCTCACATCCTGCTGAAGTTTCGGGTAAATGAGGAGGAGAAGCGTTTGGACCTGCAGCCCTGTCCACCGAACCGAACCTGCTTCTTGTTGCTTTCTCTCCTCTTGTCTCTCTCTCTCTCTCACACACACAGGCAGGATTAAATTACGCATTGCGCCTTTAAGAAGCTGTCAACAGGATTAGAGTTACGTACGGCTGGCCGAGGTCGCGCACCGGAGCGCTTTTTACGCACCGAGGAGCGACATTTGTCCCTCTGGTTCTCCACCTCCGTGGATCCACACCGCTCCCACGCAGCGCGACATGGCCGAGATCGGGAAAGGAGTCACCGCCGGGAAGCTGGCCCTGAACGTCCAGAAGAGGCTGAGCAGGGCGCAGGAGAAGGTAGGCAGCGGGACACGGTGCCAGAGACTGAAACCGGATCCCTAGGCTCGGTCCGGTCAGACAGCAGCAGTTTAAACTGGGTCTGAGACAGAACCAGGGGCTCCCAGGACAAATGATAGAAGGCTTCTGAGTTCATTCAGGATGAAAGTGAACAGATCAGGGCTATAAATGTCTAGATAACACAAGTAAATGTTAAATGTTGAGGCATTTTACCCTGGAGTCAAGCTCTAAGGGTCTGACTGTTGAGTTTTACCTTTTAAAACCCCTAAACAAAGAAATAAACATAAGAATGTTTTACTAAATTAAGAGAAAAATTAAAAACAGAGGATTTTAACTAAATACATGTAATCGTTGAATTAATTCATGTTACAACAGCGAGTTACTGTATTTTATACGAAGGAGACACCGCAAATATGTGGAAGAAAGCACTCTGGTCAGATGAGACCAAACTGAACACACCGTCCCTACAGTGAAAACATGGTGGTGGCAGCATCATGCCGTGGGGAAGATGCATGCACCTAAATCCTGGAAGAAACCCCGTTAGAGGCTGCAGAAGACTGGAGCACCTGTAAACATCCAGCCAGAGATCCAATGGATCGGCCTAGTCAAAGTACAGCCCTAAATACAACAAAGAATCAGTGGGAAAAATTTGAAACTCAAGTTTACAGATGCAAAACTATGTGAATGCATCCTGCTCATATTTTCACATGTTTCCACATTACTGCTGTGCTTAACCTTGTGTGATTACAGTAACATTAAAGTCTGTGGCTGTAATGTAACAAAGTTCGTTCAGAAAGGATCAAAAATACACGTCTAATTAAGGGTTGCAGTGAATTAGGAATTTTTTAGATATTAAAAGCTAATTTTTATTTAAAATAACAGTAAAGATGGACGTTTATGGGTTTCTGATAATGAGGAAAGAGCTTGAAGTTATGAATAAATACAACATGGGGCTGTAGTTAACCGTTCAGAACCAAATATAGAATCATTCTTCATGGGATTTTACTTCAACCCTCACTGACCTTTAACCTCTGAATTTGTTAAAAGGTTGAGGTTTGAATCCATCCATTGAACTATTCCTAGACAGATTCATGGTTCATGAGGCATCCAGGGCTCCTAGAGAACAGCAAACCTTCACCTGAGAATCTGCAGGCCTCAGTTTGCAGGTTAAAGGTCACGACAAAACACTGAACCAGTAAAGAGAAAGCCTCTTCTGTCTAAAAAACAAGATGGCGGTAGAACTCAGGCTTGCAGAGCTGCATCTGGATGAAGGACAAGACTTCTGGGACAATTTCCACGATTGAGGAAACCAAACACCTCATGCCAACTCTTAAGCACGGTGGTGGAGGTATGATGCTTTGGGCTTGTTTTGCAATAATTCCTCTGTGGACCAAACTAATCTAGAGTCAGACATCCATCTGTCCCGCAGCTGAAGTTGGGTCCAAACTGGGTCATCAACAGAACCCATGAACCCAAACAAAGCAGAAAGGCTGAAAAAGAGAAAGAAATGAGGTGCTGCAGTGGCCTAGTCAAAGTCAGGATCTCAACCTTACCGCCATGACATGGTTGGACCTTAGAGCCGTGTAGAAACCTCTGTTAAACGAAGAAAAAGTGGACCTAGATTCCTCCACAGTGATAAAACCAGAGAAAGACGGATTACTGAGCGTTCCTGGGGGTTCCAGGGGTGTACTTAGTTTCTCCTCAGACTGTTCACACAGGTTTTGGATGGAACGTTGTGCTCTCCATCCCTGCATGTTGTCTTAACAAACGAGTTTAAATGCCAACAGATGTAAATGTGGAGGCTTTAGATTTGACTGCGTCTGACTCCGGGTTATTATTGTCGGCTCTAATCACTCTTGTTGCTTAAGCTGTGGAGGTTTTTACCCTTTAATCACCTCGGAGCCACACCAGGAGTGCCGTCACTCAGTCAGCTCGCGCTCGGGTCCTCCTCTGCTCTCTGGAAGCTCGGATTCTCTTTTAAAACTCCTAACATGTTCCCGGCTGCAGCTCCTCAAGCTTCTAACCCGTCCTGCAGTCGCCGTCTTTAACTGGAGCTCTGAGCTACTTCAGAAGGAATCATTCAGGGCTTTTATTTCTGCAGAACTGTACCTCATCAAGCCTCGGGCCAATTTTATTATTTTGATTTAGCTTTAGTCCACCAGGGGCGGATCTACAGGGGTGGCATAGGGTGGCAGCAGCCACCATAAAAGAAAGATTTGCCACCCCAGCCGGCAGCTGTGAATAAAGAAATAGTTACATAAAATTGGACGTTAGGAGCGCGAAGCTCCTTTTTCACGGCGCATGAAACTCGCCGCATTATATTCTCTTTAGTGAACTTTTAAAGCTGCTCTGCAGAGTTTTCAGAGAGCGCTGCAGAGAGCACACCATGTGGCCGTTAGAGGAACTGCAACCAGCAGAAAGCGCACTCCCGTGACTTTCAAGCGTGCTCTCATTAGTTTGAAGTCTACCACGGTCAGAGGCCATTTTTGGTCTTTTTGTAGCGCTGGATAAAATTCTTCTCTTCTTTGACTTACAGGGAGCTGGTGTGGGTGTCGTGGCCGGCTAGCTTAGCTTATTTAAGCTAGCTTAGACCCCCTCCTTGCTAACAGGCATACATGGGTACGTACGTGCATCATTACGTCACGATACGCGCTCTCATAAACGCACCCTGAGGTGGTACTGACCCGAACCACCGAATTCCTGCTTGATTCAATTGTATCATCAGGACATGAAAGCACAGACTATAGATTTTTTTTTAAAGGATTTAATTTTAACAAAAATATGAAATAATGCAGCTTTAAGGTGCTTAAATAACCTGAAGCAAAACAAATACATGCATGTATCTGTCATATATATATATATATATATATATATATATATATATATATATATATAAAAATTCTGGCATATGGTGCCACCCCTTGCCCCTTTCTTGCCACCCCATAAATATTTTTCTAGATCCGCCACTGGCTGTGGTGAAATATTTTCGTCTCAACATGACTACTCAGTTATTTGTTGGTGGGATGAGTCTCCGGCGACATTCAGAGCGGTACTGGGAACGTCTGAAAGCTCCTGAATGAGCCGGGAGGAGCAGCTGCTACCTCTGTGACTCTGCTGACTGAAACAAGCTCCGCATTCCCATCGCCCTGGGGAGGGATCTTATTTAGCAGCATTCCAGGTTTCCCTGCATTTACAGGAAACGGATGAAGTGGACAGAGACCAGAATCGACGAGGGACCTCCTCTGTCTACAGCCTTGTTAGAGACTCTTCAACCAAACCAGTTTGAGTGCTAGCTTAGCACCACTTCTGTGGTGCATCTCAATGAATCAGAATATCACCGAGACGTTCATTTATTCCAGTGAAACTCTTATATTACACGAGTTTGTGTTTATTTCTGTTAATTCAGATTCACAGCTAATGAAAACCCAAAACGCAGTTTCTTTAAATATTACGTCCAACCAATGAAAAGGATTTTTATTACAGAAATGTTACATTTTAGCTAATTCACAATCATAGGGAAGACTGCTGGCTGAACAACAGCTCCAGAAGACGGTCATTGACACCCTCAAGCCTTGAAAGATCATAGCTGGTTGTTAACAGAGTTCTGTATCCAAGAGTATGAGTGGAAGGTTTAGTGGAAGGAAAAATTGTGGTTGAAAATGGTGCACGGATGCATTATCTTAGAAAACGATACACAGTTGTACCAATAGGAACTGGGATTATACCTTACCATTAACATCTAGATTCAAGCTTCAATAATCAGTTCAGTGATTGCATGAACTGGATCTGTTCTTCTAGCAGCGGACAAGCCATTATATGTTGCAGATTTCTCTTAGATAAACAGACATGACTCATTCAGCTTCCTGCAAAAATCAGGACTCTGTGCTTTTCAACTTGAAGAAATTCAAACATGAAACTAAATGTAACGAATCAGAATGCGACTGCAGTCAATTATTTTGTTACCCAACTAATCCAATATTCCTCCTGATCATTTCATCAATCCATCAAATTTGCACACCTTCGTTATTCAATCCATTACTTCAACATTCTCATAAATTTCTACAGGAAATCTAAACAAAAAGAAATGTGAAAATTCTCAGAGCTGACCAAAAGTAGTCCAGATTCCTTAAAAGCACTGAACACACCTTTACTCTAGAGCTCCATCAGCACTAGATATACTCGGTGATATATTATTATTCACCTATTTCCTACAGCCGCTAACGGGTTAGCATAACAAGCATAGCTGAAAGTTTGAGGAAGGTGATTTTGTGCAACGTTAAGTACTTTGATGTCTTTAGAGTGAGTGTGCTGCTCTTAATGCCAGGCTGTTCTGACCACTGTGTGTGTTTGTGATTGGGATCAAGAGTGTAGAACTCAGTGTTGTGATTCATCAGGACCCGGGTGTGTCACTTTTCAATGACGTCACCATCTTGTTTTAGATTTTTTTTGAGGATCAGCTAACTGGGAGTGACATTTCAGTTTTCTATGATTTCCCCAAGTGGTCAAATGATTATTAGCCAAATAGAAACAGAAAGTAGAACATGTCGTCCGTTTCAAGCTCCCAGCATGCAGAGGTGAGTGAATCTTGATCAGCGCACACGGGGCGCTTGTGTCATGGCTGCTGTGTTTGAGCAGTGGTTGTGTGCTGTAGCTTTGCTGCTCATGTTTTGTGGTGTTAAACGGGGCATCAAACAATTAAACGTGGACATTTCCAGGCTAACTTTGTTTCATTCACCATGTTTCCTCTAAAAGGTGAGCACTTGGTGACTGCTGTGTGTTTGTGCACAGATGCACATGCAGACTAATAAATCGAACACCTTTTGATTCAGTTCTGGCTTTGAGCTTTTCCATCCGTTACAGTGAATCTGGAGGAGGACTTTCCTGACTTTTCAACATTTGCATCATTCTAGCTAAAGTCGAAGTTTGATGAAAGGTCACAAAGAAATACAAGGATGTCATCAGTCAAGATTGTTCTTTAAAGTGAAACAGGGTTGAACCTTTTTTTTAACGCTTTTATCCTCTTCAAAAGCAAATGAGAGATTTTATTTGTACCATCACACTGATCCTACATTCCTCAACAGAAGAATAGGCTTCATCTGGGGGAAATGGTCTAGTCAAAGTCCAGAGCTTATTTTGACATCAAACCTTTAGGCTCAGATGAGGATGTCTTTGGGTCAAAACTATAAACCAGAGATGATGAACTCCTAGCTGAAGTCAGAGTCTAAGTTTGAGGCCCTGCAGGCCCATCGTTGCAGCCGTTCAACGTTCGTCCTTCCAGCAGATCTTTCTGGTTTCCAGTTGAATTTTATGCGATAAATTTCACATTTAAAGATGAGGAAATGATTCATCACGTTTTTTTTTCTTAAACAGGGCCACATCTCTGTTAGTTACTGATACGTTTTGCTTTATGAACATAAAAACAACCACCTCCAGTCATAATTACAGTTGGAGAAGAGAAACTCCTCACACATGGAAGTTGTCCTGCTTGGCTTCAGCACCTGTCCTTGCCTCACTGCTGTGGGCGGGGCAGCTATATTTACCCCTCAGACCTTCTCCTCTCAGCCCTTAATACCCCTCAGCCTGCCTGTAAATATGCCCGGGGGTATTTCTGGGGGGCTGAAACCCAACACCGACAGCCGGGGGGACTGAAACTCGTTTGTTCTCCTGTCTTTGTGGAAACACGAAATGCTTCTTTATTCTAAACTTGAAGCTGCACGTCTGACAGGTGCTCCATTAACCTCACCTGGCTGGTGGTTTTCTGGCTGGTTTTATCCCGGAGGAGGCCCCAGATTTTCCCTCGGGGCCGGATGGCTGAGGTGTTGACGTCCAGCAGCAGAGGGGAAGTCCCCTCCGTCGCCTCGTCACCGGATTACAGTGGCAGGTGGTGGAGGTGACGGAGGTGGAGGCTCGTCCATGTGCTCGCAGTCAGTCATCTGATCAGATTAGCTGCTGACCCCGTTTCCCTGACAACAACAGAGAAACATGTCCATGACTTCACCTCGACAGCTTCCTCATGTTTGAAATAAAGGAGAGAGAACAGCATCTCGGAGAAAACCCAGTAAAATAAATCCATCATAGCAGAAGGCTAATTAGAATCTATAAGACTGATTATTTCTACTTTATTAAAAATATGATCAAATAACAAAAAAAACTGATCTAGAAAATGAAATATTTTAACTCTATTATCCAAAAATACAGCAATTTTCAGTATTATATCAGAAATCACAAGCAAGGGGAAAAAAGATTAATCTAAACAAAGAACAAAACTAAATAGATTAAAAACAAAATTTATAGATTAAACATGATTGTATGAAGTACCATCCCTGCCAAAATTGACAATAAATAAATTAATAGATGTAGAAATAAATAATTAAATAAATGTTGGAAATTAATATAGGAAAAAAAAATACATTTGGAAAGAACATGTGGAAACAAATTAAATTGTAAATACATTTTTAAATGCATAACTGAATATATAAATAAATAAATACATATTGAACTAAATACATAGAAAATACATTTTAACTAAATAAAGCAATAATACATGTAAAAAGAATAAATAAAGTGTGTAAATAAATAAATGAAAATGAAATTAAATGATTTTTCAAATGTATTTCCAGATTTAATTATTTGTCTGTCAATTGTATTTACCCATTTATTTATTTATTTGTTTCTACATTCATTTATTTGTCAATTGTGGCAGGGATGGTCCTTCATATGATTGGACATTTTAAGGGTAACATTTATTGGGGGAAACAATAAAAATGGCTTTAAACTGACATTTTTATATGAAATATATCATAATTAATATTTTTATTTTAAAGATTATAAAAACAATTAAAAAACAACAAGTTGCTCTTTTTAACTAAACTGAATAAATAAAACATCTGAGTAAAACTAGGATAAAATAAACCAAAACACGTAAAACATAAGAAAACAAATTGAAAAATGAATGTAGGACGCTTTTAAAAACAAAGAACTATAAAGGTAAAAACAAAAGCCTGAAATAAACATTTTAAATAATGTTTTCTAAGTACAATTATTTCTGTAGTTCTATTTCTGTTTGCTGATCCTTCCTGTTTTGTCAAAGAATGAAACTTAAAACTTCTCACCTGCTGCAGCGTGAAAACATCCTGATGACTGAAGTCATACCTGAGCAGAATCAGAGTAAATTATCTCACCTGTGAGAAGATGCTGAGCTCTGATTGGTCAGTGATTCAGGGCTTCCTGCAGGAGAACTGCTGTCTCTTAAATTAAATAAAAACACAGAAACAGTCCTTGTGTTTACACTTATTGTTTTATTATTGATACGAGTTGTTCTAATTCCATCTGACTGGATTCATTTTGTTATAATAAAAATACTAAGAAGTCACTTATCTTCTAAGATTATTTCAGTAAATCTCTCGTTTTAAACCCCTTCTGAAAAAGACAGGAGATTAAGATTAGAAAACAGAAAGATGAACACTGAAACACACACGCGACTCAGATTTGATTTAATAAAATACTTCAACCTAAAATGGGGGTGCAAAAGCGTTGACCTTTGACCTGCACATACCAACATGTCGTAATAATACCTCCCTGATCTCCCAGAGGAAATCTGCTTCCTCCCAAGCATGACCTAAAAGAAGGCAGACTTATGGATGGATGAAACATCTCTGCAGGTCCTGCAGAAGCTGGGTAAAGCCGACGAGACCAGGGACACGGCCTTCGAGGAGCTGGTGGCCAACTTCACCAAGCAGATGGTGAGCAGCAGCAGCGCCACCTTCACCGCCGCCTTGTTGCTCCTCCTCCTTCTCACCGTCTGTGTTTGCCGTTTCAGAATGAAGGCAGCAAACTGCAGAGAGACCTCAAGGCCTACCTGGCGGCAGTCAAAGGTGAGTCCGCTGATGCCTCTGCAGATCCACTGTGGCGTAGCCAGAAAGGGCTTTTTAGGTGGGCCAAACAAAAAAAAAAATGGGTGGGCTGTATAAACATCATTGAAATTAAGTTTGTCTGTAAGTTCCACTGTTGCTTCAACAGATATGTATCTGTGTACATCAGAAACCGACAGCAACAGTTTTAAACAGAAACAGCTTGGGACAAAGCATCCAGGCCAAATGAAAAAGATTTGGGAGGTAGTTAAGCCTTAAAGCAACACTATGTAGTTTTTCAACTTTCATAATATATTTCCAAGACCCTTGTGATGTTACATCGACTTACAATAGGTTGAATGACATGTGTGCCGTAGCCTGACGGGGTCTGTGTCGCTTTTACTGGCACTACGTAACTTCGGGGTGCGGATAGTAACCTGTGCACAAAAAGAACTACAACATTCGACTGCTGCTTTACGGCATACCTCACTTCCTCCCCCCAGGTGAGCCAAACAAGCTTTTGACCTTATTCACTGGGGTACGTGCCTTTTTTTATTTTTTATTTCTTTTATTTTTTATTTATTTACTTTTTATTATTTTTTTATTTTTTTTATTTTTTCTGGGGGGGGGGGGGGGGGTACGTGCCTTTTTTATTTTTAATTTTATTTTATTATTATTATTATTATTTTTTATTATTTATTTATTTTTGGGGGGGGGGGGGGGGGGGGGGGGTACGTGCCTTAGTAAAAGTCTCCAGTGCCCCAGTGAAATTATAGCGCATCTCCCTGCCTGCTTTAATCATGACTCCAGCCTGTCACATACCAGCCAATAAAATAAAATAAAAACAAGGAAAAAAGATAGAGACCATAATAGGCTATTATTATGGTCTCTATCTGTGAAACTTTGTCGCCGATATTCTCTACAGATTAGAGTCGGCTTGTTCTGCATCCAGACTGTTTCCACACACTCGGAATAGGAATGATCTGCGCATGTGCATGCAGTATTATCACAGTTCTCGGTTCATTTCACCCACTTACAAACAAAGTTGTCCTGTGTGTAAAATTCATTCAAAAGAAAAAAAAGAAATATGCAGGTACATAAGAGCGATAAGCCACATAACATCTACGCTGCGTCACACACCTGTGGTGCGTTCACTGAACGTTCGAAACGCGCATGGTGAGTTCACAAACATAGGACATTTAAAGCTTGTGACGGAAAACAATAAGCAACGTTCAATCCATACTAAATATGCCCTACTTATTTTTACAAAGTACTAAAAGACAAACAAAAAGTATATTCTTTCTATTAATGTCATCGTCTTGAGATATCTCAGCATTTAATTTTCAGAACTATACATTTTGTTTAACAGGTCTTGGTTGTCCGGTTGCAATTTGATATCCTGTAAATATTTCGTACCACTTCCCTTCTCTCAACAGTATAATTGAGGCAAAATAATATAACTGTCTCTTCTTGAAGACAAAAGTCACAACAGTAATATTTTCATGTTGCTTCAGACGAAGTGCAGCCAAGTGAAACAAGACGTTACAGTTTACTTCCCAAAAAATGATTCCCTGAAGAGACACACAACAGTTGTTCATTTATCTTTCTACTATGGAAACAAAAGAACCCAGAGATTTAGGGGTGCTATTATTGATTTTTTTGTACTTTTGTAATTGTTCAGTTTGCAGATGTTTATTGAAACAGATATTTCCAAAAGATTCATTGCTCTTCCTTTTTGCCTTTATCAGTAATGGTTTAGAAGTCTAGAGTAAAATGCACAAGTAGGCCAAATGCATATTAGTACATTTCAGGTGGTTAATGAAACATCTAGACAACAACATAGTCTGATATGATTGAGTAGTTTAAAGAACTTTTTGGTTTTTTATGATAAATAAGTGCTGAATGTTTTTTTTCTTGCGCGCTCTCATGAATTCTTTGTGCCCCAGTACAGTATTAGTTCTAGTGACGCCCCTGGCTGATAGTTTTATTTAATTTTTCTGGTGAAAGAATCTTGCCTCAGGCTATAACGCAAATCCATTTTTCAACTTTACAGATTCATCTATGGTAGCTTTATATTATAATATTGACGATTATGCCTATTAGGCTACCTACCACAATAACATCGTATCAAGTCATAACATGATAGTTTATTGTGAAAACAACGTGAAACTATCATGTTATAATGTGATAGTTTCACATTTTTACAATAAACTATCATGTTATAACGTGATACGGTCTAATTTCTTTATTATATGGCTGACAGCTCTACGCCAGCGTACATATGACAGCTGAAATATAGAAAATGTACCTGGGATGAAAACATTTGACACGGAACGAAGGCGTGAAAATCTGTAACGTTAGACGCCATCGCTTGTCAACGCACGTGAATCCCCTGGTGTAACCGTAACAGATTTTACCACAGCAGTAGAAAACAATACCTTTTCCCCAACTGTAGGGGGACCCAGGGAGCAAAACTTGCTTGGTGTTGCTTTAATGGGCTTCTCTCACCATTGACAATGTGCTGGTCTCCCTGTGTCAGATCAGCGGCAATCATAAGCTGATTGTGAAACTCTACAAAGTGTAAGCATTACAATATGGCCACTGTCAGATACCCAATTCTTTAAATAATCATTTGATAATGGCTAATATTAAGGCAGCTTACTCTGTAGATAGTGATAGATTTAGAAGTTGTTAATCATGTTGCTGCATCTAGGCTAACCTGGGCTCTGTGAGCTCAGTGATTGGTCAGCTTTATCCCAAGGGACTATGGGAAATGTAGTAGCAACGTGTTTAAAAGAAAATTCACTCTACTAAACATTTTTTAATCATCGTACATTCATTTATTGTCACATTCAATTGTTTTCTAATGCATGGAAATGTACTTTTATGGATTAGTCTGGAATATTTAGCTAATAGTTTCTATAAAAGTGTCAGTTTAAAAGTACAATCTAAGGCTTGGTTACAAAGAGGAATCTCATAGTTAGGCCTAGCTTCTCTGGAGACATGGCAAGGCATGTTATTCAAACTAGCTAACAACAGCTAGTCTTGCAACGATGGAAATGTCAGCTCAAATTTTATTCTGTTTCATTTCATTATGACTTTAGATGACACCCCTCCAAAAATAAAAGCTAATTATATTTATATAATGTGTTTTAATTTCTTTTAAGAAAGCAATTTATTTGGGTGGGCCTGGGCCCAGTCAGGCCTCCCCATAGCTACGCCCCTGGTCCAGATTAAAGCAGCAGCCAGTCAGAGGAGTCAGGGCTGCTTTGCATGACTGTTTCTGTCTGTTCTAGCGATGCACGACGCGTCGCGGCGGCTGCAGGACTGTCTGGCTGACATGTATGAACCTGACTGGTTTGGAAAAGAGGAGCTGGATGCTCTGGTGGAGGTGAGACACCAATAGAAAGTTTTCACACCTTCGCGTCCTGAAAGGTGCATGAAGAGGATGTATCTGCCATTCCTGCATGCTGATGGTGGTTTGTGACTCTGCAGTATTTTCCCTACGTTTCTTCCTGCTGATTCTCTCTCTTCTCTAACTGCATGCCGCTCTCATGCTCCATCCTGAAGGAGATGATAGAGAAGGAGTTGGACAATAACCTGGAGGTAAAAGCTTTAGAAACCTTGAGGTCTGTTCCACCGATCACACGTTTCTGATCTGCTGTGGGACACATTGAATGAAAGGAATTGCCAAGGTCCAGATCAGACCAGCTCATCGTCATTATGTTTTCACAGTGCCAGGCATGAAACATGATAACCATTGGACCACAGCGGCCGCCCTGCAACATTTAAGCTCTGATGTGTTCAACACAACTGTGGAGCATGCAAACAGCTCCAACACCAGAAAATAGACCAAAAACCTATTGTTTCCACAGCAGAGAATGGAGGACCGTCCCTGCCAAAATTGACAATAAATAAATAAATGTGGAAATAAGAAAAATGGGTAAATACAATTGAAAACAAATGTGGCAATAACTAAAAAAATGATTGATTTATTTGCACATTTCTTTTTTCACATTTCTTTAATTATTTATTTCTACATTTATTCATTTATTCCTATATTTGTTATGTACAAATGTATCTCATTTATTTATTTCCACATTTAATTTATTTTTTCACATTTATTTAATTATTTATTTGTACATGTATTAATTTATTCCTATATGTATTTATGTACAAATGTATTATCTCATTTATTTATTTCCACATTTATTCATTCATTCCTATATTTATTTATGTACAAATGTATTATCTCATTTATTTATTTCCACATTTATTCATTCATTCCTATATTTATTTATGTACAAATGTATTATCTCATTTATTTATTTATTTCCACATTTATTTTATTTTTTCACATTTATTTAATTATTTTTGTCCACATTTTATTTTTTCATATATTTAATCATTTATTTCCACATTTATTCATTTATTCCTATGTGTATATAAAAATATATTATCTTATTTATTTATTTCCACATTTATAGTATTTTTTCACATTTATTTAATTATTTATTTACACATGTATTCATTTATTCCTATATTTATTTATGTACAAATGTATTATCTCATTTATTTATTTCCACATTTATTTATTAATTTATTGTCAATTTTGGCAGCGATGGTCCTCCATAGGTAAGAAGTTAAATTTCGCCAGAAAGATTCCAGCACAAACAGCCTGGCAGAGTGAAAACATCATGAGGTTTTACACTGAACGGCATGTCTTAATAAAGTGTTCCCTTTCGTCAGGACACAGACACGCTGTGGATGGACTACCACCAGAAACTGACAGACAAATCTCTGCTGTGCATGGACACGTACCTGGGTCAGTTTCCCGAAATCAAGGTGAGCTGCAGGATCAGATACAGGAAAGGCTGGCGGACCACAAACAGACATGAAATGACAAAAAAACAAACCAAAAACTCACATAATGGGCACCACAAGGAGAGAGATAACGTTAAAATGAGACGCAGAGGGACCACACACTGACACAGTAAAATCAAACAAACTGAAAACTCCAGAGTTCATAACCATTCAGGCCCTTTTATCGAAGGCTCAGAGCTGACTTGGTGTTCATGTGCATGTGACGTCATCCAGGCTCGTATAGCGAAGCGAGAGAGGAAGCTGGTGGACTTCGACAGCGCCCGCCATCACTTTGCCTCCTTACAGAAAGGAAAGAAGAAGGACGAGGCTAAGATCGCCAAGGTAACGAGGGGCTCCATGTTGGCTCTGAGCTGCCAACAAGCTGAAGCCGTTTCATTTAAGGTGGTATGAGGGGATGGCGTTCCGAGGCTGCATTAGTTTATGTATAGCCACGCCCCTTTTAGACTTATACCACCTTAAATCAATCAGACTTACAGTTTCAATTTGCAGCTAATAAAACGTATTAAACCTATGAACTAATATCCATGTTTGCATTTGTCTTGAATTGTTCTCGTTCACCTTGTGTCTTGCTCCTTGCTTTCTTCACCTCTTCCTCCCTCTCTGACCATCCTGCATGGTGTGCGGTGTTAGCCAGCAGCCCTGTTGGAGATGGCCGCTCCCAGCTGGGCTCAGGGTTTGATTTCTGCCCACCAGGTGGCTCAGACTAACCTCTCCTACAACCAGGTGAAGCTCTGAAAATAAAAAGCCTCGTCTCCTCCTCCTGATCACCACAGAGCTAAAACCCTGAAATCATCTGTCTTTCATCCATTCATTTAGAGACATACAGTTCTCTCCTTTATTTGTTTTATCTCACACATTTACTGTCTGCTTTCTTTGAATAATTGAACATTCATCACCTTCGTGTTTAAATTAACGATAGATCGATGTGGAGTTGTAGGGTTGAGGAAAAACTAGCGACTGACTGACAGAAATGACTAATAAACAAATTAACTGATTAATTGACTAATGAAGTAATTTACTGACAACTTATGACCAGTTTAACTAACCAATATAATAGCCTAACTGCAAAAAACACTCACAACTCATAATTAAATTAACTAATTAATAAACAACTTATTTAACTATCTGATTTAATAATTAACTGACCGACTTATTAATTTAACTAATGGTCTAAATGATTAAAGGATCAACAGACTGACTTCAAACTAAATTACTGAATAATTAAGAATTAATTAATGAATATCCAACAGTGATTACCTTATACACAAATCAGTCAGCTAACTAACTAACTAACTTACACAAAAATAAACTTACTAGTGATTAATAAAGTATTTATAATAATTTATACATTTGTTAATAATAATTAATAAACTAACATAAACAACCTAACTAACCCACTGATTGATCAAAGTTTAAAAACCTGACAGATTGCCTAACTAACTAACAGACTGACTAAACAAATTAACTAAGTTACTTGCTAACTGCCATCTTAACCAACTGACCAACTGCCTAACCAACTAGCTAGCTAGCTACTAACTAACTAACTAACTAACTAACTAACTAACTAACTAACTAACTAACTAACTAACTAACTAACTAACTAACTAAGTAACTAATTGACTGATTGACCAGCTGTCTCACTAATAAACTAGCTAAATGATGAACTTTACTAACCAAAACAACAACAACAAAAACAGCTCGATGGACAAATAAACTATCTGCCAGATTATTAAACTAACATATAAACAAACTAATACATCCACTGGTTTACTGACTAAAAACAAATTAACTACTAACTGGCTGACTGAATTTGACTGACTACAGAACAAAAAGGTGACTAATTAAACAAACTAACATTAACGAGTAGACAGACTTACTAAACTGACTAAATGATGAACTAACAAACTGATGAAGTGACAAACTTCATAAACCAAAATATAAACAAACCAGCTGACGTACTGGTTTACTGACTTAAAACAACTAAAAAACTTATAATAGCTGACTGATTTGACTGATTACACAACAAACTGATTTATCAAACTAACTAAATAACTAATCGCTTAATCAATTTAATTTACTTGCTGACTGACATCTTAACCAACTGACCCACTGCCTAACTAACTATCTGCCTGATTATTAAACTAACATAAACAAACTAATAAACCCACTGGTTTACTAACTAAAAACAAATCAACTACTAACTGGCTGACTGATTTGACTGATTACACAACAAAAACTGATTTATCAAACTAACGAAATAACTAATCGGTTACTGGCTGACTGACATATTAACCAGGTGACAAACTTACAAACCAACTGACCCGCTGCCTGACTAAAACTGGCTAAAGGATTAACTAACTAACCTACCAACCAGTAACTAGCAGAGTGGCCAGCATATATATATATAAACCGAGTTTATTGACTAGTTTGGGGACTACTACCATCATTAACTAGTGGCATGTTTCTGCAGCTGCTGCATGAAGAAGCCCTGCTGGTCTGCATGCCGCATGTCTCTCCTCAGCAGGTTCTGATGGTTAAAGCTTCTCCTCCTTCACTGTTTGTGTCGGTTCGTGCAGGCGGAGGAGGAACTGGGCCGGGCTCAGAAGATCTTCGAGGAGCTGAATGTGGAGTTACAGGACGAGCTCCCGGTTCTGTGGGACAGGTGAGACCCGGACGGGTCCGGGTGTTTCCCCCTAAACCTGCAGGGGTCAAACTGCAAAACGGTGTGTTTGTGTTTTAGTCGTGTTGGCGTCTATGTGGGCACATTCCAGAGCCTGGCAGGTCATCAGGAGCATTTCCACAAAGAAATGAGCAAAGTGAGTCAAAACTCTTCCTTCCTGTCAGTCACTCTAACCCAACATTATCCAGCCAGTTAAACCTGAGTTTCTCCCTGAGCAGCTCACCCAAAACCTGAACGACATCATGACCAAACTGGAGGAGCAGCGGGAGCTCAAGTAAGTTCAACCTCATGTTTTCATGATTCCTGCACGTGGCAGAAATGAAAGTCATTAACATCAGAACGCCATCTGGTGCAGAAAAGATGCTACTGCAGCGACAAAGAAAGACGGGGCAAAGAGGTAAAATGTGCCGCATGCATGCATGCTTCTCCTGCTGCATGTGTGCTTGTGGATCATAAACAGCCCAGCCTGCAGATTCTGGATCTGCTGGATTTCAGTTCATGTTGAAACTGCATGACCCAGATGTCCCTGCATAAAATACTAATAAACCTGGAGATGGTCTTGGCCTATTCTGCAGTTGTAAACAATATAATGATAGAACATGATGAAGAAATGCTATCATTTGAAGCATGTTGGCGCTTTCGTGTGGACATAATGTAGAACAGCTGCGGTGATTTCCTGTTCTGAGGTTGTTTCCTTAACTTCCTACTGATTTGTTTTAGCAAGCCCTTTAATCCTCATCATCTTCTTCTCTCGTCCCAGTGAGGAAGCCAACCACAGTGAGCCAACCAGCCCAGCACCAAAGGTAAACGTCTCAGTTGTCATTATGTGTTCATGAGAGTTGCATTCCAGGAAACCTCCTCCTCAGATTTAGATGGTTGTTGATTTATTTTGTTTCTCTATCAATAAATAGACACAGTGATGAAAATGTAATTATCTAACCTCCACAGCATAACAGCTTAATTGATTGTGCTGTATGCCAACCTGTCTGTGTGTTCCTCAACGCGTTTGCATGAATGCATGTGTGATCGCTGCGCTTTAATACATCCTCGCGGTGCAGAAGCCCGGACCTCCACTCAACCGGCCTCCTCCCAGACTCACGCCGTCTCCAGACCCAAAACAGCAAAACGTCTGCGTGTTTGAGGAAGAGGTTTCAGCACCAGATACTAACACAAACTCCACCAGCACAACACAACAGGTCAGACTTTAAACTAGACAAAAGCTCTTTTTCTCCATCAAGTAGACACTGATAGCTGCTGTGACATCCCTAATGTTTTCATTTTATCGCTATCAAATAAATCTGCAGACATCTTGTGCACATTCAGTCCTTTTTGTGTGAAATACACTGTTAAAAGACTCCAAGCATCTCTAATATTTGACTCTCCAGAGAGAATGTGCTGGTTAAACAGAAGAGACATGAGGACTCAACCCTGAGGAACTCCTCGTCTCTAAGTTCTCATTAAAAAGTGTCTGATAGTTTTATCATAAGCAGAGGAGAGATGCAGACTGGTCCAGATGTTGTTCTGCTTACAGTAAAGATGTTTGTCTGGATCCTCTAACTTAACATATATGTGTGTGTGTGTGTAGCAGTGTGAGCCCTGGTCAGGGGTGAACCTGCTGGACTGGGATGTTGAGGTTTTACAGCCTGTTACAATTCCAGTTCCCAAGGTGGGTGTGTGTGCTGCTGAGGTCAGATGTGTGCGGGTGGGTGTGTTTACATGAATCTCAGTTTCTCCATGTCAAAAGTCTTGCTTGTAATCTTTAAGTTCTCACAATTTAGTATCTTGAATGTCAATGTTTGGTCAGTTAAAACCAACCTTCAGATTGCATGTAAACATGACTGATGTGTGTCTCATAAGGGATAAGCTTCTTGAATGCATTGGCTTTGCTTTTCTAGTATCAGTTCAAATCAGTCTGCATGAACAACCTTCATCTCTTCTTTTCTATCTGGTTCGACTTTAGATATCTGAGGTTTGTGAGTTTGGGATTTATCCACTCTGTAAAACCTAAAAACTAGGTATTGTGTCAGAAACTGTAAGAATCAATGAGCTTCCTTTTTTTTTAAAAAAAAGGAGCCCCATAAACAGAACTGTTCCTGCAACAACCCAAACATCCTACAGGGTGTTTTTTTTAATCGACCTGTAATTCAGCAGAGACACAACATTTGTTCAACAACAAGAAATGAAGTCACTTTACCGTTTATTATAATAAGTGGATGCCAACATTTTGTTGAGGACAGTTCCAGGTCCCTTCCAGTTTCCACTTTCACAAAGGAGAGCCATTGTGGCTTCTTCAAAGAGAAACCCTACAATGTAAAGATCTCTAACCATAGTTTGTGTTTAGGGTTAACATTAAGGATCAGCAACATATTTAAGTGAATACTTGATCCGAAAGTGGAGGGATGAATCCTCAGAAATTGTTTGTGGGTAAATATCAAATGTCGGGTAAACGTCATGACCATCATCCGTCTCATTCCTCCCTGCTTCACCATAGACGCCATCATGGGACTCATGGGTAAGCAAAAGTTCATAAGTATACCTCCCACTTTTTGTATCCATTGCTACGGAGGGTGAAGTGAACTTTCCAACTTTATACCTCCCTCTCTTGTGGTTTTCATGGCGATAATAAACTGAAAAGCTCCTCTGGCATCTCCTTTATTCTCCTGCACATCTCCTTGATCTTCCTTATGATCCCAAATCCCCCTTGCTTTGCAATGCTACACAACCCCTGTTGTTAAAGCAAAATCAGACCGGCACCCAGCAGGTATCCCAGCATGACGATGACCGGTACCAAGAAGAGGCCCAAGGTGGCTGGGATTACAGCGACAGCAACTATCAGAGCCATGCTCAGCCCAGCTGGGACAACACGCAGACGGCTGAGGGTCAGGACGGCTGGACTGAAGACCAGGGATATGCAGCTCAGGCGTACACAGAGCCAAACTGGGACGATGATGGTGCCAGTGTGGGACAGGGTGACTGGGGCAAGGAGCAGGAGGTAGAGTTGAACAAGTAGAGGAAGTAGATGGAACCTTCAAAAGATCTTGATGAGCCCCAGATGTCCTGAATGACGCCTTCCCTCCCTAATCCTTTCTCTTTTTCTCTACTCTGAACACCTTACCACTTCATTGTTTACGAGAAATCTCTTCTTCTAAAACACCCGATCTTCTCTCTCTGCAGAGCTCTGTGACCAATGGCTCCGATGCTGAGCTTCCTCCAGGGTTCCTCTACAAGGTCAATCCACCTTATGTTCATCTCCGCTAAAGGCAGCCATCAAGTCAGTTCACTGGTTTCTGTCTTGTTGATACTCTGCTCTGTGCTTGTCCTCCAGGTAAAAGCAGTCCATGAGTACACTGCTACTGATAATGATGAGCTGGAGCTGAAAGTCGGAGATGCTGTGCTGGTTTTGGCTTTTGACAACCCCGACGAACAGGTCAGTATCGTCTGCACACGTCTTTAGCTCTGCAAAACAGGATTAAGGCCTAAAATCTGACAGAACATGGATGCTCTTGGCAGGGTCTAGTTAAGGTCCTGGGTTACATAGGAATTGGTTTGCAATGCAGTTCCAGACGGTGTAGGGGTCAGAGTCCTGGAGTGGAGCACACAGCTCCAAATTGTGCCGAAGCTAGCCAACACGAATTGCTGAGTGTAAATCTGTCAGCCTGTCAGAGAAAAGCGTTGTTATCACGTTGACCAATGAGGAGGACGGATGAGTCATGGTAAGAATGAGTGGAGGTCTGTTGGCTACCTGTGGATGGGCTTTAGACGCACCAACCTTGGCTGGTGGTGATCCAACCTTGTTGTCACAGAATGAGTTGGTTCTGAAGAGCTTTAATCGAGGTGAAAGGGCCCCACTAAGATTTTCTCTAATGAAGATTTTCCCCTTTGTCCTTTGATGTGTATCTACGGAGCTTCTTTGTGTTTGCTAAATGAATTTACCTTTCCATTGAGTTTCATTTAATTTTTGTATATTCACTCAAAATTAAACAGAAAATCTAACAGTTAGCTAAAAGGTTAAAGGGAGAAGCATCCTGCCTGGTGTTAAGCAATGTCTACTTGCCGTAAATGACAGAAACTTCAGAAGTTAGGACAGAGATTGCTGCTAGAACAGAAGCTAATTTTCACAGTCATAAAATATATTTTTCATTGACAACAGGAAGGTTATTTTGCAGGTCTAATTAGGAGTTTTATGACCTAACAAAATTATGGGAAGATTTAGAAGAAGGAATGGTTTGAAGGATTTACACACTGGCTGGACGTCCAGACGCTCCTCCATTTGGTCAGAACCGGTTCTGGAGGCTTTAACACACATGACGGGCTTTAATCTTAGAGTGAAATGGCAAATAATTACCGCGGCGATCCGTCCCGGTAGAATGTTGGGTCCGGTTGCTGAGTTTGGTTCTGAGAATGACACTCACACCTGGACTACATCAACCAGGGATGATCGGCCAATCAGAAGCAGGCTTTGGCAACTTGGTGTGAAACATGAACAACCAATGAGTTAAAGGGATGCTGGAGTTGGCCAATCAGAGAGAGTTATTTCTCTATACTGTCAGAGTTCACAAACTCTGTTTGCCGGATCTGCTTTGCAAAAAGAAATCTTCCAAATTGAATGAGTTCAAATGCAAAAGCTCCAAAACCACGACTATCTGCAGATGTCTTTCCATGTGCTGGTTTACTTGTTATGTGAAGTTTATCCTGAGCAACCAGTCATCTGTAGCTTAATCTGGGGGATTATTGCCTGAGAGCTGCTGTGTGTCGTGTCTGTTTCCAGGACGACGGCTGGCTCTTAGGCGTAAAGGAGTCTCACTGGTTCCAGAAGAAAGACATTTCAGCCAAAGGGGTTTTCCCTGAGAACTTTACTCAGAAGGTTTGATGTCAATGCTGCACGCCGATCCTAGCTCCAACTCCTCAGCAATATTATCTTTCATCCATACCCTGACGTGATGATGATGATATGACCCAGAAATGTGCTCTGAAACAGAACATCTTGTATGACAAACACAGCGACGGAGAACGGTGCCTGTCCATGCACATCTCTGCAACGATGAAAGTTGATCATTTGCTTTCCAAGGACTTTTTAGTAAATTTGTGCAAGCAAAATAAAACGGATGTGAACAAATGTGTTTGGGATTGTTTTTTCTATATCATGGATGGATGGATTCTACAGTGAGCCTCGTTTCACTGCTTTGAGAAAGTCTACAGTCATCTAAAACGTCTGTTTTAGATGATTTACATTGACCACCAGAAGGCGATGTCCATACAGATTCCTGCATAATGTTTGGAGGTAAGGAGCCATTTATTTACTTTTAGACCAATCAGACATGATCGCACCACCTGGGTTTTATTTAAATTTCTCTTCAGAACATCCTTGACTCTCATCAGGAACTACAGAGTTCAACATTAGGCTAAATTTAGCTCATGCTGGAACTAAAAAAATCTGTTTGTGTGTCCCAAACATTTTAAATAAAACATCAACATAGACTAATAACAAAGATATGTAGAAATTAAGACTGCATGTTGTACCCAAAGCAAAACTAAGACTTTATATGATTGAACCAAAGCAAAACAGTAAAATGATCAAGCTTGATGTCCTCTTTCTGACCTCTCACAGTTCCTTTCATTTAAATTAAAACAGTCACAGTTAAGCAATAAAATGTGATGGTTGTCTCAACATGTAAGGTGTCCTGGAATAAAGCCTTGAAGACCACCGTATATAATAACACTGGGACTTCCCTAAAGGCTTTATGAAGCTCATTAGGCAATGAAAGGTGCCAGTGTTTTTTTAGCACAGCTCATTTTAAGAAAAGAACCTGATGTGTGACTTGAATCTTGTAACAAACATGAAATTATTTTGATTTCTGAAATAACTTTCTTTCAGCTCTTTTAAAATGCAGTTCATAGCTTCACAGTGTCTGGATCAAAAGCTATCTGCTGCGCTACTGGGGCTCAAGTTGCTTCACAGGAGGGACTAAAATCCCCAATTAGCACCTGGATGGATGGTTGTATTTAAAATCGTAGCGGTTTGTTTTAAAGAGCAAAATATCAAACGGTTTATCAATTTCAATGAATGATTAATTTAGACAGAATCAGCAGAATGCATGTTGCCACTATTGGCTCTGATAGTCTATAACTCTACTACACCTGGTATTTGGCCTGTAAAAATATGACTGATGTGGTTGGTGAGCTGCTATGACCCACAAGTTCACTTCAGGGAATTGGCTAAGGTGTTTAAAAACCAAATATGGGGTTTATATTGTTGTCATGGAGGCTGGTCTCCACGTCTGCAGCAGCAGGACGACCGTCAGTGTTAGAAACTAATGATCAGTCATGTGGAAAACAGACAGAACCGCCCAGCCGGGCCTCACAGGGACAGGGAGATGGACTTCCTGAGGAAAAAAACAGTGAGGGCCCCACATGAACAGATGATCTCCGTTTAGTTCAGATTACAAAATCTAAACATAAAGGTTGTGAATCTGCTGGGTCCCAAACGTGGAAGCAAACACCTGTAACTGGAGTCCAAACAGGGTGAGCGGTTCACTGGTTCTGACTGCTGGCACCAGTTTATCCTGCAGATAAAAGGATTTGGTTTTCTGTGTTATTATTGCTACAGGCGCATCTACTGCCACTATCGGTTGGTTCCAACCGGAAACAGATAAAACAGAGCCCCCTAGTGGTGGGGTGGCTTCCTTTCTCCTGTCTGCACTCTGCAACAACCATTAAAACCATCAGGACATCTAACTCCTACCAAACAGAAGACTTAAAAGTTTCTCTGAATTTTCCTGACACATAATATTTCGTGTCTATCACTGCACGTTTTCTAACAGTCCATGAACGACTCAATGCACGACCTTATTTCTATAAAAAGGTTAATATAAAGTTTTGAGCATAAAGTCTCTTTTTATTAGGTTTCTATGGAAATCTTGGATCCCCCTTGGAGGGGTGAGTCTCTTCATTTGTTCTCTGTTTCCTGGACATAAATTAGTTTTACGTGTCGGTCATATCATAGCTCTAGAGTTAAAAGACATCAACCAAGGTCCAGAGGGTCGAGTGCACTCGCTTGAGCTGATGTACGCCAAGAGGGCCTTCGTCCTCTGGTGCGTTGGAGAAGGGATGGAGGAGAGGGAGTTCTCCGAGGTCAGAGAGAACATGACTGTCCTGGAGATGAATTATGAAGAGGTGGGAACCGACAGCATCAAAGAAGAAGAGAAGTACTGACAATAACTTAGAGTGTTCCTTCAACCAGCAGGATCATAATCCACTGATTCCAGACAATACACTGACGATATAGACCTTTTGTGATGGCTGTTTGTCAACTATCTGTGGAAAATAAAACACCATGCAGCATAAAGCCTGGTTATTTTCACCTCCACCACTTTAGTTAAAGAGAAACGTGAAAAACTAAAATGGGGAATGTTTAAGGTTTGAAACCTAAAGTATCTTATGGGTGTGTGGTTCTCCTCTCCAGATATTAATTAATATTAATTATTAATATTTATCCCATTCAGGAAAATCTTCCAAATCCAGTCGTATCCAACTGTTGAGGTAAATTCCCAGAGGGAACCATAATCCTTTCATCACCAAGTCAGTCAGGGGAGCCATGAAAACAACTTCTCCACCTTCCTCCTTCTCTGTTCAATCATTAAATGGCTGGAAGATAAATAGTCATTTGAATTGTTTTACGTTTTTAAAGGGATTGGGATGTAAAGTTCACTCTAGCTGTCTACCTTTGCAATGCAAGTGTATCTAATCAGCAAAGCCGTGATGTAATGAGGGATTTGTTACAAACGCCAGTTTAGCTCACACAGGCAGAGGTATCCGTTTTCTCTTCTCTGCAGGATTAAAGGCAATGGGCTGGGCTAGGTTCACCATGTTACACAGCAACAACTAAGGGACAAAAAGAGTCTTAACTTCATTCATTTATAAAAATGCAATGCCCGATTTGCTTTGGATGAGCAAACACAACATTGTGTGCCACGGCGGGCTGTCGGGATATTGCATTTTCTTTGTTTGTCCTGGAACAATAAACTGAGTCACGTTTCTCTGAGCACACACGGCGAAGCTCAGCTTTCATGAAATCACTCTTTCTCCCAAATAAGCTTTCAGATTTAAGTCTTACGTAACAGAAATACTAAGAGATTAGACTTGAGTGAGTATGTGGAGGTTCCATTACGGACAAGCTGAGGGTTAATCAATGTAGCTTTTGAATGTTTTCCAATAAAAGCACCAAAATCATCGTCTTAATGAAGTTTATGAGACTCAGAAGTTTTTATTAAGGAGAATTCTGTGAAAGAATGGATCGTTACTCTGGTAGCTTTAGGTTTTATGCAATTTGCCACGAACACAAACACACCTATTGGCCTTTTACCTCTTTTGTTGATCACTTGGATTGGCTTTTTGCTGGTCAGATTCTCATTCCCACTATGACTGAGTCGGTCCCTTTGAACCATGAGTGTCTTTATTGCTTTGCTCATTGTTTTTGTTCACGTTGTTTCTGTGAAAGCTGTCAGCAGGCTCTCAGTAGGTGTATGGGTCTTAAATTTCACACAGTTACCCTGCATCAGAAAATACATAACATAGACGACATGAAGCTATCAGGCTATGTGAACAAACCCACCTGGGGCACTTTTGTAGCACATTTTCTACACATATGGACCCCAACTGTAAGGAAGTGATTTCTCCTTATCTCCTTATCCAGGGTCCCATAAAGGCAATAACAAGGTCAGCCTTCTATCACCTGAAGAACATTTCTAGGATTAAAGGACCTAGAAAAACTCATCCATGCGTTTATCTTTAGTCGGATTGATTACTGCAACAGCGTCTTCACAGGTCTGCCTAAAAAGTCAATCAGACAGCTGCAGCTGATCCAGAACGCTGCTGCTCGTGTTCCTCACTAGAACCAGGAAAGTAGAGCACATCACCCCAGTTCTAAAGTCCTTACACTGGCTCCGTGTAGCTCAGAGAATAGACTTCTAAATACTCCTACTAGTTTATAAATCATTGAATGGCTTAGCACCAAAGTATGTTGACGATCTACTGTTACTATGGCAACCCACCACCAGACCACTCAGGTCCTCTAATTCCAGTCGACTCAACATCCCTAGAATCAGAACCAAACATGGAGAAGCAGCTTTCAGTTTCTATGCTCCTCTAATCTGGAACAAACTTCCAGAAAACTGCAAAGCTGCTGAAACACTGAGTTCTTTTAAATCACAACTAAAAACGTTTCTGTTTAGAGCTGCTTTTGAGTAAAGTTTTCATGTATCATATTTTGTGTATGCTTCTTGCTTTATTGCTGTTTTTACTTTATATGCTTTGTCCGTGTTTTACTGCTATTTTTATTTTATCCCCTAATCATGTAAAGCACCTTGAATTACCTTGTTGTTGAAAGTTTGCTATATAAATAAAATTACCTTGCCTTACTAAACATATCTCTTAATGCAATACCATTTTATTTATATAGCACTTTCAATATGACAAGCACAGTTAGCCAGAGTGCCGTACAGGAGGAATAAATATGGAAATATAAAAATATATACATATCTGTATAAACATACAGATACATAAGAGTAAAAAACAAAAGGATAAATAAAAGAAACTGTAAAATTAACCAGATTAAAGAGATCATATCATTAATAAAAGCATGCCTGGAATATTTAATGCACCAGGAAATGACAAAAGACACCCATAGCTACGCAGCCGTCATAAATTAGTAGATGATATGGGTGATGAAAAGCCAGGCAGGAATAGTGCGTCTTCAGGAGTTTTAAAAACATTTATCGAAGACGATTGTTTGGGATATTACAGCATAAGTCAATATATTAGAGATATATATACATTTAGGACACATAAACAAACAGCCTAATTTTAGATATATGAGCATGTATCTAGTGTAATGTTAATGAAACTTCACAAACATATACTTTTTGGTTTGTAATGTGAATAAAAATATTATAAAATATAATTTAGTTTTCCATTCTTGGAACAAGAGAGCTAATAAGTATAAATATCAAATGACAGACCTGTTTATAAAATATTAAACAGTTTATCTGGTTCCGGTCTTAGTCATTCTCCCGCCGAGAGTAGATTCAAACCTCTGTAAGCCCCGCCCCTTCCTGCCGATCCTTTAAATAAGAGAGCCGCTCCCGCTGCGTCACACACTGCTTCCAACAGCCGATCCTTGAACGTCGGACTAACGGAGACAGACAGCCCTAAAAATGGTGAGTAAAGCGGGCGGGAAACCGTCTAAAACTAGGGTCTTAAAAGCCACACTCGGAGAGCTACCGGTGGAAGTTGGTGGCGCATTTTTTTAATATGTTGATAAACGTGTAAATGACGCTAAAGTGCGTCTATGTCGGGGTTCTTTACCACATTTTTTTTTGTTTCCGTCGAATGAGGCCAAGCTGGCGCAGTTTTAAAATGAACAAAAATGACGTTTTTTCGCTTCAAATTCCAGGGTTTCTAACCTCAGGTAACCAGCGTTTTCACATCGCGTCTGGTTAGTTAAATAAATCGGGATATTTTTTTTAAAAAAACGCGTCGGATAAAAAGGGAGGTGGTTTTTTTTTTTTTTTTTTTTTTTTTTTTTTTGTTAAGGCGGACAGACGACGCCCTGCAGGTCCGTGAACGTTGCATAGCGAGGGGAGGAGCCCGACCGACTGAACTGCGTCGATTGTCTCCCATGATGGCTGCGCCATGTGACTCAGTCGGAGCAGGAACCGACAGGTCTGCGGCGGCCCGCCTGAAGGGAGCGAGCTGCGTCACTAGGCCCCGGGGTGGTGCGTTCAAGGCGCATCCGGCTACACGGGGGGGGATTTGAAGCCATTTTGATGAAACGGGGTTAGAAACGGGTTGAAGTTGGACGGAACCGTGTGAGAGACTGTTTTGTGTCAGAGTACTGAAAATGGGTCCATCTTAAAGCGCCGGTGCGCGTTTTTTTTTTATAAAGAGATCATGGTTGACTTTTTTCTTCTCCTCCACAGCGTGAGTGTATTTCTATGCATGTTGGCCAGGCCGGTGCCCAGATGGGCAATGCATGCTGGGAGCTCTACTGTCTGGAGCACGGCATCCAGCCAGACGGTCAGATGCCCAGCGACAAGACGATCGGGGGAGGAGACGACTCCTTCAACACCTTCTTCAGCGAGACCGGATCCGGGAAGCACGTTCCCAGAGCCATCTTCGTGGACCTGGAGCCGACCGTGATCGGTCAGTTCTGTTCCCCACCCCACATCTCGGAAAGGGATTGACTTTTAAAATAAAATTAATGTTTTCCTTTTGCTTCACAGATGAGGTCCGTACTGGAATTTACCGGCAGCTCTTCCATCCTGAGCAGCTGATCACCGGCAAGGAGGACGCAGCCAACAACTACGCCCGGGGCCACTACACCGTCGGAAAGGAGATCATAGACCTGGTTCTGGACAGGACTCGTAAACTGGTGGGTTGGCGTGTGATTGTGGCTCTCTCAGGGTGACTTTCTCCTGCGGTTCTGACTGTTCTGACTGTCGTTTCAGGCCGACCAGTGCACCGGTCTCCAGGGTTTCCTCATCTTCCACTCCTTTGGAGGAGGAACCGGCTCCGGCTTCACCTCCCTGCTGATGGAGCGCCTGTCCGTGGACTACGGCAAGAAGTCAAAGCTGGAGTTCGCCGTCTACCCGGCCCCGCAGGTGTCCACGGCGGTGGTGGAGCCCTACAACTCCATCCTGACCACCCACACCACCCTGGAGCACTCGGACTGCGCCTTCATGGTGGACAACGAGGCCATCTACGACATCTGCCGCAGGAACCTGGACATCGAGCGCCCCAGCTACACCAACCTGAACCGGCTGATCGGCCAGATCGTCTCCTCCATCACCGCCTCCCTGCGCTTCGACGGCGCCCTGAACGTGGACTTGACTGAGTTCCAGACCAACCTGGTGCCGTACCCCCGCATCCACTTCCCCCTGGCCACCTACGCCCCGGTCATCTCCGCGGAGAAGGCCTACCACGAGCAGCTGACCGTGGCCGACATCACCAACGCCTGCTTCGAGCCGGCCAATCAGATGGTGAAGTGCGACCCCCGCCACGGCAAGTACATGGCGTGCTGCCTGCTGTACCGCGGCGACGTCGTCCCCAAAGACGTCAACTCCGCCATCGCCACCATCAAAACCAAACGCTCCATCCAGTTCGTGGACTGGTGCCCCACTGGCTTCAAGGTGGGCATCAACTACCAGCCGCCCACCGTGGTTCCCGGCGGCGACCTGGCCAAGGTGCAGAGGGCCGTCTGCATGCTGAGCAACACCACGGCCATCGCCGAGGCCTGGGCGCGGCTCGACCACAAGTTCGACCTGATGTACGCCAAGAGGGCCTTCGTCCACTGGTACGTGGGGGAGGGCATGGAGGAGGGGGAGTTCTCTGAGGCGCGGGAGGACATGGCAGCCCTGGAGAAGGATTACGAAGAGGTGGGAACCGACAGCGTCGGGGACGAAGACGAGGGAGAGGAGTACTAAAGTTTTTTTAATAAGCTTGTTGTGCTGCTTTATGTTGTGCCTTGGAATAAAGTGAGAATACATAAATAAAATTTTATTGGTCTTGGATTTCCTTCGACTTAGCAGCTGAAACACAGGAAGCCACACGGTGGTTGCAACACTTACACAGATTTAATTAAGGTCTCACAAATACAAAATACTTTATTTTTTTAGATATTTTTCTCTTGCTATGAGGTAAAGTACAGGAAACGAGCTGAACGGCACAAGGTCTAGTCGACGTGGAATCTGCCAAAATGAAGCTACAAGACGTAAAACCAGGGGGTCTGGCTGGATGAAGCTGGTGGTGCATTCACATGCACGCGGTAAAACTCTTCTCGCTGACTGCTCCTGAACGCATCACCCACCTAAATCAACCCTGAGCCTTTGGTGTTTATAGCGGTGCTGGTCGGGGTCGTCCTGGTCTCACTGGGGCAGCGCCTTCAGGATGGCGTTCACCTCCTCGGCCACCGCCGTCAGGGCGAACTCAAACTGGTCCTGGAGAGGGAGGACAGAGGTCAAAGTTCACCACTAAACTGGCCTTTTAGGTCTGTAAAACTCAAACGCAGTTGGGGTCCTCCGTCAAGAGGCCAGCAGGTGGCAGCATTGCTGAATGTTAGCAACCAGGGAGAGAATCTGCTGTATCATGAGACCAGACACATTAATTTGTCCTTTATAGGGGACATTTTGAGTTATACTATTAAGCCCTACAGTACATTATAGGACTTCCAGGGACTTTAGATTACATTTTTTTTGCTCCCAGCAATCATTTATGGAAAGTCAAATCTGCCAATTTTACCATGTTTTGTCAATATTTTCACTTCTGGCAACAGTTTATGAATTAACAGTGCCTAGATGTCTTGTTGAGGACTTCAGGATGGTTTTTAGTTAATTGAATGACTTCATCGATGGAGAAATACACGAAGCAGGATTCTAAACAAAATGGCAGAGGAAGATGATGCAGGAAAAAAACTGTGTTTTTGATCAAATTTAATGTATTCCTGGGTTAAAATAATCAGATGCTATTCTTAGACGTTAAACGTCCTGTTGTCCACTACAGTGGACTTCCTGTAAAATAAAAATGTTTAAAAAATAATGTTTAGGTTCTTTCTGGCCTAAGCAGCTAGGAAATCACAAAAGAAAATGGAAAACACTTCAGAAGGTTCTGAAGCCTGGATGATCTCATGAAGACAATCAGAACTACCCAGGTCCAGCTCTGGTTCCGTTCTCACTAAGAGTTCTGATCGGTCCAGACTCACCTTGGTGCGGACCATCCCGGGCCGCTGGTCCCGGACGTGCTCCAGCGTGGCGGCGATGTCGATCTCCTTCACCCCTGCAGAAAACCACACCGCCATCATCATTCCCCGTGTAGCCTCCGTTTGTTTTGTTTTTCTCCAATGCTCCACTGTTTCTGCCTCACCTTTAGCCATGCGGTTCAGAACCATGTCGATCAGGATGTAGGTTCCGGTCCGGCCGGTGCCGTCACTATGGAAACACAGGATGAGTCAAACCCGGATCCGGTCTCTTTGTTCTGAAGAGCCGCTGTAACATTTGGAGTCGGCTGATTTTACCTGCAGTGGACGATGATGGGGCAGGACCGTCCTCGGTAGCATTTATTCACCTTCCTGAGAGCAACGCAACCACAGAAGTAGAAAACATTTCTGTAAGTATTCACACCCTGGAAGCTCTCGCAACAAGTCTTCTGAGGTCCATTCCTTGTCTTCCTGCAGAATTTCAGCAGTTTGATGCTGTCGTCCGAACATCGTCACCTCACTGCGTCCAGACGCCGAGCGAGCTCTGCACTGGTGGCGTCATGACGCCATCCGGGACGTTACTGCGGCTGAAAACTCTCACCTTTCATCCCAAACATCCGATGGTGTCTTTTTAATAGGAAAGCGGCGAGAGAGAAAAAAGCCGTCGTTGAGATGAATCCATCCGGTTTTCCATTCCTAGTTTGCTAGAAGCCATGTAGGAACATCTGAAACAAGGTGCTCTGGTTGGATGAGACCAACCTGAACCTTTTCACCAGCTTACCACGCCTACAGCGAAACACAGTGGTGGCAGCATCATGCAGCGTGAGAAAACCCTTTTAAGATGCCGCAGTAGCCAGATGTATTATGGGATGGCTTAGATCAAAGATTCATGGGTTAGAATGGCCTAGTCAAAGCCCAGAGCTAAGTCTCTGAATTGATGTTTGGAGACCTGAGCTGTTTTGCAGAAACAAAATGGATGAAAGTGTCGGTGTGTAGATGTTCGCCGCTGATAACCAGGAAGACCTGCAGAAAGGAGGGGGTGGAGACTAAAGCCTAGTTTAAACTTCTCCGTCTGCGGCGATACGGAGTCACGCGGCGCCATTATCTGTGATTGGTCAGATCATTTCACCAGAACGGGGCTTTATAGGCGATGTAATCAGTAGTCAATGCGGCTTTTGGTCACTACATGCTTTATATTGCAAGACCAGTTTATCTAACCTGGGGCCTCATTTATCAACTGTACTTAAGCACAGATCTGTGCGTAGGAACAACTCTACGCATTGTGTGGTATTTATGAACTTGTTCCTAAATATAAGTGCACTTCTAATCGTGCGCACGCACAGCATCTACTGTTAGAAAGGAGGAACTGCAACACGGAAACAGTTTTACTTTGACATAATATTTCTCTCAGCAGTTTATGGCCTCCGCCAAGGAGCTCATGTTGGCGTCTGTCTGTCTTTTAGCAACATAACTCAAAAAGTTATGGGCGGATTTGCATTAAACTTTCAAGAAATACATAGTTTAATGTTGAGGCTGATCATTCATGGAGATCCTGTCCTCTCCCCCCTTTATTTGTTTACTTGTCACATCAAGCGCTTCAGCCTAATGGGATGTTGTTGCACTTTAAATTAAAAGGTTTGCAAGCTCTACTGTGACAACGGTCCCGCTTATCAGTGAAGCAGGTTGCCGCTTTTTCCTTGCGTACAGATGGCAGCCAAACCTGTGTCTCCAATTACGCTCGGCCACACAAGTGTCAAATATGTTGATCGGTGCACCGTCAGTAGATCTGGTCCAGCTGTGTGCTTTTATTGTATTTACTTTGATATCCAACCATTTTGTTCCTTTATTTCCAACAGGAACATCCCCACTGTCCCGACCGCATTTACTGCTTGTGTCACTTTCTCACAGGCAGAGGGTTTTTTTAAATTATTTGTTCTCCCCGAGCTGACAGAACCATACATACAGCAATGTTCAGTACGAATTTTACTTATTTAATTTGTTCAAGAGAGGTTAATAACAGCAAATGAAATGATTCTTTGGCACATTTTTTTATTCTGCTCTGCAGCAGAAATATAAAGGCTGGATGCTGGAAGCAGAGAAAACGCTGATGGCAAAAACTATCATGTTGAAATGAATTTGTATTAATAACTATGACAATATTTTAAAAGTCTGTTCATCATGAATTCTTTTTTTTTTTGCCCCACCTATGTTTCACCGCGATCTCGGTGTCACTGAAATTCCTTTTTTCGTTCTCTTGGCCATTATTTTAAGAAAGAACGCAAGGACTAAATGTATGACAGATGGTGTGGTGTTACCAAATATGGTTAATTGAGGCCGTTTCTGTATGCAAATTACAGAACGAGCACTAGCACCTGGGTACCACATGTGGGATTTATCATCAGATGAACATGCGTATGAGTGGCCACCACACATTTCATAAATCAGACTTTTGACTGATGGTACGAAGAATCTAAATTTCATTCTTAGGATAGAATATAGGACGGTTTCTACAAATGTTTGGTCATTTATAAAGCTTGCGTACGCACAAAACGGGGTCTGAAAACTACGTAAGCAACTTTACACGCAAAGTTTGGGACCTTGCTTACGCACTTTGTGGACACAGAGGACACAGAGCGCAGCAGGAGAGATGGCAAACATGTGAATGAAAATATGTTGCACATAAGAATCATATCACAGCATGTTCATATGTATTTATCTATTTAGATCATATAGAAATTCCACTTATTGGTGAATTAATTGTGTGAAGTACGAATACTGCAGCGTCCCCTGCATAATGATGCACAATGGATGCTGGCGCTCATTGAAGATCAGCCACTGGCAGCATCTGGATGGGGGATTCGGTGTAGATTCCTTAAAGCAGTCTTATTAGATCTATGTGCTGAACTGGACCCGGTGTTGGATCTACTGGAACCGTGCACCCCGTCCCCCGCTTGCAGCTCATCCGTTTGTTTGTGACCCCAATCAATATTTTGCAAAGATAATAATTTACTTGTTTTATAAATCCCAGTCTTATTGTTGCTACAATAAGTAATCATATAGGCCTAATTTAAACTTTATTGTTCTTATATTTTTTATCGCTTGTGCTGCTTTAATTATTAAATGTTTTAATCTTTTTCCTCTCTTCTTGTCACACATTTGCTTTTTGCAACTGTATTTTTGTCTTTTAATGTGAAGCACTTTGGCTGCATTCGGCTGAGTAAAGCGCTGATTGAGTGATTGATTGAAATAAAACAGTTTACCGTGCCTCTACCAGCCTGCAGCTGTCTCTGAGGAATTACTTTCTCCACCTCTCGGTTGCCACGGTTACCCTTGAAACGCCCCATATTAGCCGGCTTAAGTGGATGCAGGATATTCACTAGACACTTTGCATGGACCGTTTATGGGAGAAAGTGGGCGTGTAGGAGGGATATGATCCATAAACACCTGCGCACATTTCTAGGGAGAGATGGATTTATAAAGCAGAAAGTGCGTGCAGCTGTGCGTACTCCAAGTTTGATAGATCGGAAACTTACTAGGCGTAAGTAAAAAAAAATTGCTGAGCTTAAGTACGGTTTTAGTAATGATTCTACGCAAAGTTTTATAAATGAGACTCCAGGACTTTCTGTGATTTTGAACACCAGGAGGTGTAGAGAACAACTAAACAATCCACTGGGTTTGTTTGTTTTCATGCGTTTTTAGACGTTTCTATGAGCTGCACTTTCCAGCTCAATCCAAACTCGCTCTCTGTCGGCCATCGCTCCTTGAGTGGATGTGCGTTTACAAGATGAAGTAAATAAACTGTCGCGGACCAGACACGTCACTGCAATGGTAGGCAGACCCATTAGAAAAGGTCTGCGCCCCCTGCTGTCCTGGTGGGGAATTGCGTTGCAACAACGGAGCAGTATAAAAGGAAAACGTCTGCGTCAATACGCATCATCAAAATCCAAATATATATTACACTGGTGTTTGAGGTTGTAATAAAACAGATGGAAATGCTGCAGTACCTGCGGAAGTCCAGCAGAGGGCGTGTGGAGGTGGGGATTCCCTGCGCCGGCCAGCTGAGGAAGTGGAACTGCGTGAGCGTGCGGGTCTCCTGCGTCTGAACGTTCTTCAGGTAGAAACTGCGCACCAGGAAGTCGTTGCACCAGATGTGCTCTGACACCAGGTTCACCTGGAGGGGCAGAAGGTCCGAGCTGTGACACCTGGAGACCCGAACGCTTCCCCCCCCCCCGGAGCACGTCAGACACGCACCTCGTAGATGTGGTAGAGGGACGAGCCTTCGTCGGGCCAGTAGCGGTCGCACTGCTTCTCTCCGTCCTCCACCAGGGCCGTCATCATCACGATCACGGTGCAGCCGTTCTCCCAGACCATCTGCAGAACCACGAGGAGAACAACATCAATGACCGCCTGACCAGGGGGAGGAGCCAAACAGGACCGGCTTCTCCTCAGGGCTGACCTGCCAGAAGTCAGAGATGGTGTGGGACAGGGGCCCCTGGGTGGCGATGTAGGCCGGCATCCTGGGGTCATGTTCAATCTGCGGGTTCAGAAGGAGTACAGGTTGACATCAGTTCTCCGACCGGAACCAGAACCATAAGGCCTGTCAGATCTACGGTGACTCACGATGGTGCTGGCGTTGATGTAGTCAGAGCGCGACGGGTTGCTGTCCGCTTTCAGCTTCACCCTCGAGTGATCGTCTGCAGAACATGTGGCCCGTTAAGTTCTGGTTTCACTGTGTGTGTGTGTGTGTGTTTGGGTTCGGGTCAGTGAGACTCACAGGGCACAGAGTCGGTGCAGCGGTTCTTCTTGGCGTTGGCGTCGCTCTGCGCCACGGACACGGAGCTGGGTTCTGCCTGGTAGGAGCACAGAGCCTCCCACTCCTTCATCAGACGGTCCTTGTTCCGCAGGTGGTCCTCCATGTAGGCCTTGGACGGGAGACGGACCAGAGGTCAGAGGTCAGGTGGAGTGTCACAATAAGGATGGCATGTTAGCAGGGTAAGCCTGTGCTTTCATTTGTGGTAGCTGAATGTGGGCGGAGCTTTAAAGGCAGCGCTTTAGCACAGCAGAGAGGAAGGGGGAGGAGCCTGTCTGACTTTTTTCTGTAATTCTTTTAAATCTCCACCTTTTAAAGATAATACATATTTGTGTTTCACTTTCTTAAAGGGATATTCCGCCCCTAAGTTAAAGTTAGATAAGAATTAGATAAATGAGAAAAAGCATTTTGGAACCAGTTCAGTCATTCTCCTAATCTGGCAGCAGTCTGTTAGCTTTAGCTTAGCATAAACAATGTAAATGAATGGTAACAGCTAGCATTTCGTGTGAAAAAGTCATGAAAATGACTCAACAATCATCCTAATTATTCCTGCCGACCTCAATAATCATATAGATTGCAATGACAATAATAAGCAACAGGAAGAAATTACACGAGCCGATTTAGGGTTGGGACTATATTACGACAAATCGCCGCCGTAAGCCGCCGCTGTGAGGCGCAAGGACACGACGCAGCGCTGCAAAAGACACCTGCTTCTGTAAACAGAAATGCGTGAGCGGCATGGAGTTTTTACTGCCAGTTTGAATACGTTATAAATCTTACCCAAGAAAATGGTTGTTGTTTGTGCAGCAAAAGGAACGTTACCAGGTATAACCCTAATAGTCACGCATTTGTGATTACGGACAAATCGGATCCTGTAATTCCTTCCTGTTACTTCGATGTGAACATTGAGGTCACCGGGAATACATTAGGATCATTACTGAGTCAGTTTTATGACTTTTGCAGACAAAATGCACTTCCATTGTTTATGCTAAGCTAATGCTAAGCTAAAGCTAACAGACTGCTGCCAGATTAGGAGAATGACTCTGGAGAAGATGACCGCAGACTAGATTTCACTTAGGGGTGAAATATCCCTTTGGTTTAAGTTTTCAGTTAATTAAACATCAAAATGAACTAAACGGTTGTGATTCTAGCTCCAGGTTCTGACCAGGATCATGTGACCAGTCGAGATGTCCATGTTGGCCTGCGCCGGCTCCTCGCACCAGGACGGCGTGCTGCTGTGAGAGCTGGGACTGGGCTGGGCTCCGTCGCTGAACTGGGACGACACGCTGCTCACCCTGGAGTCCGTCCCTCCTCCGCCCGCCGCCGTTCCTCCTCCGCAGGCCGCCGCGCCTCCGGCGGCGCCGCTCGTCCCTCCCACCGCGCCCATGGCGGCGGCCTCCAGCCGTCCGAAGGCGCCCTTGGAGGCCATGTGCTGGCGACACAGGTCCTGGTGAGCACGCGTCACGCGGTTACACCTACATTTCTACAACACTGGAAGCTTCACAAAACACATCTGGATGGATTTGTACGACTCTGGTTTATCCGAGCGCACTCGCAGGATCCCATACCACCACACTCTCTCCTCCGTGCCTCGCCATGAGGAACATTAGGAAGTTTCATTCCCTGCAGGTGGGTGGAATCCTCACCTGGTACTCCTGGTGGCTGAAGCTGCCCCCCTCCGGTCCCAGGCCCAGCTTCTTCGCCGCCAGTCGATGGGCGTGGTTACGCAGGCAGGCGATGGTCATGGCCGCCACCAGGATGCCACCGATGCAGGCCATGGACACCAGCGTGGCAAACACCCAGCGGGAGCTGGGCTGGACTCTGGTCGCCAGAGGCAACGACTTCCCCTCATGTATCTGCAGGGCAGAAAACACGAAGGACCGGTTTTATGGCGTCCAATCAGAAGGAACCTGCTGGCGACATGAAAAGAGGCCTGTGGCCTATCAGCTCTCACCGGTTCAGCGCCGCTCTGAAGAACCTTCAGGCCCGTCTCAGACTCCAGGAAGTTCTTCTCTGCAACTACAAAGGCATGGTTCAGGTTTTTAGCAGCTCTCATGTTGTCCTTCCCACCGGGACCTGCTGGTCTCCTCTACCTGCTTTATCTGCAGCGTCTGCAGCCGTCAGGTTCTGGGAGTTGGGTCTGATTCTGAAGGTGACGGCCGGTCCGACCACGCTGCAGAGGAGGAAACGGTGAGCAGAGCGACTGATAAAAACACTCAGATGCTCTCATCATGTTTACCACTCTAAATTATTAATAAATGAACACAGAAGAAAATGTCCCTTTACTGACAATTCATACAATTCATACATTTTTATAATTTACTGTATCATTTTTAGGAGAAACATTATGGTGTGTTTTTAGCAGTTTTGCTTCTACTTTCTTTATTGTTTATAAATTGGGAAATAATACAAAAATTAAATGCCATTCATTACTATTTATTATAGTAATTATATTTACTATTTATTATATATTTACTATTTATTATATAAAAAAAATATTATATTTTTCTCTTCTTGCCAAAATAGCTCAGAGAAAATTATAATTAATTTAAATAAATACATTCAATGAAATAAACAAAAAACAATAATGATCTATGTAATTCATACTAAACTAGAAATATAAAAACATAAAATTCAAATCATAAATTAAAACTACTAATTTTTCTTTTGTTTTTTTAAAAGTGAAGTGAATTAATAAAAAAAATATATTATTTTGTTTATATGAATTAGTAGAAATGAATCATTTTGTAGCATAAATTACAAACGTGTATAA
The DNA here is from genome assembly GCA_963556495.2 of Valencia hispanica. Lineage (NCBI taxonomy): Eukaryota > Metazoa > Chordata > Actinopteri > Cyprinodontiformes > Valenciidae > Valencia > Valencia hispanica. Next base: position 28,487,153 of record OY747723.1, read on the forward strand.
AACATTATTGGGTTTATGAGAATGAACAACGTTGTAGTTTTAACGTAGTGTTATCGGTGTATTGATATTCTGTCTGTCTCTGCTGCTCTCTAGATAAAAACGTGGATCAGCAGAAGAAAAAGTCTCAGAGGAACGATGGACAGAAACAGGAAAACAGCCCAGTTTCTGTCTGATACAGCATCTTTAGGTCGTGTGCTGCTGACCTCTGACCTCTGACCCACCTGACGTTGACGATGGCGGCGGCGGAGAGGCCGATCCTCTCTGACAGCAGCTGCAGCAGTCGCACCCCGTCGTTCAGACTGAGGGGGCTGCGGCGACACACACATTTAAACTCACACACACACACAGTGGGGGACGAAACGTCCGCATGTCCCTGGAGGAGACATGCCGGTTGCCACGGCGAACTCCGCCCACACAAACAAACACAACGTGGGACTCACGCGATTGGTTTATCCGACAGGAAGTTAAAGCCGCCGTACCTCTGATTGGTGACAATGTATCCAAACTGCTTTGCTGCTCCTCCTCCTCCGCCCTGATTCGCCGCCTCGGCCGGAGTCGCCTCCTTCCGTCCTCCACCTGGTTTGGCGGCGGGGGGCGGAGCCTCCTGGAGAACCGTCTTGTATGTCATCAAAGTCTCTGTGAGCTGATTGGTGGAGACAAAGATGATCAGCTTCAGCATTTCTGATGGATCTCTGCTTCCATCGACTTTCTTCTTCTATTCTATGAACCTCAATGCGCAGATTGGTTGCTATGGTGATTCCCTCTTTCTCTGGTTAGAGCGAGGAGCCCACAGCTCCACTCTTCATCAGACAAGGCAGGGGATTTAACCCTCAAACAAACAGTGCTAGCATCTAAACTCTCCTTTTTTTATCAAATAGCTTGTTTGAAAGGTGAGAACCAGGACCATCGTGTCATTTTATGGAGGAAATATGGCAAATCAAAGAGACCCTTCAGTTTCAGTTTTAAGGAAAGTTTAAGAGAGACTGAAAGAGGAAAGACCGCTGAGTGGACAGCCTCCACCAGGAGAAGAAACCAGAAAAGAGAGCTGTATCCAAGCATATTCGCGGAAAGTTGAGTGGAAGGACAAAGTGCAGCAGCAACAGGGAGAGAGAAAGACACCAGGACCAACGACGGTGTCTGTCAAAGCAACGTGGAATCTCAGCAGAACCACAGGCGGCTCTCCTCCATGCCACGCTGCATTGCTGCAGTAGTTCATGCAAAAGGAGCCCAGACCGAGAACTGAAAGCCTGGAGATGAACACACAGTATACAGCGGTGACCAACAGGGACGCTCACCTTCTTCTTTGCCGCTGCGCTGTCTCCGTATTTATCTGATGGTGAAGAAAAGCAGAGGAGTTAACTGAGGAGGTGTGATGGATCCTCTGACCTGACGACCGCGGCGGCGCCGACCGCTCACCGACCTTCGCTCTGCGCCGGAACGTAGGCGCCATCCAGCTGCTGCTGCTTCAGGTCGTCCTTCGGCTCCGGAGACAGGTCCTTCACGTCCAGGCCGTAGTGGTCCAGCAGCAGAGCCAGTCTCTGCAAAGAGCGCCCTGAAAAACACACCAGAGAGAGCAGATCCAGGATGGCAGACGCAAAAAACAACCTACGGAGGCCAGTGAGGGCCAAAACAGGTAGGAGCTGACCGTCCAGTCCTGAGAGGACGTCGTGCTTCTTCTCGGCCTCCGGCGGCGTCCTCAGCTGGGAGACGTAGTCCTCGCTGTAGTCCAGAGGGAAGTCCAGGTTCCGGAACAGCGAGGAGGAAGAGGAAGTGAGGCCTGCTGCTACCGCCTCCCTGTGGCGAGGCAGAGACTGCGAGGACGAGGAGGATGAAGGTGAGGAGGAGGTGAGGTAGAGGGACATCAGGTCCTGCAGGAGCTGCCGGTCCCGGTCCGCAGAGTTCTCCTCCAGGGCGTTGAGGGAGCGCTCCTCCTCGTCCTGGTAGCCCAGCCGCTGCTGCAGCCACACACACACAGAAGGTCAGGCCTTCCTGCGGCCACCAGGGGGCGCCACCGTCCCTCCCAGTGTGTCCGCTCCTTCCTACCTTATGGTAGGTGAACGGGTCCAGCAGGGGCGTTTGCATGCGGAGCGAGGACCGGGACGGGTCCAGCACCATGTAGTCCAGGTACCGCTGCATCACCTCGGGGTCCGCTGGACCTCCAGGGTCCGGATCCCTCTGAGAACCGGGACCCAAGAGTCTGGAGGAGCTGGGAGAGAAAACAGCGGCTCACTCACCGCAACGCCGTTTTTTCTCGCTCGCGGCTAAGAAACGGGATTTTTCTCACAGCTCGAACGGTTCCTCTCCCAGCTCCGGAGCGACGGTGGGAACGTGGCTCAGCTCCCGGCTGATGATGGCCTGGGTCAGCTCGTCCCTCCACGTTAGACCTGCAGGTTCACACACGTCTCATTCGACTTGCTGCAGAGCAGAACCTGGATCTGTGGCTCGCCGTCTGGAGACTCACCCTGGACCATCAGGTCTTTCAGGACGTCCTGCAGCTTGTGCAGAACCGGCACCGAGAGCCGGTACTGGACGGGCTCCTGGTGCGGCGCCCGGCACTGTCCGAACAAGCCGTCTGCACGGGAGAACACACAAGCTTCTGGGGTCAAACTGAGAGAAACAGATCATCATCTCAACCCCCCACAGCATCATGCTGCTACCACCGTGTTTCACTGTTAATGTGGGGCTCTTTTGCTGGACTAGAAAGTTGTTATTTAAGGCAAATGAATCTTTCACTATTGTTCATAACTTCCTCACTTTAAGCAAGAAAAAATAAAATCGAACGAGAAGTAATCCCCCACAGCATGATACTGCCATCACCGTGTTTCACTGTTAATGTGGGGCTCTTTTTCTGGACTAGAATGTTGTTATTTAAGGCAAATTAATCATCCACGGTCGTTCGTAACTTTCCCACTGTAAGCAATAAAAAGTAAAATTAAAGAAAACCAACCCCCCACAGCATGATACTGCCATCACCCTGTTTCACTGTTGGTGAGGGATTCCTTTGATTATGCTGTCTTTGAGGTAAATTTAACTTCTGAAATTGTTCATAAGTTCTCCACTTTGAGGAATAAAAAGTCCAATCTAAGTATAAGAAACCTCCCACAGCATTATACTGCCACCACCGTGTTTCACTGTTAATGTGGGGCTCTTTTGCTGGACTAGAATGTTGTTATTTAAGTCAAATTAATCTTTCACTATTGTTCATAACTTCCCAATTTTAAGCAAGAAAAAGTAAAATCTAAAGAAAAGTAATCCCCCACAGCATGAAACTGCCACCACCGTGTTTCACTGTTAATGTGGGGCTCTTTTGCTGGAGTACAATGTTGTTATTTAAGGCAAATTAATCGTCCACGATCGTTCATAACTTTCCCACTGTAAGCAAGAAAAAGTAAAATCTAAGGAAAAGTAACCCCCCACAGCATGATACTGCCATCACTGTGTTTCACTGTTGGTGAGGGATTCCTTTGATTATGCTGTCTTTGAGGTAAATTTAACTTCAATTCAATTCAATTCAGTTTATTTATATAGCGCCAATTCACAACAGATGTCATCTCAAGGCTCTTAACAAGAAGTCATTTCAATACATTTATACAAACATTCCAATCAGTTAAAAAGTTTCCTATTTAAGGAATCCCAGCAGATTGCGTCAGTCATTGGCGTGAGGTTGGGCAGATTTCCAACCACAGCAATCCTTCAGCAATCCCTCATACTGAGCAAGCATGTAGCGGCGCTGGAGAGGAAAAACTCCCCTTTAACAGGAAGAAACCTCCAACAGAACCAGAACCAGAACCAGGCTCAGTAGGAGCGGCCATCTGCCACGACCGTCTGGGGGTTTGAGAAGACAGAGCAGAAACACAGAAGGAACAGAAGATCTGATATAAGAGAACTTTCTATGTTACAGGAAGTAAAAAGTTGATAACAGGACACAGTGGATGTTCAGTTACTGGGAGGATCATCCCAGTCGATGCCCCCCGTCCAACAGGGCATTGCAGCCAAGCAGGATACCAGACCAGGTATATCTTCTATGGAGAGAAAAACACTGAGAGAAAACAAAGTTAACAGTCGGAATAACAGAATGTACTGTAATACAACTGGAGAGTAGTAGGAGAAAAGGAAGTAGCATAGTGAAGAAAATTGGTAAGTCTGTCCTCCAGCAGTCTGAGCCTATAGCAACATAACTACAGAGATAGTTCAGGATGACCTTAGCCACTCTAACTATAAGCTTTATCAAAAAGGAAAGTTTTAAGCCTGGCCTTAAAAGTAACTTCTGAAATTGTTCATAAGTTCTCCACTTTGAGGAATAAAAACTACAATCTAAATATAAGAAAACCCCCACAGCATGATACTGCCACCACTGTGTTTCACTGTGGGTATGGTTTTAATCTGATGACACACAACGTTGCTTCTCAGCCAAACATACCTTATGGCATTGTCCATAATTTCTCTACATTATAAAAATCCCCAGTAAATTGTGATGAAAAGTTATCCTGCTGCCACCACCATGTTTCACTGTTGGTGTGGCGTTCTTCTGCTGGTGTAAAATGTTGTTTTTGAGGCAAATTTATCTTCCACGATTGTCCAAAACGTCCCCACTTTGAGATAGAAAGTACAATCTAGAGAAAAGGAACCCCACAGCATGGGTAGGCATTCTTTTGGTTGTATAAAATGTTGTTTTTAAGGAAAAATTCACCTTCTGCAATTGTTCATATTTTCTACATTTTAAGAAAAAAAGTACGACCTACAGAAAAGTAACCCCTAATAATGATGCTACCACCACCGTGTTTCACTGTGGGTAGCGTTATTTTGTCGATGCTCGTTTCGTTTTGCTCTAAGCTGGGTGATTTGTGGCCCAGAGGTTCCAGTTTGGTTCCATCGGACCTTAACACATCCAGAGACACGGTTCCACCAGGCCTGGAGGAAACCTCACTGCTTCATCCAGACATACAGGATGATAGTCGCCACATGTGGAACGGTCTAAAGTCCAGACCAGGGTTGAACGTGTTGCGTGACGTTGCTTCGCACTGCTTGTTGACATCAGAACCCTGACCGGGTCTGGATGGACCGCAGAGCGGTTCTGAAGGATCCTCTGGTTGTGAATCCAGGGAAGCTTCAGAAGCAGCGTGGAGTCAGAAATCAGCTCAGACCGCGGTGACTCACCACCAACAAACAAACACGAGGGAGACACACCGTCGTCAGGCTACTGATGTCACTGTTGTCACGGCGACGGCCAGGCCCAGCCGCGATTGGCCGAGACGGAGGCCTTGTTTACGCCTCATCGCCGCCTCCATCTTTGCGCCACGGAGGCGAGCTCACACACAGACAAACTCTGTGGTCCGAGTCACCGCAGCGTAGCAGAGCTGCCGGTTGCTCTGATGGTTCATCGGCTCATAGAGCAACAAAATCTCCATCTTTATACTGGGAACTATGGAGGGAAACGCTGGTAAATCTGTACACTGCAAAAAACAATTTGTTTGTGGACATTTTTTCGTATTTTTTAAATATATTGTCTTATTTCAAGAAAGATTTTCAAGAAAATACTCACTTGTTCCATTGGCAGATTTTTTTTTAGCTTATTGCAAGCAAAAATATCTTGTATAATTTATTTTTTACTTGTTTCTGGAGTCGCCTTTTTTCCAGCGTAATAAAGCAAGCAATATACAAGATATTTTTGCTTGTGATAAGCTAAAAAAAGAACAAGTGAATATTTTCTTGAAAATCTTTCTTGAAATAAAACAATATATTTAAAAAATACAAAAAACTGTCCACAAACAAGGGATTTTTATTTTCTGGAAATTCGTTTTTTGCAGTGTACTTATCAGCTCCCTGGCAAAAAGCCTAAAAATAAACTAATCTTTTAACCTTTAATCTGACTCTGTTTATTCAGAGGTGAAAGGTCATCTGTGTGGTTTAGGTCTGCGGAGCGAGACGACCCTGGAAGAAGGCTAATCTAGGAACCGGTTCTGGTTTTGGATCCTTATCCCGCTGAAAGACTCGGGTTTTCCATTGACCTGATTCCAGAGTTGGTTCGGAGCTAGAGTCTGACTTAGAACCGGTTCTTTGTTTTTCCACTGCGCAAGCACCCGTTCTTCGGTCCGGAACGACTTCTTAACCAAGCACCGACTCCAAGCTGGGCTAAACTGGTGCTTTCTAAGAACCGGTTCCTACCCTTCCCACAATGTTGATGTGTCCCATGTCCCAGGTGTGCTGGGCGGGACTAATTCCGGTGAAACAAACAACCGCCAGTTGTCGCCGCTTTCTGCGCCTTAGCAACAAGAACATGTTTTTCATACACCTTCGCAAATCCACCAAAGTGTGGAAGCACAACAGCAGCATTCGAAACGGCAGGATGGCGTTCTCCATTGATATCTTCCTCTGTTCGCGCGCTTCCTGTTTTGGTCTCCCCCATGGGGGCGTACGCCGCTGCGTGCTACGATTTAGGCCACGTCCACACGAAGCTGGTGCGTTCCCTATCCGATCATTTTTCCCCCTTGTTCTTAAAAAAAAAAATCCGCAAACACGGCGTCGTCTCAAGAAATATCTGTACACACGAAAACACTAAAACCGACTGAAAACGGTGTAGTAAATATGCCAGACCAGTATGGGGCGCTGTACTTCTGCCACAGGGATACACGATACACGGAGAACAAGACTCTGAGCATGCGCATAACCTTGCGCGCTGTATACGAACCAAGAAGAATAAATTTATAACAAAGCAATAGATTTTGCTGTAATAAAGCTAGTAGGCTTAATAGCTTCTGCAGCACGAACAAAATCATGTAGTCCGCCATTATTGTTGTTACTGATACGATAAAAAACAGCGAAACAGCGAAACGCTGATACGATAAAAAACGTACACGTACACAGCGAAACCGCAAGGGTGTCGTTTTCAGATTTATCCACTTTGGGACCAGGTTTCAAAAATAGTGTTTTAAGTCTCCGAAAACGCGGGATCCGTGTGGACGAAACGCTGAAACGATAAAAAACGTACACATACACAGCGAAACGCGTCTCCGTGTGGACGAAACGCTGATACGATAAAAAACGTACACAGCGAAACGCGTCTCCGTGTGGACGAAACGCTGATACGATAAAAAACATACACACCGAAACGCGTCTCCGTGTGGACGAAACGCTGATACGATAAAAAACATACACACCGAAACGCGTCTCCGTGTGGACGAAACGATGATACGATAAAAAACGTACACACCGAAACGCGTCTCCGTGTGGACGAAACGCTGATACGATAAAAAACGTACACAGCGAAACGCTGATACGATAAAAAACGTACACAGCGAAACGCTGATACGATAAAAAACGTACACGTACACAGCGAAACGCGTCTCCGTGTGGACGAAACGCTGATACGATAAAAAACGTACACAGCGAAACGCGTCTCCGTGTGGACGAAACGCTGATACGATAAAAAACGTACACAGCGAAACGCGTCTCCGTGTGGACGAAACGCTGATACGATAAAAAACGTACACAGCGAAACGCTGATTCGATAAAAAACGTACACGTACACAGCGAAACGCGTCTCCGTGTGGATGAAACGCTGATACGATAAAAAACGTACACAGCGAAACGCGTCTCCGTGTGGACGAAACGCTGATACGATAAAAAACATACACACCGAAACGCGTCTCCGTGTGGACAAAACGCTGATACGATAAAAAACGTACACAGCAAAACGCAGATACGATAAAAAACGTACACGTACACAGCAAAACGCGTCTCCGTGTGGACGAAACGCTGATACGATAAAAAACGTACACAGCAAAACGCGTCTCCGTGTGGACGAAACGCTGATATGATAAAAAACGTACACAGCAAAACGCGTCTCCGTGTGGACGAAACACTGTTACGATAAAAAACTTACACAGCGAAACGTGTCTCCGTGTGGACGAAACGCTGATACGATAAAAAACGTACACAGCGAAACGCGTCTCCGTGTGGACGAAACGCTGATACGATAAAAAACGTACACAGCGAAACGCGTCTCCGTGTGGACGAAACGCTGATACGATAAAAAACGTACACAGCGAAACGCGTCTCCGTGTGGACGAAACGCTGATACGATAAAAAACGTACACGTACACAGCGAAGGGCCCTTAGATGACGTTAAGACGCAGCACCGACTACGCTCCGTGTCTGTGGGAAACCCAAACTGGTTATTAGAACGAACCAGCTAAACTCCGGTTCTTCCTCAATGGAAAAACCCTATAACAGGGCCCACATCCTGACACATCCTTCGCCGTGCCTAACGATTGGGATAAGTGGTTTTTTTCCTACAGTCTAATGTTGGTTATAGAGGCTTGGTGATCCCAACATGGCGCAGTGAGCTTTAGAGATGGTTCACCACCTTCTCGCTGTCTGTGCTTGGTTTGCCATTTTCTGACTCGGCACACATCTGCCTTATTGAGTGGCGTGTTCTCACGTCTTTCCCATTTTGAAGAGCAGCTGTCCTCCGTGTGCCCTTAGAGCTGCACGGGTCGACAGAAGTAATCAATATCCTCCAGTCAGGTCGGAGCAGATCATGCTGTAAAAGTCAGATCTGCTGTTTATGAAGCTGCAGTGTGTTCTGCTCTGAAAGATGATTAATGTTGTTATTTATTGATGCATTCGGTTCGATTTTTATTCGTTTAGTCTTTCGGACATCGTCGTTTTACATGGAATGGAGGTTGGGGACTCACCATCGCTGCAGAGTTGATCTCTGGGACACAGCTTTTTCTCAAACAAACAACCTGCAGAAACAGAACGAGAAAAAAAAGACAAAGTGAGGAATAGTGTCCCTGTAGCACCGCCCTGAAACTAAAAGGGTAAACAGTCCGTGTCCAGGATGTGGGGGGTCTGCAGAGACGTTAGCTACCGTTTTACCGGACCTTTGACTTAAAACTGATCCTCATTCTGCGCAAAAGGAAGAAATGCACCTGGGTTATATTGCTCTTAAGGGATAAAATATCAGATTTAAAGCGCATCTTTCATTGAATTATTATTTCTACCATGGCTTCTGATCTGAATGGTGACACTAACTACCGAGGATCAACTCAACCTGCACCGTTTAGAGCCCTTAAAGGCAGGTTTAAAGGGACGGATTTGGTTCATCGGTCGCTGGAAGCTTTGGACCTCAGCAGGGAACCTGGAGGAGAACCTCCAGACGTTCGCCCGATCCGTCTGATTTACGATGTCACGGTGCAATTATCCACAAGGATGACATCATCCGAAAGACGGGAGAGGAATGGCCTGGTCTCCCGTTTTAGCAGCATCCGTCTGGGAATCTCCCCGAAACCAAGACGCCCGGCTGGACCTCCACCGCCAACCACAGTCGTCATGGTGATCCATCAGCGCCCCGTCCGACTGTCTCCAGGAGCTCTTAGACTCAATCAGCGTCCCGCCACCACTAATTCCAGCCTGATTAAGTCTAATTATGCAGACGGATGGATGAGCTTCAGAGATTCGTCGCAACAAGAACCGTTATCTGTTCACCTTTCTAAAGGGTTTCACTCAGAAACAGCAGCAGACTGTTAAATGAACCATCAGGCAGAGATGCTTCTTTCAAGCTGATTTTAACAGACCAGAGGGAAAACGTTTCTTTTTGTTCTTACTGCAACATCCATGCAGAAAGTCTTCCTCAAACTGTAGGAGATGAAATATACTGCGTGTTAAATTGCAACAGGGCGCAAATATCCAAGGAGTAGCGTCCAGCCGGGTCCAGCCGGGTCCAGCCGGGTCCAGCCGGGTCCAGCCTCTTCATCAGCAGCATCTCTACGCTCCTGTCAGGCTTCGGTTTCATCACGGAGTCTCTTTGGGCCAGCAGCCCAGGTTTAAGGTGGACAGAGTCACAGCTGAAGCCACAGCTCTGAGGAACCCTTCACCTGCTACCTTTACACTCTGACAGCCTGAATAAAGCTCAGGAGATCAGCAGGTCTCCCCTTAGAGCACACACACAGCATTTATTCTGCAGCAGGTTATTCAGAAATAAAACCGCTTTTAAAAAGGGCCCAAAAACAGCGAATTATGATCTGACAAATCCTAATTCAAAAAATTCAACAATATGGTAAATTATAGGGATGTGTATTAGTAAATAATCTGCCGATACGATATGTATCACAATATACGATATATTGCAATACTATAAGTAAGACTATATATTGTGATTATTAAAACCTAATTTAACCATAGAAAAACGGTCACAGCATTAATCTAACCACTCCAACCTGTTTCAAACTTTAACACATCCAGTTTTATTACTAGATCTAGTCGATCCACTGGAACAGAGAAGGTGAAAAACAGCCACAAACTACCAGTTATACTTTTAATTTTACTACAAAAATTACCGTCATCATTAATAGTTCCTTTAAAATCCTTTAAAAAATAATTTTAAAAATCGATACATTGCTTTTGAATATCAATACAGTATAGCGAAATATTGGTGTATCGATGTTTTCTTACTTCCCCAGTAAATTAAAAATAATTTATTTTGAAAGTCCAGTTCAAACCTCTTCCTGTTAACAGCTAAAATGATAGAGTTCAGCTGTCATAATGGATTAATATAGGAAGAGAGAACCTGCTGGGCTGGTTATTGTCACAACCACTGAAAAAGTTGTTGGTTGCTATGGTGATTCCTGCCTCTTTCTTGGAAGCAGCGGGATAAAGGAATAAAAAAATATATCAGCCTCAAATAAACCGTGATTGTGTTGAAAAAACGAAACTCCAAGTTAAATTAGAGTAAATATGAAAGGTTGTATAAGAGAAGCTTCAGATGAGGAAATACGTGTATATGTAAAGGTCTGAGGTGTTTCATGTAGGAGATCTGATGGCTTCAGTTTTAGAGAACGACTCAACAGAAATATAACGGGAGTGAATAAGCGCTTTGCTCATTTGTTAGAGAACTGTAGTCCTACATCAATTAGAGACCCGTTGAATAAAATCAGACAACAAAACCTTCGTCTTGTTGTGTAAACTGTACATGTGGAGATAAAACTGTGGCCACGAAAGGAGTTTAAACCTAAAATGTTTAATATGTAGTGTGTGACATCATCACGGCGGATTGGTCCGTGGGAAAATCCTTGAAAAAAAGTAATCAAACTTATACTGTTATTGCAAAAGTTCTGCAAAAGGGTATTAAAATGAAGGGGAAAAAAATCAGGCGGGAAAAGTTTAAATCATGAATAACGATACTACAAGGAAACATGGCCGCTCTGCAAAGAAATCTCTCAACCCTTCCATCAAATCCTCCCAACTTTCTTCTGGACTTAAATTACATAAACGATACGATTAATCATTTAGTCTAATCTGAATCAATCTACATGGGAATGGCATGGAAAGTGTGAATTAGAAAAGTAATATTATTATTTATTTTATTTTATTTGTTTATTTAACAGGAACGATGAGCAAAAACATGAATTAAAGATGTTTTACACCTGATTATAGCCAAAGCTAGTTTCCATCTGCAGGTAAGAAAGTGAATTAAAATATCTTACATTGTAAAAACACAACAATCACTGATTACATAATACAATCATTCAATAAAGTATCACTAAGACCAATATCTTAATTAAGTAAATAAATCCTTAAAGTTGACAATGCTGGTTTTCTAATAATAACTTCCTGACATTACAAGAAAAAAATTGTAGTTCAGAGGAAAGTTTCAAATTCTGTGGGAGTTTATTCCATTCCTTGATGCCTTTGTAAGAAAAGGCCGAAGTGCGTTTTGGTAATCTGCAGTCATTATGACCTGTTGACCTGGATGTTCTGGTCGTCTGTTCAGAACAGAGCTGGACGAATCGTTTCAGAGGAGGAGGCGCCTTATTGCTCAGGATTTTAAAAATGTATTGTACATTTGAATAAACAATTAGATTATCAAAGTTTAAGATATTATATTTTGCAAGTATTGGGCAATGATGACGTCTCTGTGGCTTTTTATCCAGTATTTTAGCAGCTTGATCAAACAAGGATTGTAAAGGCTTAATAGTTGTTTCACATGCCTGGGACCAACATGACATGCAATAATTAATGTGAGAAATAATCATTGCCTCCAAGTACATTTTTGCAACATCATAGGTCAGTGTATTTCGAATATGTCTAAAAACAGACAAACTATAAATAAATAAATGTTGCCTTGGAAACCAAAGCTATAAATCGGCTGTGTTGTCATAAACAAGGGTTTATGAACATTTCAGCTCAAAGATTGAAAGCAAAAATGATTCAGTTCCTTCACTCAGAGCTAATCACAAGCTAGGAGCTCAGAGGAGAAGACCTGGGTGGAGGATTTATGCTTCAAACCTAAAGATTATTCTGCTTGAAGCTCAATATTAATAACAGGCGTTAAAACGTCTTCATCTAGTGAATAATTAATGTTTGGTTGAAATTTTCATCCACAAATCTTTTTTTTTTTTTTAAAGTCATCTGTAAAACACGGCAGAGGCTCCATCATGGTCTGGGAATCGTGGGAATATCAGCAGACGCTGATTTTTCATAAAACACAAACTGCAAACTATAGAGATGGTAGAAAAGGTTGGGATGTTGCACACTGGTGAGTTTGTTTACTCCTCAAACCTGAAGCCGATTGGTACTTTATGTAATATTTGAGCGAATAAATCCTATTCGTGTTATGATGAACGCTGATACAGCTCCATGTGTTTTAATGGAATAACTGAAGATGTCCCATCATTCCAGACCAATTATCGGAAACAATTTTGTCGGAGGTTTAGGTCACATTTACTATTTCATAGCTTTTTAAACAGACTGTTTATAAAATATTCTGGGCAGTGATTAATAACCGAACTGATGGCTGGTTCTGGTTCTTTTGGAGGGAACCTGAGCTGTCCGTGGTGCTGGAACACTGGATTACTGAGAGCAGACGGAGAGGAGAAGATCAGCTATGAGTCATAACAACTATCTGACGTATGATTCATCAGCCTGGAGCTCATCCAGGCCCTGGGATCTGATCTGATCTGATCTGGGGAGAACATTTTGGGGATTTTCTGGTTGTTTCTGGGAACGTGAGAGAAAAAGACCAGGGAAGACTCCAGCTTCATCAACACTCAGCTTTTACCATCTCTCTCCAGGAAAACACAAATGATTCATCCTGTTTGTCATTAGATGTGTTTCCATGAATACAACAGTCCTCTGAGGAAGGAGCTCTGCTTTTCATCCTAATTTCTACTGGAGAGTAGATGAGATCCCTCATCCAGCCTGTCTGCTTCTCAATTACATCACAATGATTCATTGAGCGTTTGCGTCATTGATGATGGCGCCGGATAAGAGTTCAGAGTTAAGTCTGGACCAGAGAAGGATAATAATCCAGTTTCATCCAGAATGAATGCAGGTAAAGCAAACAACTTTTAGAGAAACGATGAAAGATTTCATCGTCTGGCAGTAAAAGTGCTGCAAACTCGCTCCAGATGTCGATAACAGGGACTTATCCCGAGGAAGTCGTGATTTACGCACCGCGCAGACCCTCCCTCTCCACCCGAACCCAGGCCGGGTCTTACCGTGTCTGGCGGCCGTGCAAAGGCGACAGGAGGCGGTGAGGAGGAGACACAGGGCCGCCCAGAGCCGCGGAGACATCATGGTAGATGCAGCATCCAGCGGAGGAGAGAAGAGGAGAAGAGAAGAGGAGGAGCGAGGCTGCAGCTCCTAGTAGCTCTCCATGTCTGAGGAGAGGCAGCAGCTGCTGCTGGAGGAGGAGGAAGAGGGGGGAGAACGACCAGCAGGGGGCGCTAGACTGCAGAAACATGAAACTACAACATCTAGTTTTTTTAGAAGGCGCATTTTAGCCTGATAAAGGTAGAAAAAAATAGGATGATTTGACCTCTTTAGCCTTTAGAGCTGATTCACATAAAAAAAATGCTTCATGCAAAGAAAAACGATATGACGTGCAGAGACGGCTCTGTTATTAATAGACACTTGGGCGAGGCTCCCTTCCTCCCCCTTTTAACCTTTAACCTCTAACCCTAAAACCACCAGACTATCTGAATGCTAGTTATTTACCAGAGGTCTTAGAAATGCAACGTAAAAAAACTACAGATAAACCCCTCAGCAGAGCTAATTATGTACAAAATAAATAAAAAAACAAACCAAACTTTATGCACTTGTTTAGAAAGATTTATACATTTTATTCTTTCACATAATGACTCACCATCTCTGTTCTAAAGCACCATAATGGCTGTAGATTAGTGTTTAAACCCCACGTTGTGTTCCCGGTCAGAAATTAGCGTTCCACCAAGACCATTAAAACTCTACATTTATACACATCATCACTACTCGTATTAGATTTTTAAAATTAACTTAAGTTCTAGTGAATATTACACGTTTTGAACTCTAAATGCAGCGACGAGAAAGAATCTTAGGTCATTCTGAACAAATTAACTACAATTTTCAGAGATAAAGGTATTAAATCGGTCAAATATGACCAAAACACAACATAAGGGTTCAAACAGTCGGGAGTACCCAGAGAGAAGCCACACATACACAGAGAGACGAACAAGCTGACGCCGTGCAGGGAGACGCCAGGCTGGGATTCAAAAACATGGCTACTCCGCCGTTCAGCCCACCGAAGAAGAAAGACAAACGGAAATTTTTTTCCTTTCTTTAAAAAGGATCATTTTAGTCCCTTTGACGGCGTCGAGTAACGCCAACACATCATCAGAGGTCACAACTGAATGAGACGCTTCAGTCAAAACACGGCGGAGGTCCTGTCATGGTGTGGGAGTCCTGTGAATATGAGAAATTACCTCATCACCGCAGCAACATCACTAGACCTGGTCAGAGCCTGGACCTCCACATTATGGGTGCTGTGATGGGACATTTCAGCTTTGACTTTTGCCACATATTTCCCAAATCTTCAATAAACTGAAAACAAAGCGGTGGGGTTTTTGAACATTGCTGTAATTAACTGGACTGTTGAAGATGGTACAGGTTAGAGTGGCTCCCCCCTCCCCCATGTTGGTTCATCTCCCTGTGCCAGGAAGCTGGCAGAGAATAGCAGATGAAGCAGCTTCTATTAAAATAATTACTGCAGCAGCTCCTGCAGCATCACTGTACCTCCATCTGCACATTAAACACCACGAAGCATTGCAGAGGAACAAGAAAAACAGACCCAGACGAAGAATTTCACAAATTTATTTCTGAATGAGCCCAATAAAAACCTCCGTCAGCTAAAACGAACCGTTTCTGACATTGAACAGAGAGATTTAACAGGAGCAGCCGTTGTTTCCTGTCGTCAGTCGACGGTCAGCGAGCTCCTGATGGAGGGAAACAGCTCGAAGAAGCCCTGCAGACAGGAAGGGGAGGTGAAACAGTGAGTCACAAGAGCTGAGGAACACATCTCCGTCTGCGTGACGATGAGAAGCCGCCGAGAGGCGAGGGATGTTTACGTTTATGCTGCCAACGCCACGTTTCTTTGGACTCAACAAATCATGGATTAATATAAAAAGCAGAAGACAAGAAAACAGTCAGGGTGTGAAAACTTTAGGGAGGGTAAAATATTCCTTCAACCATGAGAATAGCAGAACCTTCTATTGGGAACTCATGGGAATATTTATGTCTACAGTGTTTTTTTATGTGGCACGTTATATGTTTACAGTAATGCTACAAAAAAGGTTAGCTAGCTTAGGGCTAACTCCTATGGAAAATCCCATTCACTGCTAAAAATGAGCATTGGTGGATCGGAACCAACATAAGATCAACTCAGACTTCTGTTTGCTGTGCTGTTAGGGAGGAACAGCTGCCTCTCATCGTAGCCTCCTATTTACTGAGTTTCTACGGCAACACCATCCGGTCAAAATAGTTTCAGACCCATCAGCTGATTACACTGAGGCTGGCCAGACATCAAATAAACAATAAGAAGGGACTATAAATGGGAATGCGACATTAAATCATGCTAAAAACTGTTGACTCTGCATATTTGACATGCACGTGATGGGGAGGTCTCCGTTTGCTGCCATCGAATACGACAAATTCATTGTCCAGTTTTGAACTTCAGCTCAATCTGAAATCTCCTGTGCTATACACACTTATAAGCTTCCTGCTGAGTTTAATAAAGATTTTCTGACTGGAATTGTTCTTTAATTTGATCTTCTAATTCTGGGTGATTTTAATATTAATCTCTGCTGTGATTCTAAACCCGTGGTCAAGGACTTTTTTAAATGTTTTAGAATCTTAACTTGAGAAAGAGGGTTTCTGGACCAACTCATGATAAAGAACACACCCGTGATCTGGTTCTGTCCCTCGGGTCGGATACTTGCATCAATAAAATCCCAGACTTATGGATTTCCGATCACTTTCCTGTGTTGTTAGATATAACAAAGCCGCTCTGTGGAGTTTGCGGCCACCATATGGCCGTTAGAGGAACTGCAATGAGGAAAATGCGTACTCCCGCGAAGTTCAAGCGCGAGCTGAAACGCTTCACTACTCGCTTCTCTTCTAATGTTATGGACGTCATCTCTACAGACGAGGTAATAAATGTACGGTTCCAGCTGCTAGCTTAGCGTATCTAGTGGCTAGCTGATGGAGAACACTGTTTGTTCCACATAAGGGGAGCATAAAAACGGAAAGCTGCTGATTCTAGGGATTATTAGTTGGAAGAGCTGAGTGGTCTGGGGTAGAGATCTGGGTATCGATTCCAATTTCATCAGTCGGTTAGAATAGTTTATCACAATCCGATCCAATCTCTCCAATTCGATATAGATAGGAGTCAGTGGTAGAAAAAATTTTTTTGAGCTTTTACCTTAATTACATGACTGTAATTTAATGACGCAACACTGGGTGGGGTTATAGTTCACAGGGGGAAACGGTATTAACCCTTTTAGACCTAAGCCTTAAATGTCTGGACTTTCCCCTCCTATTTTAGCTGTAAAAAGGGCAAACAGTGTTAAATGATTAAATAAATTTTTGGACTAACAAATCGATTTTTACAATTTTTTTAAAGAATTGATTCAGAATCAGAGAATTGATTTTTTCAAGACAGCACTAGTCTGGTGGGTTGGTGCTAAGCCATGTAATGATTTATAAACTAGTAAAAGTATTTAGAAGTCTATTCTCTGAGCTACAGGGAGCCAGTGTAAGGACTTTAGAACTGGGGTGATGTGCTCTACTTTCCTGGTTCTAGTGAGGAACACGAGCAGCAGCGTTCTGGATCAGCTGCAGCTGTCTGATTGACTTTTTAGGCAGACCTGTGAAGACGCTGTTGCAGTAATCAATCCGACTAAAGATAAACGCATGGATGAGTTTTTCTAGGTCCTGTTGCAACATCAGTCCTTTAATCCTAGAAATGTTCTTCAGGTGATAGAAGGCTGACCTTGTTATTGACCTTTATGTGACCCTGGAGGTTCAGGTCTGAGTCCATTACTACACCTAGATTTCAGGCCTGATCTGTAGTTTCTAGCTGGATTAACTGAAGCTGTGTGCTGACTCTTGATCGTTCCTCTTTAGGTCCAAAAATAATTACTTCAGTTTTGTTTCTGTTCAGCTGGAAACAGTTACGGCTCATCCATCCATTTATTTGGTCGATGCATTTACTTAGAGTTTGGATGGGTTCAAAGTCACCTGGTGACATTGTAATGTAAAGCCGAGTATCATCTGCATAGTTATGGTAGCTAATTTTATTGGTTGTTATAATATGGGATAGTGGGAGCATGTAGATATTAAATAAGAGGGGCCCCAGGATGGAGCCCTGGGGCACCCCACATGTAGTTTCTGTTCGTTCTGATGAAACGTTTCTTAACGAAAGGGGGCGCTTCTCCAATGGTTTTGCTTGTCTGGTGGATCATTTTATGTGAATACGCGTCCTTCAGCTCAGAACACGCTTGTCTTAAATGTGGCGTGCTCTCTAGGTCCAGCACTGGTTACACTGTACATGTTGGCCTTGGGGTCCATGTTCCTTAATTATGACATCTCTCGTCATGGTCTTGCATGATGATTTTCAAATGCATCTACCCACAAAAACAGAAGCAGATTTTCTTAATTTATTATTGAAAATTGTTTAATGATAGATGGCCCTAAATGTCTTCAAACTAAATCAGTATAGAAATAGTCATTTTTGGCTATTTTGTCACTCCAGACATGTATAATATTCTCCTGGGCCCTCAGTAAACAGGCTACAAAACAAATGTTAAAAATCTTGGGCTGTTCAACGGTTCTTTTAAATGATCTAGACAGGTCAGTGCAGTAGCTCAGTCAGCCTTCTTTCATCCTGCAAATGCTTTCGAACAAGTTATCCACCGGTTCATTACTTGAAGATTGGACAACTGCAGCTCCCTGTATTTTGGTTTGGATCAGTCTTCTGTCTGTCGTCTTCAGGTGGTCCAAAAATGCGGCCGACCGTCGGCCGACTGGCACAAAGTGGAACGAAACTAAAATCTGGAGGTGACGAAGCGTCTACTGGAGCAGCTCACAAATTTTAGGTCTGCTCAATCGCTGGAAACTTTAAAAACACTCCTGAAGACTTACTTCTATCAAAAGTTGAACTACGCTTTTACTTCATTTTGTTTTAGCCCTATGTTTTTTTATGTTGTCATAAAGTCACTGCAATTTTTTATTCGATTTTACTGTTATTCATATTGTTACCCTGTGAAGCACTTTGTGCAGTGTTTGCTGTTGTAAACGTTTTATACAAATATACTTGGCCTTGGCCCACCTCTGTTACAGCACCAGAAATGTAACCCTACGGGTTTACTGGGGCTGCAAAGATGGGGGGAGACCAATAAACCAAACAAACAGAAGAAGATGTTCTGAACCAATCAGAAGCCCCCTCTGTGAGCTCGTACCTTGAAGAGGGTGGTGCTCTGCAGCACGCTGGAGGTGCAGCACATCTCCCTGATGGAGTGCATGGACAGCTGAGGAGCGCCGATGTCCACCACCGGGACGCCGAGACGGGCGGCCAGGATGGGCCCGATGGTGGTCCCACAGGGGCTGTCGTTCCGCACCATCACGTCCTGCAGGGGGACCACAGGAAGTCTTATTCTGGAAGGACTCCATGGGTTTTAGTTCGCTGAACACGCTCTATTGTCCAACATGAACTTCAACAAATATTTAAATCACAACAAAACAAAAGATTAGTAGGATTATGAAATGCTGTTTTCGGTTTCTTTATTCATACGCTGCTCCAAAGTTAAATCCCCATTAAAAAGTTTAAATATGGGCAATTTGCAAAGATTTAGAGTAATAAAACAACAGGATAATCCACCTCATTTGCTTCTGCCGGTCCTCTTTAATGATCCCTGCCTATTATGATGGATGGAACGTCCTCCGTCTCTCTCTGGATCCACGAAGCCTACTTTTTTAAAACTCCTCTGGGATTCGGGGGTCAAAGTTCAGGCACTATTTGAGCTTTTGAGATGCTTATCAGCTGAACACGAGCTCCATCAACACGACACTTTAATGAGAAACGATGGCTGACTTTAGTAGACCCGCAATTAGTTACAAAAAAAGAACCCCACAGCATCATGCTTCCACCTCCGTGCCTGACTGTGGAGCGTAGAAGCCAAAGAGGCTGATTTTCGTCTTTTCTGACCGTTTCTAGAGTCCCGATGTTTTCTTATTGATGTTTTATTTCCATCCTGTGAAACGATTTAATTTAACTAGCCCCTTAGTGAACCTTCAAAGCCCCTGGCTGTCTAAAGAAGTGAGACGTATCAGTGCTACTCTGAGTCAGTTTGCTCCATCACGGGATCAGATCTGAAGCTCTTTCAGCGTCTCCGTGGTCAGAAAACAGCCCAGATGTTCTCCGACGTCTGCTTCTCTAATCCACAGAGCTCATTTATCCGCCCGACATCATCCGTTCATTCGGATAAACCATCTCCTCTAATGTAGACGTAAAACGTGACAGCGATTCATCAGACCGGTCAGCTTCAGTGTGAAAAGATGGCGGCTTTCAGCGTGATTAATGGCGTTACTGACTCTACCTGCAGCGGCACGCCCACCCTGCTGGCCACCTCTCTGACCACGCAGGCGGTGACGGCCGTGGTGGCGTAGCGCTGGTTGCTGTTGAACTTGATCACGGGGCCCTGAAAGCATCAACAGAACCTTGTCAGCGCGGATCGGGTCGGCACGCAGGAAACGGTGGAGTTTAACGAGGGAGAGGAAACTGACCTTGTGGAAAGCTGGCCGGTGGTTCTCTTCGTGCTTCTCCCTGAGAACATGAAGCAACATTTAGAGAGACAGGCTGATCAGGAGCTCCATCTTGGTTGGTTGGATTTTAACAACAAAGTTTTACCTCTGGGTAAAAGTGGTTTAACAAACCAAAATGTTTATTTTCAACCTTCTAGCTGATCCGAGGGAACGTAGTCCTTTCACTTCATGAATCGTTTTTTTTTTGTATTTTGTAGAAGAATGGTTAAAAAAATTATTAAATCTCACAGATAACTCAGTTATTGCGCATCATGTCTAAATAATTCGCCTCACACCCTCCGATTTCCCTCTGGCTCGTTTAAATCTGATGAAACTCGTCTAACCAGACCTGAATGACCCTCGGCGACCTCAGATTTGTTTACTGGCGCCATGACATCACATTTCCTGACAGGAGAACCTGAGCAGAGAACCGAGGGTCACTTTGCCATCGGAGCAGAAACCAGAATGGTATGAACTGGTTCTATGAGCAGACGGGTCCATTTCATACCCCAATGAAGGCAGGCATGAAATCATCAAAAGTAAAATGACACAACCAGTTCCATCTGTAGAGAAACCATCCCACAGCATGATGCTGACACCACCCTGCTTAACAGCTGGAAGGAAGCCGAATCTTAACTCCTCTAAACATCAAAAAACGTCCACCTTTGTCTCGTCTGACTACTAAATATCTCTCCATAGACGTTTGGGTAATTAGATTATTATTATGTATTTAGGGTGTGTTTGCTCACTTTGGTCCAGAATAAATTCAAACTTGAGCGCCCAGACCTCGTTTCATCTCTAAAGGCCTGATTGGTTCATTTATCCGGCTCTCATGAGTGAAAAGCTAGAGTCTAAACTGTGACGAAGCGGCTGCGGCATGCTGGGAACTGACGTGTAGTTTGGGTGCACGGCGTGCGCCATGTCCGCACTGATCATGAAGGAGAGCGGCGCCGCCTGCTGGAAGGCGGTGAGGTTGCAGGAGGAGGCGGCGAGCCGGCTGAGGATGAGCTCCGTCAGGTTGGACTGAGCGCCCTGAGCGCTCTCCGATCCCACCTGCAGCAGACGGATGAGATCCTTCAGTCAGCCAATGGTGGAACAGCGGCCTGGTCTGTGGACGGATCCACTCACCTCCTCGTTGTCGTACAGAGTGATCATTCTGATGTTGGGATCCACGGCCAGAGAGTCTCCGCTGCACGACTCCATCAGTCCCTGAAAGATGGATGAGATGGAGGGAAACAGTTAGTCTGGAGGAAGGAAAACTGTAGGATGGCAACTGAGTCAGAGTGATGGAGGCGTCTCCGTCTGACCTGCAGGGCGCAGTAGCAGCTGTGCAGGTTGTCCAGACGAGGAGAGTAGATGAACTCCTCATAAACTCCTCCTAAAGCCTGGAAAACAACGGATCCTCTAGCTTTAATGCGTTTTCCTGTGTGCGTCTCCACGGTAACCAACAGGAAGTGCAGACTCACCGCCGGCTGTGTGTCAGCCAGACACAGCTCAAAGTCCAGCAGAGCTTCGGGCTGAACGGCGAGCTGAGAACAGAGAACCTTCACCAGGGCCGGGTGGTGCTTCTCCGCCTGGACCACACAGAACCGCACAGAACCAAACACAACCACACAGAACAGCACAGAACCAAATGGTTAGAGTCAAAACTTTGTCCAGATGGAAACAGACACACAAACTTACAGGAGGAGGAAACGGGGAAAAAAGAAGGAAGGAAACAGTAAAAAAGAAAGGAAACAGTAAAAAATGGAAGGAAACAGTAAAAAATGGAAGGAAACAAGTGAACGGATGGGAAAGAAAAACAGAAGGAACCGGAAAAGAAAAAAGGAAGGAAACAGGAAAAGAAGAAAGGAAGGTAGGAAAGATTTTCCAGACTGTATCTGGTGATAATCAGGTAACAGTTAGCGTGTTGAGTGACTGCAGGCGTGTTTTAGTCTCCGTACCGTGTTGGACGCACAGGAAGCGTCTCCAGATGAACAGGAGCCCGTCTCCAGCTCCTCCTGAACGGCCGTAGCGAGGATGGGAACTCTGACAGACACAAACACTCAGCTCCAATTAGCTGCTTCACATGGTGCATTCACTGTAGCTGGGAAACCACTACTTCAAACTAGTTTGGGTGTGGTTCCTCACAGGTGGTTCTCCTTATTGGGGCCAAAGGAATCATTGATGTCGCGCTGCAGGTGGATGGCGAGGTGAGGGACCCTGAGCAGAGGCCGCGGCACGTGGACCAGACGGTGGACAAGCTTCCCATCGCTCTGCAGGGAGGAGGAGGAGGAAGTTCATGATTCACCAGGGACCCCGAAAACCCTGACAGCAGCTGATTCAGAGGAGGGAATCATCTACGCTGAACTGGAAAAATGTTAAATACTTTGTCTTCAGTCGACTAAATAAATAAGAACTAACCTGAAATACTCAAGATAAATTTTTGCTTTATGACAAACAAAATCCTTTTGTTTTGATTCCTTAAACATTTGAGAGAAAAAAGATAACAGGAGGCTGAAAATTAAAAATCTTTTTTCTCTGGGTTTTTTTTCCTTTCAAAAATATATTATTTATTTTTTTGTACATTTACTTTTCTATTTAAATTTTATTTTAACTTTAGTATTTTTTTAAATAAATTTTTTGTTAAATACAGGTCCTTCTCAAAAAATTAGCATATTGTGATAAAGTTCATTCTTTTCCATAATGTAATGATAAAAATTAAACTTTCATATATTTTAGATTCATTGCACACCAACTGAAATATTTCAGGTCTTTTATTGTTTTAAAACTGATGATTTTGGCATACAGCTCATGAAAACCCAAAATTACTATCTCAAAAAATTAGCATATCATGAAAAGGTTCTCTAAACGAGCTATTAACCTAATCATCTGAATCAACTAATTAACTCTAAACACCTGCAAAAGATTCCTGAGGCTTTTAAAAACTCCCAGCCTGGTTCATTGCTCAAAACCGCAATCATGGGTAAGACTGCCGACCTGACTGCTGCCCAGAAGGCCATCATTGACACCCTCAAGCAAGAGGGTAAGACACAGAAAGAAATTTCTGAACGAATAGGCTGTTCCCAGAGTGCTGTATCAAGGCACCTCAGTGGGAAGTCTGTGGGAAGGAAAAAGTGTGGCAGAAAACGCTGCACAACGAGAAGAGGTGACCGGACCCTGAGGAAGATTGTGGAGAAGGACCGATTCCAGACCTTGGGGGACCTGCGGAAGCAGTGGACTGAGTCTGGAGTAGAAACATCCAGAGCCACCGTGCACAGGCGTGTGCAGGAAATGGGCTACAGGTGCCGCATTCCCCAGGTCAAGCCACTTTTGAACCAGAAACAGCGGCAGAAGCGCCTGACCTGGGCTACAGAGAAGCAGCACTGGACTGTTGCTCAGTGGTCCAAAGTACTTTTTGCATGTCATTCGGAAATCAAGGTGCCAGAGTCTGGAGGAAGACTGGGGAGAAGGAAATGCCAAAATGCCTGAAGTCCAGTGTCAAGTACCCACAGTCAGTGATGGTCTGGGGCGCCATGTCAGCTGCTGGTGTTGGTCCACTGTGTTTTATCAAGGGCAGGGTCAATGCAGCTAGCTATCAGGAGATGTTGGAGCACTTCATGCTTCCATCTGCTGAAAAGCTTTATGGAGATGAAGACGACCTGGCACCTGCTCACAGTGCCAAAACCACTGGTAAATGGTTTACTGACCATGGTATTACTGTGCTCCATTGGCCTGCCAACTCTCCTGACCTGAACCCCATAGAGAATCTGTGGGATATTGTGAAGAGGAAGTTGAGAGACGCAAGACCCAACACTCTGGATGAGCTTCAGGCCGCTATCGAAGCATCCTGGGCCTCCATAACACCTCAGCAGTGCCACAGGCTGATTGCCTCCATGCCACGCCGCATTGAAGCAGTCATTTCTGCAAAAGGATTCCCCACCAAGTATTGAGTGCATAACTGAACATAATTATTTGAAGGTTGACTTTTTTTGTATTAAAAACACTTTTCTTTTATTGGTCGGATGAAATATGCTCATTTTTTGAGATAGGAATTTGGGGTTTTCATGAGCTGTATGCCAAAATCATCAGTTTTAAAACAATAAAAGACCTGAAATATTTCAGTTGGTGTGCAATGAATCTAAAAAATATGAAAGTTTCATTTTTATCATTACATTATGGAAAAGAATGAACTTTATCACAATTTGCTAATCTTTTGAGAAGGACCTGTATATATTTAAGTTTTATTAAAAGAAAATTCTGATATTAAACATAAAATAAAAGTTATAGATATTTGGCGCCCTCTACTGCTTAGAGAGGGCATGACAGACGACTAATAATAATAATACTACCTTGACCATGACCCGGCCAGCAACAGTCAGGTCTCGGTCGAACCAGGTGTTCCAGATCCCGCCACCATAGCACTCGACTCCGACCTGCAGACAGCCCTGCTTCGTCCTCTTAGACCTCGGCTTCACCTGGAACAACAAACACCCTGAAACAAGCCGATCATCTCCATACAGAGCAGCTGAATAAGGTGGTGGTGGTGGGGGGGGGGGGGGCGTACTCTGAGGCAGGGGCTGTCTGTGTGGGCTCCGATCATGGAGAAGCCGTTTCCAGGAAGGTAGTGTCCTCCCACGGCGAAGGCGATGAGGCAGGAGAAGTTCCTCGTCACAAAATACTGCAGAGAAGATCATCCATTGTCCCTAACTTGTCAACAATAGAGATAGATCCATTACCTCCCATCTGACCTTTGACCCCGACCCACCTTGCTGGCTGGCTTGATGTCCCACTGCTCCGTCTCCTTCAGCTCGGTGAAGCCGGCCTCCAGCAGGCGCCGCTTGCATTCCTCAACCACTGTAGGGAACCAAAGAAGAAGAAGAAGACGATGCAAAACACAAAAGTAAATGGTTGCTATGGTGATTTCCACCTTTTCTGTAGTATTTTTTTTTAAAAAGCAAACCACTGAGAAGGTTAAAGAGCAGAAAGGTAGGACTCATTATCTGCTCCATCTTTATCTTATCTTGAACTCAAAGTCGTCGAGCGATCATCTTCATGCTGACAGCAGCAACTTCTTTAACAGCAGATCTTATCAAACACAACCTACAAACTGAATCTGAAGCTACATAAAAGCTCAAAACCCAAGAAAC
Source organism: Valencia hispanica (assembly GCA_963556495.2). Taxonomy (NCBI): domain Eukaryota; kingdom Metazoa; phylum Chordata; class Actinopteri; order Cyprinodontiformes; family Valenciidae; genus Valencia; species Valencia hispanica. The sequence continues at coordinate 28,512,397 of OY747723.1, forward strand.
GACTCACTAATAACCCAGAGTTTAAGCCATCCATTCATCACATCATGCTACAGGGGTTTATGCTTCATTCAGATGCAGCTTCTGCAAACACAAATCCTGCCGCAATCTTGTTTTTTTGTCACTTTTTTGCACCTTTATTCATTTTATATAGGTTAACCTCACTGAGATCCACAAAATCCTTCAAACAGGCTCCTGGTCCCACAATAAACCCAAAAACCCAGCTGATAAAACACAAACGGAACCATAAATGACCTCTGAACTCCTGACTGTCCCCTAAAGCTAAACGTCTGTGTTGCTGTAGGGAGGGACCAGCAGATGAAAGGCCTTCTCTGATTGGACAGAAGGTTAAGAAGGAGGTTTAGCTTGTGCCTGCATCATTTATGGGACAAAAAGAAAGAAAAAAAAAACAGTCCGGGTCAATAAACTGCTAGAACGAATATGTCCAGATGGCCAAATAATAAGGATGTGTGAGAGCTTCATGTCCTGTTATGAATTATTAAACACTGTTTCCAGCAGAAACATTCATGTAAACAAAGTCCTCATAATCAAAGACAGGATGGAGAGCAGCAACAATATGGTTTCTAATATCAGAAATTAATCATCTGAGACATTTTCTACACAACAGCTTTTAGTTGATAGAGCAGATGGTAGAAATAGAGACTGACATGTGTGAGACTGACTCAGCAGTCTAAGAGGAAAACGCAGAGGACTAATAAATATTTTAACATCTAAAGGGCTGAAATCTGAGGAAATGAGAAGGTGGCAGGAGGCAGAGCAGAGGGCGTGTGTCAAACAGGATGGTGGGAAAAACACTAATAAATATTTCATAATACTCAATAAGGTTTGCCGAATTAAAAACTAGTTATAACCAGTTAGAAAAGTGAAATAATAAAAGGTGATTATTGATTTTAAAGCGCGTTGAGGAAAAATAAACGTTTAAATTGAGACATTTGTTAATGAGGTTCGGTGTGACGCGTCTCGGATCCTGAACATCGCAGTATTCCCAGACCCTACCATGATATGGAGACACTCCTTTGTTGACAAACTGCAGAAACTCTTTGGCTGCTGCCTGCACCGCTTCTTTCTTCATGATTAAGGTCTGAAAAAGACAAAATAAAGAGAGGTGAAAGTTTAAGGGAACAAAAATCAAAGCTCTGCATTAGCTTCTGCAGAACCACAACTCCGGATCAACAGCTCGCAAAACTTACTTTGTAGGGATAAAAGATTTTAAAAACTAACACCTATAGAAGGCAATTAGTTAATATGTAGTAGATTAAACGCTAAAAACTATTTAACGATTAAGTTCAAAGAAAAACTGACGTGCTGTCCGATAATAGAAACACCGGTTAGCTTAAAAGCAAAGATAATCTCTTCTTCTTTCCTGCTTCTCTTGTTCTGCTGACACAAGTCAGTCAACTCGGCTTTCAGTGAAAAAATGACACCTCCAGTATAACTCACACACTAAATAATCATTTATGACGCTTACCAGCATGGATTACGCTTTCAAAGTCTAAACTCCACCGCAGTGACAGAGGAAAGGAGGCGATGTTTACAGCCACTGACCGACAGCGACACCCAGCGGCCAGGCGGTGCAACTTCACCTTTGTGAGGATTTTCGAGGTCAAAGTGCAGCGAATTGTAATAACCCACTGCTTTTTATCACAGTTAATTTTTCAGGTCATCAAAAAACATTTTAGTATCAAACAAAGATAACCTGATTAAACATAAAAGCTGTTTAAAAAAAGGTTATCAATAAAAAAAGATATTCAAACCAACCTGGCCCCACGTAGTGTCATTTTCCTCCTTATTAAATCATGAATTAAGCGTAATTAACCAATTTTGGGAACAAGTTGAGTTCCCCCAATCCTGTGCGTGAAGTAGGCGAAAAGATTTCAAAAAGAAAACAAGAAAACACAAAGATAATCAGGAACAGATGAGAAATCAAGCTATTATCTTCTATAGCCTGGAAAAAGTTTCATAGTCATTTTCTAAGGCTTTGGGACTCCAAAGAACCTCATTAAAAACCATTTTCCACAGACGGAGAACATCTGGATCGGTGGAGAACCTTCCCAGGAGAGGAGGACCAACCAGGGTTACTGCAGGAGCACAACGACTTATTTGGAAGGTTCAGAAGAACATCCAAAGCTCAAAAGACCTCACTGCCTCCGTCAAGGTCAAAGGTCATGATTCAAAATGATCTTCTAAACTATTTTATGAAGATAAATGTGTCTTTTTTCACCCGTGAAATCCCCTAAATGTCAAATGAAGGCATTTATTTTAAAGTGTTGCCAATTATTTAACATAGTTTTGGAGAAAATGACTATCAATACTCAACAACCCTCCTGCTTTGAATACTTTTCTGTTTATTCTCAGTTTAAACCTCCCCAGGCAGTCGTTTCTCACTTCATCATCACAGGAACCTGCCTTATATAGTCCTGAACACCAACAGAGGAGGAGGAGGCTAAAGCTTAGGGGAGACAGAGAGGAGGAGATGTTTACCTCAGCTGTCAGCTTGCATCTCCTCTGCAGCTCTGTGAAGAAGCCCAGAGCGATGAATGCACACAGACTCACACATTCAGACTATAATAATAGATGTGGGAGCAACAGGCAGCTGTGGAAGTGTTGAACATTATCAGATCAGAGGGGGACGAATGAAAATGAACCAGTGCTGCTCGGTTTTATCGTGATTTAAGCAGCAGCAGGTGCTGCACTCATTGTCTGCAAATAATCACATTCGGGTGGTTTTTTGTATGTTTATATATACATGCTTTTAGAGCTGCTTCAAAGTGAGCAACATTTAAAGGTGTGTAAAACTGATTGGTGGCTAATAATAATACTGAATATTAAGAAGAGCGTTTGTCACAAAAGTATAAACTAGGCTTTAAATATGAGATCTGTGCAGATGCAAGGAGGTTTTCACAGATTTACATTTGATTAATTTAATATATAAAACCTCAGTCAGATGCGGCTCATTACCAGAGAACAGTCTGAGTTACTAGATGCCATGATGGATAAAAGGTTCCTTTATGAGCAACACGCTGCCTGCATCTCTGGCTGCAGGGATACTTTTCCTTTTTAAGGCAGCTTCGTCCAAGCTGGCTCCTCTCTCCTCCAGAGTGCCGTCATTACCGAGCGAGGCCTCCTCGCCATGTGAGGACGATGCAGACCTTCTGTCCTTGCATCCTCACATTGTTATGTCCTGAGATCACAGAGCCACAGAGGGGACGCCGTGTCTTCTGTAAAACCTCAAAAAGACTACAGAGACAGATCGCTAACTGGGTTTGACTTTGTTTTCATGTCTAGTTAAACCGTGCAGTTTTAACGGATGAAATGAATGTACTTTTCACCATTTTGTCCATTTTGCTTATCATGAAGCAGAAAACAGTGAATGAATCTGACGGGCTATTAAATTCAAACCAAATGAACCCAAATACAGGATTGAATAAACGTCTTAAAACAATAATTCACACAAACAAAACAATCCTAGAAGATTTTGCATAGATTAATTTATGTAACCTGAAAAATAAAACCCCATCATGAGGCAGAAGATTCAGCAGTAATGAGTTGAAATGATTTTGAGACGATGACATCAAGGCTCCGGGGTCAGTTCACCTTCATACTGACACGTTTTCACTTCATCCCCTCCTACTCAACACACCATTCACACCCACTTACCTAAACCATGTGTATGAACCGATTTTACATTGTGGTTAAACATCTTTATGAATTATGGCAACAAGTGGTAATAAAAAGGCATAAATTCCATTTAAAATGCTCATATTTAGGTTCTGATGCAGTTTAAACACGTTCTCTCTTAAACAATATGAGAGATTATGACCCCTCATTGACTTGAAACAGTAATAAAGTAACCCTAAGTGGTAGATTTTATGCATCAGAGTCAAATACGTCACCATATTTCCTGACAGTAAACTGTGACGACGATAAAGCTAATTACTTTAAATCCCTCCTGTTGTGTAGGAACAGACTCTTGCCTGGAACAGGCATAACCAAAACTACAAAAAGGTATAAAAAAAAACTACAGGGAAATATTTCAACCATATGTAAATAATCACCTTTGTCCCCCAAAGCCACCATAAACACATTCTCTATAGCCCTAGTTAATTCACCATTTGGTGATGAAAATCAACATCCGGCAGTCTGTTTGCAGCCTACGGGAAGAATTTATGGTTATTGAAAAGCAATAAATCAAATCAACCAGCAGGTGGTTGCTTGGTTCGATAATATTTTATAAGAGCAGATGGACCCAAACAGGAATCTGGACAACAATCAATAAAAAAGAAAAATAACAATCAGATAAATTCGTTTTTATTAAGTTTTTATGAATATTTCTCAATAATTCATCAAAGTACTGAGCGACTAAGAGAACGAAACAGGTATGCGGTGGTTAAACAGTGTTTGTTTCAGCGTATGAAGCGATGGTTGGTCTGGATCTACGCCGTGGTGCAGAGAAGCCGAGACCGGAAGCAAGGCGTCCATCAACCCTAGTCAAGATGTAAAACATCAGATTTAGAGATAATCTTAACGATGACAGATGTCGACAAGACTGCTGACACGCACCAACAGGAGAGCTCACATTACCCCTGTTTTAAAGTCACTCCACTGGCTTCCCTTGTACTTTCGTGTCAAATTTAAAATCTCAGTGTTGACTTTTAGAGCTTTTCATGGTCAGGCCCCTCCCTATATCCACGAGCTGCTTCGCCCATGTGCTCCTTCTTGAGGGCTTCGTTCAAGGAACCAAAATCTCCTTATGGTCCCACGTACTCAGTTTAAGACCCCGCTCCTTCCAAGCAGTTGCCCCCAACTTCTGGAATGAGCTTCCCATCTATTTACGTTCTTTAGACTCAGTGGATGTTTTTAAGAAGAATCTCAAGACCTATTTATTTACCCAAGCCTATCCATCGTAGTATGACACAGGGTTGTTTTATGATCATGTATTTCTCAAATGCTGTTATTGTGTACTTCTTTTAAATTGTGCTTTTATCTGTTTTTATCTTCGTTTATTGTTTTATCTTTTGTGAAGCACTTTGTGACTCCCTGTCTGTGAAAGGTGCTATATAAATACATTTTGCTTTCTTGCTTGCGTGCAAATGGAAGGACGAACAAAATAACCAGAAGATGAGCAGAAACACAGTGAAGCCCATAGAGGTCTGAGTGGAACTCATTCTCCAACATTCCAGCTGATGCTTCAGTTTCACTGGAAGGAAGCAGAGGTTGGAGGCAGAACCAGGGAGGAGAGGAAGAGTGAGGGCGGCTCACTGGGAGGAGGGGGCAACTACAAATACCCAGGGCCAGTCCGTTATTCTGCAGTGCTCTGCTCAGCTGCAGCCCCCAACATGACCTCCTACTCGTCCTCCGCCCAAACCGCTTCCTCCTACCGCCGCACCTTCGGTCATGGCACCTACGCCTCGCCCTCGCTCAACCGCTCCTTCGTGGGCCCCAGCGGAGGTAGCGGGGGTCACCTCACCTCCAGGGTGTACGAGGTGACCCGCACCAGCGCCACGCCTGCCTACCGAGTGTCCTCCGGCTACTATGGAAGGCCGTTGGGGGCCTCCAGGGTCTCGGTTGGACGCTCCCACGCCGGCATGGGGGAGACGTTGGACTTCAGCCTGGCGGACGCCCTCAACCAGGAGTTCCTGACCACGCGCACCAACGAGAAGGCCGAGCTGCAGCACCTGAACGACCGCTTCGCCAGCTACATCGAGAAGGTCCGCTTCCTGGAGCAGCAGAACCAGGCACTGACGGTGGAGGTGGAGCGTCTGCGGGGGCGAGAGCCGACGCGCATCGCCGACCTGTACGAGGAGGAGATGAGTGAGCTGAGGAGGCAGGTGGAGATCCTGACCAATCAGAGGTCACGCTTGGAGGTGGAGCGAGACAACCTGGTGGACGACCTGGAAAAGGTCAAGATCAGGTAGGAGGGGCCTGGAGGGTGTGTGTCTCTTTAAGAAGAGTTTGGTCAAAGGTAGACTGGGGTTTAGGTTGAGGCAGCTGGAGTGGCTTTGGCGTACTCTGGTGTAGTGCCAGGTAAGGTTTGGTAAAGGTTCCTAGTCTTGGATCAAGGGAGGTCTGGATTAGTTTCAGGGCGTTTAAGGTGGATTGAAGGTTATCTTGGCTGAACTTTGATCATCTAGAGACTGAAATACTTGAGAGTATAAATGAAGAAGAAGCCTCTTGGATGAGAGACGAAATGTATTCAAGACAACAAGAAAAGTCTGGTTGCCTTCATTTAAACTCTCAAAAATATCATGTCCTGGATGACTGAGAATCTACACCGACGTAAAGACTGAAATCTTTCAACATTCTTCGTTGTAAACCAGCTCAAACTAAAAAATAAAAAAATCTGGAAGAACTTGAAAATCTAATCATATTTGCCATTAGATTTAGTTTGAACTTTGACTAGGCCACTCCAAAACTAATCTGTTTTTATCTAAACCCTCCATTGACTCTCTGGCTGGATGTTTAGGGTGGTTGTCCTGCAGGGAGGTGAACCTCCACCCCAGTCTCAGGTCTTCTGGAGCCTCCAACAAGTTTTTCTTTAGCTCCAACCATCATCTCTGCCCATATGTACAGCATGATGCTGCCACCACCATGCTTGACCTTGGGGATGTTGTGCTCTGGGTGATGTGTGTCGTTAGTTTTTTTTTGTATGGCCCAAAAGGTTCTGTTTGGTCTCACCTGACCAAACCACCTTCTGCTACATCTGCTGCAAACAGAAAACAGGACTTCTGATTACTTAAAAAAACAAACATTTGTATTATTTACAATTAAAAGCCAGATTTCTAACTGATAGTTGTCCGCTGATTATCCTACCTGAGCTGTGGATCCCTGCTGCTCCTCCACAGGCTTCTTGGCTGCTTCTCTGACCAAACCTTTCCTGTCGGTGCAGGTGGACCTCCATGTCTTGGTAGGTCAGCAGGTGGTCCATCCTCTCTCCGTGTTCAGATGATGGATTGAACAGAGGTCTTTCTGTTGATGAAAGGTTAAAGTTAGAGTCACTTTGAAGTCTGAGAGAAACATAACCGCTTTAAGACTGTAGTTCAAGTTAAATCCATACATTTAGGGCCTGATTTATCAAAGGTTTGCGCTTGTTAAAACTGGAGCAAACCTCACAGCAGGCGCAAAATTACGCAGCAGGTGATTTACTAAGCAGGCGCAGGGAGGACTGCGTCTGTTAAACGTGCAGCAAGATGCATGTTTTGTGCTTTTGCCCTTGATGAATGTTCAATTCACAATTACTTTATTAATCCCAAAGGGAAATGAAATGTTGTTGTAGCTCCTCCTAGTTTCTTCAAAGACTTGTCGTAGATGCTGATGTAGGGAGGATCTCCTGTAGCAGTCTGCAGATCTGAAGAAGCCTCTGACTGAAGACGCTCTGTAGTTGTATGACAGTCTGATGTAGAGGACGCTCATGGTTGTCCATAATGTTCATTTCATGAAGAATCCTTTTTGCACACTAATCTCCAGAAGGACCTCAGCATCAAACCTGTTCGGCAACGATCTCACATTGCCCAATATGATCGATGGAGATGGTTTGAAATTCCTCCTTTTCTCTCTCATGGCATTCATGGCGTCTCCTTTTCAACTCATCCGGGTTTTGTGGCTGCAGTTGAGGTTTTATTTGAGCATTTGTGACGTTAATCAGCTGCTCCCAGTTGTAAACCACCTTGTTGCCACGGTTATGCATCATAACAAATGTCCAAAAATAAAAAAAAGTATCAGCAAAAATCATTCCAGCTGCACAGCATTCAAAACCAGAGAGAACAGTTGTCCTTCCACAAAATTTAATGTTTCTACCAGAAATGGAGGAATGAAATAATATGGCCTTTTCTGTCAGAAGGCGCAAAACATTGGAAGGAGAACATGCAAATAAGTAGTGTGATTTATCGATATGAAACTGTTTGTCCCGGCGGTTTTTGCGCCTATTTTCAGCCTAAATTTATTGCTGACAAACAAATAATATGATTCACACACATTCTAACCTGGTAGAAATGACCACTCTAATGGCCACAAACCTGACAGTTATGTCCATTTTTTCCCCAAAGACGCATCATAACTCACTGAACGTTCAACGCGTCTGCTCCTGCTGTCTCTGGAATACGCCGCCTGCATGGAGCAGAGCGCGGCGCATGTACATTAAGTTTATTAATGACAAACAAAACATGTAATTCACACACATTCTAGCCTATTAGTAATGACCTCTCTACCAGCCTTAGACTCGTTCGCCACTGCGAATGTTCCTCCTCTCTGTGGCTGTGGCGCAGTGCATGGCGCAGAACGGCTGGATCACACAGCACCAAGTCCTCATTTGAATACTGCTCTGTGTGCCTGTTTTGAATTGCGATCACCTGCAAATGAGGAAAACGACCTTTGCACAATTTATTTTCAGGCACACGCAATGTTGCGGTCTTTATTTGGAATATTGATAAATCATAAATTTATAACATGTCGTTTTCAACTTTATCTTTATTTGCAAATCTGATTTTATTTGTTGCCCTAAAAGAACAATTTTTGAACCAAAAAAAGCAATAAGGTCAAAATGCATAGATCCTGCTGTGGGATTGTGTTTCTGCATGCATCTGTGTGCAACAGACCACGGAACTGAACCAGAGGTTATTGTGCAGCAGGTGAAAACACTGCAGCAAAAACACTCTAAATATGCTGATTGAAGACGGTGAAAATGCTGACTTTAAAAGGTACTTTGACCTTGATAGGGAACAAAGCGAGAAAGTGAAACTGTGCTGACACACTGTGAATAAGTCAGGCATTTTAATAAGTACGGTTTCTCTGCTGGCACTGAACACATGGATGGAAGACAGGATAAATGCAGAAATGTGTTGAAACAAAGGCTCTCATGATGGCGATGGGGTGGTGTTATCAGCTGTTTGTTGTATTTACAGGATGTATTTTTAAACTCTGACTCAATCTTTTCTGCAAAGGACCATTTAAGTCTTTTTGTATGCCTGTGATTCTCTGATTGGTTCCATATTTGTCTTTCTTTTAATTCTGACCATAACTAGATCTAAAACTACAGCTAAACTATTGCAACAAAAACTATGCAATTTGTTTAAATATTTTAAATTGTGTCAAAATGCTTGGACTGTTCCTGGTTGATTTATTTTCTTCTTTTTATGGCTATTGTTAGAAATCATTAGAGAAGAATCAGGGATGCTGCATTTATACTGAATATGCATAGGTTTATTTCAGTAAAACACACAAAAGTTTTTTCTTCTTCTTTAAAATAAGGCTGTCCTGGATGTAATTTTACAACATTCCACAAAAAAAACAGTTCTTTTGAGAGTGATTACAAATAAACTGAAATACGTAGGTTAAATTTTAGTCTGTTTATTCGGTTTTTTTATCGTTAATTCTGCAGCAGAACTTTAGATCTGGAAACAAAAACATATTCAAGCTGCAGCTTATTAATGGTTATTTAGACAATGGGTTTCCTAAATTAAATATAATAATTATAATAATTCAAAATATACTTTAATCTACTTTAGACAAGGTAATTTGAGGTACTATCAGCCACTTTAAGTTGCCGTATTTTCACACTTGTGAAATGTTTAATAAAAATTTGTTGTTACTTTTTATTTGCAAAACAGTATTCTATAGATATAAAATTTTATGCACAAAACTGAATTTAAAATAGAAATATAAGCTTAAGCCGGCTACTGGCTACACCTAGCCGGAGCTTTTTTGTCACCCTTTAGCATTTACATGTTGCACATAGACAATTTGTATTTAACGTCAGAAAGGCAGATTGAGTTTTTAACAGTTAAGTAGAGACTTTAAAAAGATGATGTCCCTGTGGGAGACCTCTATCTTGGTCAGGTTAGCAAAGAAAGGTCACTGCTGCTCACCCGAGCTAGAAGTAAACTAGGCCTCAGTAGCACTTGCTAATTGCTTGTTGCTAAAACGGTGTTCTTACTTTTTTCATATTAAAATTTCAATAGATTCAGTTGGAAAGTACAAGAATGAACAGCATAGACCGTATTTTTGAGGGTTAAATTAGTTCAATACAACTAGCTGAATATAAAATAGAATAATAATTAGCATTAGCTTCACTTCTATATGAAGTGCATTTATTTAAAAAAAAGTCCTTTCACATTTTTTTACCAGCTGTGAACAGGCTTTAAAAGATTATGGATTCAATAAAATTGAACTTTTGTCGACTTGTTTTGACTTTGTATTTTACAGTTTAGCAAAAAAGGAAAAAGAATCAATGCTAGTTAGCCACTAGCACTTAGTAGCACTTGCTAACTGCCTTAGAAATGCCCCGTTACTTTTTTAAAACATAAAATGTTGACAATTTTACCCGAAATGTGTGAGATTTAACAAGATTTTAAAATAATCTAATGACTTTAATACCAAGACTGACCGATCAGTCCCATTCCAACCAGTTGAAACAGAGATAATTATAGCTAATTGGTATGACTTGCCCAAACTCTATTCTACTCTTAGTTTTTAGATACTAAACTTCTATATCATGTATCTTTATGTTAGCAAGTCTGCTTAGTTTTACTTCCGTTATATGTTATTCTGGTACAATGCTGTTTAGTGTACAGTTTTACAAATTCGTCTTTTAAAATAAGAGACACTGACAGAAAATAATCTTCTGCAACCCAGAGAGCTTGCAGGTGGTTGTTGTGGTTCGGAATACCTGAAGTTTAAGCAACTGAGTTGTTAGTTTAGCTATTGTTAAATCAGAACTGATGAAGTCAGTGTTTAGATTTAAGTATTTTTGAGTCTTTGTCTTCAGTTGAAAAACCGCTCTAAGACTCATCTGGTCAGCGATGTTCTCAGGGACATTAAAGACTACTGATGTGAGGGTTCCTGCTTAAATCTGACCAAAGTTAGTCTTCATCACATGTTTATGCTCCACTCTTCTATAAAAGGAGAGGAATATGGCTCCGACATCTCTGAAACATCTCCAGGGATCTGTACCTTTTCTATCTCCGTCTGAGGTTTACGTTATTGGTGCCAGTTTTAAACTGATTCATAACATCATGACAGTGCTGCTGCATTTATAATAAGAGGGACATTTACACAAAGATAAAAAGCTTGTAGTAAAGAAAATGTCAAGGTTACAGGTGGGATTTTGTTTCCTTTTGTTTCGGGATTCCAAGGATATTATAATGACTCACCTCTATCTCTTTCCTAAAGCCTAGTTAGTTGGATAAAAAGCCTTTAGGGCTTAGTAAATAAAATAAGAACATGTTTGAAGCAGATCAAGATGATTTGAATGAAGCTCTGTCTCTGTGTCTCCTGGTGTCCAGGTTGCAGGAGGAAGTTATGCAGAAGGAAGAAGCTGAGAACAACCTGGCTGCATTCAGAGCTGTGAGTCCTGTGCTGTGGCTCATAAAGTCACTTTACCAGTAAAATGAACACATTTAGAAAACAAACTTGCAAGAGCACAAAGTGTTCCATTAATATTTTTATTTTAACAGGGTTAGGATAGGGCTTCTTCTCTTGCAGCATTTAGAATTTCCTTCATGAATGGGGGTTTGTCCGGGATTCCTTTTCAGTCAGTTTTAACACTTGAAACAAGAAAATCCCCAAATGACAAGATTAGTAACATTTTAATTTATATCTGTTTGAAAGTTACAGACCAAAGAGAACTTTCCTTTTTCAACATTTGAAAGTAAAAAAAAGTGAACAAGAAAGAGGAACATGTTTTTTAGTGGCTTGTATGGTTTCTTAACAGCTTTTCTCTGAAGACTAATGTACTTTTGTCTTTAAACTATCTTCTGTCTTTTACACTTTAAAGCAAAAAAAACTGTATGCAGTGTAACTTTCTATTGTGAACATGTTATCTGTTTTCTGTCATTTTTACTGTCACAAACATTCTGTTTATCTAGATTATATTTAAATAAGTTATACTTTATATAATTTATATAATGTAGTCATTTAAATTCCTTCATCTACTGTATACAAATAAAATTATTTCTCATTAAAATCACAATGTTAAAATTTTAACTTTTAGCACCAATTATAAAGTAACGCCTAATCTTTAGTTTTCTGCAAATATACAGCATATTAAGTCAATGTTTTCTAATGTAGCTCAGAGGAAGAATCAGTCTTGGCTGATTTATGTTGCAGGATGTGGATGCTGCCACTCTGGCCCGACTGGACCTGGAGAGACGCATCGAGACCCTGCAGGAGGAGATCGCCTTCCTGAAGAGGATCCACGAAGAGGTTTTCTGTTCCTCTTCCTTCCCTTCTTCACCCTGCATCAGTGGGAAATTCAAAGACATCCCATCCTATCTGACCCGAGACAGAACTAATCCCAGTCAAACCTGCCGACCTCCACAGATCCAATGACAGAGCTTTGATCCCTTCTCATTGTTCCCCCTGCAGGAGATCCGTGAGCTGCAGAGTCAGATGCAGGAGACTCAGGTCCAGGTCCAGATGGACATGTCCAAGCCGGACCTGACGGCGGCGCTGAGAGACATCAGGGCGCAGTATGAGGGCATCGCTGCCAAGAACATCGCAGAGGCTGAAGAGTGGTACAAATCCAAGGTTAGACAGAAACATTCTGGGGGATGTTGTGGTTTTGTTTAATTATCTCTTTTTATTCTTATTTAACTTAACATAAACAACAGATAATTTTCTATCTGGTCAAAGTAATTAAATTTGATCTTTGTCAGACATAAACAGAGCCCACCACTAGAGGTCAGCAAACACAAAAGACCAATGGAGACACAGCAAACTAGATCACAAAGACTCATCATAAAGGCTGGAAAGTTATGATAAAACATCCTGGAAACCATTGAAAGCAATGCAGGACTTTTGTCCCTGCAGGTTTCGGACCTGAACCAGGCTGTGAGTAAGAACAACGAAGCCCTGAAGCAGGCCCGCCAGGAGACCATGGAGTTCAGACACCAGATCCAGGCCTACACCTGCGAGATCGACTCACTTAAAGGCACAGTACGTAAAACACTCTTTACTGTCAGTAGCCATCTGGAAGTTACAGGCTACATTCACAGGATACTTTCCCGAACCTGCGTGGAACGTTCTCAGAACTTCTAGAATACGTTTCTAGTTACGTTTCTGAGACTTACAGGTTACCCTCCTACAAGTTATAAGATACTTTCCCAGAACTTGCTAGTTATTTTCCTTGCAGGATGCCCCGAGTTGTTTTTTCCAGGACATACATGATACCTACATAGAGTTTCCTGGAACTTGCAGGTAGCTCCTGTAACAGTCTGGGTACTTTCCAGTTTACCTTCCCAGAATATACAGGATAGGCCTACTTTCCAAAAACGTACACGTTTTCTTCCCAGAACTTTTCAGGTTACTCTGTTGGAACTTACGGGGTTCTCGCCTGAAGTGCCATGCAGTCCTAGAAAGTTCCAGTTCAATCAAGTATCCCACAATCTCTGAAAAGTTATCTATGAAAAGTTATCTATGAGTTCAAAAGAAAAATGCATAGTTCCAAAGAGAGTGACCTCTAGGTTCCTGGAAAGTACCCCGAAGGCGATGGAAGCAGGCTTTCATTCCAGGAACGTATTGACTGTCTTATTTATTGCTGGCATCTATAAAAATCCAGAACGAGTCCCTGATGAGGCAGATGCGGGACATGGAGGACCGCCACGGACGGGAGGCAGGCAGCTTCCAAGACACCATAGCGAGGCTGGAGGCTGAGATCGCCAACATGAAGGACGAGATGGCACGCCACCTCCGGGAGTACCAGGACCTGCTCAATGTAAAGATGGCTCTGGACGTGGAGATCGCCACCTACAGGAAGCTGCTGGAAGGAGAGGAGAGCAGGTAATGTGTCAACGATTCTTTTATCCGTCTTTAGTGATCTCTGCAGTTCTAACCAACGTGTTTCCTTCCAGGATCGCCCTGCCTGTGCAAAGCTACTCGACTGTGAGTTTCCGAGGTACGGACTCTACTGCTAGTCCCTGAAAGCGCCACCACAGGATGCAGTCTCTTAACCAGACGTGAAGTTACATTTGAAATAAGCTAACATTACAGTGGATGATGATTTGCCCTGTTCTGTTTTGTTGGATCAGAGACGAACCCAGAACACCAGCAGCGCTCCTCTGAGATGCACTCAAAGAAAACTGTCCTGATCAAAACCATCGAGACCCGAGACGGAGAGGTAAAACCTTTATTCCCCTAGTTAATCAGACATTACCTCTCTTAAACACAGTCAGGAGATGTTTACATTAAATATGAACAACTTTACCCAAATTTTAAAAAATGATTAGTTTGATTATTCAAGGCCACAACCCTTTATTAGGGCTGTATGAACATTGAAATCAATACAGACACCAGCAGACAGTAAAAACTGTAGGATCTCATTCCAACTGTGAAGCATGGAGGTGGAAGCTTCATGGTTAGGAGATGCTCTGCTGCAGCAGGACCTGGTCAGCTCACCGTCATAGAATCGTGCCGCGTATCCGAGGGCGAAAAGCTTAAGCAGAACTGGACCCTCCAACGTGACAGAGACCCAAAATGTCCCAGAAGGTCCGCCAAGGATGGGGAGAGAACTAAGACATGGAAAGCCTCGGGTCTAGTCAAAGCCCAGATCATGATCACATTGAGGAGCTTCTGACCAAACATCTCACAACTGACAGTAAAATTAAACTTTCACATCTCAGAACGTCTGAATCCCTTCCCTGATTAAAGGGGCGTTGACATGCAGCTTTTTAACGTCTTAACCTAATTGATGAGTTTAATCTCCCCTATTTAAACTAATGGTCTGTATTGATCAGCATTCAAAGCGGGTCAGTGTTGATTTCCCGTTAATTCTGCTCCTCTTTCCGTCTGGTTCTGTTAAATCTGTTCCATTGTTCCCATCGAGACATTTTCGGCTGTTATCAACATTTAAACGGTCCCCTCCTCACACCATACATCGCCCGAGGGAGTAAACAGCCCGACGCATGACAAGGCAAACACCCCGTCCCAGGCGACGGGAAGCACGCTGCGCCCAGAGCTTCCAGGGGGGAACACGTACAGGACATGAGGGGACACGCTGGGACTCCAATCAGACTTTACTCCCTGCAGGCTGAAACAAGCTCTTTCTGCTGGGTGTTAATCCACCAACAAATCCTGCTAATCCAAAGTTATATTTAAGGAGGGGACACTTTCAAGGAACAGAATAACTTGAAAAAGCAAAATAACTATTCTTATACTGCAAGATTTTTGTACCATTGGAAAAGTATCTTCCTCTTCCATTGGTTATGGACGTCTCCTGCATCTAAATAGAGGAACGTTCTTCCAGATGAGTCCTCCTTAATGTAGCTGCTCCTTCACATGCTGGGTCTACTTTAAGTCCTCTTTGCATATCCATCTTCTGGTTGCATTTCATTTTAGCCATGTGGTGTTTTTTTTTTTCTCCAGCCCATCTTACCTGGAACCTAAGCTCTTCATTGTGTCCATCCTCTTCAGCTGGTGTCCATTAATGTCAAAGAGTGATAGAAATTAGAGAGACACATTTGCAGTCACTCTGTTTTTCCTCCTGATGTGAGGTCGTAGAGGCAGGAAAACTCCTGCAGGACTGATTGAGATGAATGCACCAATCACCCATCCACTAACATCACGGGTGCAGCTGCAGGGAAGCCCCTAAAACAACACAGGGCTGTGGGCTCCGAGGACCTAGGCTGCAAACCTAAACACAAAGCCAGAAGCTAAAGTGTATCATGAAAGCTCTTGGCATGTTGATCAGAAATCCATTTTCCTACAGTTAGGATGTGTTGATGCAGCAAATGATCATCATCAGCAGGTTCACACAATCATCTGCATAAAGGCTGACCTTTGGCGTGTCCTTGAAAACAACGGGGTTAAACCCTGTTTAGGTCCTTTGGATGAGCTAACTTTTGATCCTTTTGAAGATCAAAAGTAATAAATGCAAAAGCACTGAACTTGTGACGTGGTTGTAGAGAAAAATCTACCAATAACCTATCAACTAGTCAATATCTCCCCATGAAATGACCCAAAGACCAACATTAGCTCATAAATTGGGATTTATGTTTAATGTCTACATCAAGGGTAGACCAGTTCCAGTCCTGGAGACCCTCAAATCCTCCAGCTTGTAGATGCATCCCTTCTCCAACATACCTGAATCAAATAGCTGCATTCCCTCGTCAGCATTCAGCTCTGGAGATACATGGTCAGCAGACATTCATGTGTCGGAGAGAAGACACATCTAAAAGCTGCAGGATGGTAGCTCTGCTGGACTGATCCAGAATGTCACATTCAGTTTACTGTTGATGTAGAAAATAAACTCCGAGCTGCTTGCACCAAAGGGCTGAAGTGGGGGCATAAAATACTTAGATTGGGGGTAGCATGAAGCGGTTCCCACCCTGGAGATCCCAGGGTGGTCCCAACAAGTTTGTCTGTGCTGTGGTTACCAAAACTATATTGTAAATATCACAAAATAAAAAAGAAACTTGTATTTAAAAAAAACTACAGTGTAAAACAACAAGAATAAGAACAAAAAGCTACAATTGCTTTTACTGCATGTATGTGGGTAGGAGTTGGGGGGTCATGGCTTCTCTTGGACACAGGCAAGGGGGGTCCTCAAGTTGGGAACCAGACTGGATCAGTCCTCCTGGGGGCGGAGCTAGGATAGACAGTAAAGCAGAGCAGACGTCAGCGCTGCTCCTGACCTGTGTTTCTGCCCTCAGGTGGTCAGCGAGTCAACACAGCACCAGCAGGACGTCATGTGAGGATCTGCAGAGGACGAGAAGACAGGAAGACGCTCCACAGCAGTCTGACATTACTGAAACAAAGATGTGCAAATAAAACGAAACATTTCCTTTAGAAAGCCTTAGCTGATCTGTTCAATGAGTCACTGCTGCTGCTGCTGCTGCTGCAACGTATGTTAAACATCACAGTTTCCATGCATTTCATTATGGGGCAGATTTCAACCAGCATGTCAGTTCTGTTTACTAATGGGGTACTGATTCAAATCTGTAAGATTATAAAGTCATGCAGAGATCATTTCAGCAGATTTATTTTAAGAAACGCTCAAAATGATTGAAGGAGAGATTAGAAAGTAGGCATGGGGTAACTAATTCAGAAAGTACTTTAAAACATCAACAATATTATCAGTTTTATTTTATAATGAGGTATGTCAGCTTAAAAAAAATACAGTCAGATTTGATTTCATTCATTTCAGTTTCACCTCAGGGAGCTTTGTGTAACTTTTATTATAAATAAAAACGGGATCAGTCAACAAGTAGCTCAAGTATCACGAAACAATAATGTGTGAAATTTAGATTTATATCAATGATCTTTTCAAACAATTGCGATAAAAACAGAAAATTATAGACTTATTTCAAAGTGTCAATATCTCAATATTATAATTAAGCATTTAATTCAAAAATTTTACAATTACATCCCAAAAATATTAATTAAAAGGGTCACTATTTAATTTTTCCTGTGCTGCTAGACCCTAACATGTGATTCAACCAATCGCCTTCTGTATAGCAGTGTTAGTCCCGCCCACTGACCTTGCCTGGCAAATAAATTCCTTATATTCTGCACACAGCATGATTAAATCAATCAATCAAATAATTACTGAAATAATTATTTTTAATATGCAACAAATATAAACGTTATTATATTTTTATATTTAACTGTTATTGTCTTTAATAGATTAGATAAATGTAAATTAATACAAGAATTTCAGCTTTTAAATTTTTTTAACCTATATTAACATGTATTTAAGGACTTATTATGTACTCAACTGGTCTTCTACAGTAAATAGGTCTTAAGATTATTATTTACTTAAACTAAATTGATAAAATTCCGAAAAAAATCAAGATTTCTTATTTTTATTTTCATTTAGGTTACTTAAACTGGAATTCAACCAATAAAAATAAACTATTTAGCCATTTTAGATTTTTTTTTTTTAAATGCTATGGAGGCGAATGTCTATTTAAGTGATCATTTTATTTACTTAAAAGTTAATTCATTAATGTTTCAAGATATTTACAAGCTGCGGAGAAAAAAGTTGACTGCTTTGAGATATTATCCGTATCATAAAGCCCGTATTATGTATCAGATATCAGGAGGAATCTTCTGAATGGGACCTAAATTACTGAGAAAGCTGAAGAGGAAGTCTGAGACTGTTGAATAAAAGTGGATTTTTATATTTGATGGCTATAAAAGACCACTCCCACACAGCAGCTGAGTACAGGCCCATAGGAACACATGCTTTAATTAACATCATAGTCATAGTTCAGTTCTTAAAAAAGCATGATGGCCGACAGAGATGATGTTAAAATTTGCTGAACAAAATAAATAAAATCATCAAAAAAACACATCCCACTGAAAAGAAAGAAAGAAAAAAAACAGCATGTCCTGATTTATATTAAAACATAAAAAAAAAGTAAGTGCTGTGTTTTCTGTACAAACTTCCTACTGATGCAGATGAGAGCTTGGGCCATGTCGGCGCCGCATCATGCATTTCAGCTTCTCACAGACTAATTAAAGCGTTCCAGCACCTCCCTCCTTGTCCTGTACAGCTGATTGATATTTTTTTTTCCTTTAAAAAGGTCAAGACGGTAACAAACTATTCACATTTGTACTGCAGACAAAGATGTTACATCGCCCTAAATAAAGAAAATCAATGCACACGATGGAACAATACAGATGGCTGCTAGTCCAGTTCTTCTCATTTACACTGGCACCTCAATCCGGATCTGATTCAAGGAAGCACATTTTTACCACCCCCATGCTTTCACGTTAGCTTTTTACCTCAACTCTCTGTCTGGTACAGCCACTCTCTGCTCCTTCAGTAAAGCCTGAAAGCCATTTTAGTTACTGCTTATTCAAAAATAAATGGCACGTAAAATGTTAACTTGGAAAGTCAGGTGTTCCTCACCAAACCTGACTTCAAAATTCAACATGGCTGCCATGCAAATTGGTGCAGAAAAAAAACCTAGCTGTTTTGTTGAACTTTTCACATTTTCCATTACAGTGGGGCCCCGTCTATTTGCGGCTTAGTGTTCACAGATGTTTTTTTGTGTGGAACGTAGCCCCAAATTTTTCTAGGAAAATTGTTTTGAAAACGTTAGAAAGAAAATGCATTATGGGAAGCAAATATACCCAGGCACCATGCTAGTTGACACGCTATTGGCTAAGATAAGGAAGACTGTTGATGTTAGCTTCAACAGTAGCGCTAAGATGGTTTCCTCTTTGTGGATTAATGCATATTAAGGTATATTTGGTGTTTGAAGTAATAAAACAGGCAGTTATAAGTGTTTTTAGAGGCAGTCTGAAGTATTCACAGATTTCAGCTGTTGGCAGGCGGTTGTGGTCCACTGTACATTCAAAATGACTATCCAATCTTTGTTAGTGAACATGATGCAATGCTTAAAGTGACGGTGTGTAGTTTCCCTGGCGATAGGGGGCAGTGTATACCTAAATCATTGCAAGCAAGCGGTATTTTTGTGTTCATGTGACAACCTTACCAACGAATGGCCATAAAGGTCAAAAATCCCTGGGAGTGTCGTCAATTTTCGAATGAGTCTACTACATCGCCAGATCGTTCAACCTCCAGCAAAATCATATATGCAGCAAAATGACAAAAAGCACATCAGACTCTGTTTCATCACCGGCAACGAGCGAAGAGGTAAATGTGAACAACAACAACATGAATGAATGGCGAAAGTTTTCAGCATTTTGTAGGCTAAGCCTAACATGCTGTAATAGCGCTCATTTCTTTTCTCGTACACGAATCTGGCTGCTAGCATTGCTAACGTTTTTTTCTCTTCGGTTTCTCTTCTCATGTCGATATTTTACACGTAGATCGTCCACATAGGCCCACATAGAAGGAAACATGGCGTGCAATATGGCGTCCCCCAGAGACATGCCCATGTATTTTAGACCCGCTTTTTATGGTTATACGTTGCAGAGCCGCCAATATTCTTCAATGATCGGGCATCATTTTATTTATTTTCAACAACATTTCCATGGATATTTCGAGAGATTAATGGTTAAAAACTACACGCTGTCACTTTAAACACACGAAATGCAAAGAAACCATTTGTTTTCGGCTTGTGTTGCTAGCTGTAGTTATTACAATGATTTGCAAATCCCACCCGGGTTTTGACACGGTGAAGTTATGTGGAATGTCATTTTCAAATCCAAGTTCTGTCTGCTGAGGAGAAGAAATACAGCTATTCTTCACATTTTACACATCTATCTATTTAAGTTGTTGCTCATATGGAGTCATTTAGCTTTTGTTTTAGATTCCACCTCCAATAGCCAACTCTGTTCTGACTGGCCAACCTTTGGAAATCTTCAGGATTCAGGACCCCTGATTTAAAAGCTCTTCCTACAGGATTTAATAATGCACCAATATTAGCATGTTTCAAGGATCCAATGTCAATTAAAGCTTCTTACTAAAATAAAAATTAGAACATCAAATATTCTTCACCAACCCTGACTGGACTCCTTCCTGGATTAAAACCAACTGATACAATTTTGTGAGTACCATTGACCTTGAGAATCTTCTTTAATCTGCCGAGTTTAAGGCAAAAACAACAGAAAAACGGAGCTTTAACTGGAATAAAAAGCCAGATTAGGTCTGGAAAAACATGAGCTTGTTATCTTAAATCACAGTCATGTGGTAATAGAAGGTCTAGACCAGGGGTGCCCAATTCCAGTCCTCCAGCCAGTTTGAGATGCAGCTGATTCAAATGGTCCAACTACCTCCTCAGCGTGTCAAAGTTCTGCAGAGGTTCTGCTAATGAGCCATCATTTGATTCAGGTGTGCTGAACCAAGGAAAGAACTAAAACATGGAGGAGACTGGGCCTTAAGGACCGGAACTGGGCACCCCTGGTCTACACTGTATTCACAATCGCTGTTTACAGCTGTCAGCTCTTTTAAAACCCCAGCTAGTGTTTATAAATCCCGACCGAAACAGTTAGTGTGTCTCCTGTTTGTATCTCTGGTTATAAAGGCCAATCGATTTCCAGAAACGCTGATTGGGACCATAAGTAGGGTTCAGAAACAGCGTTCCTCCATCAGACTGACACACTCTGGTCCTCTACAGGAAGTCAGATGTGTTTTGGAAGTGCCAGTGTAAACAGAGCTTTCTAGATTCTCTATGCAGTCATCTGTGAAGCAATTTCAACCCTGGTTGGTGTAGCCATGGCTACCGCCTCTGTTTGTTGAACACGCCACCGAAGGGCAATCTCCCATTGACCCCGTCCTGCCGGCTGAACGGCGCAGTCCTAGGCGAGGCGCCCCTTTAAACAGATTCCCTGGTATTCTGGGGGCAGTTTGACACTTAAAGCAGAGTACTGTCCAGCACCATGGGGTGACAAAGGGTTTCCCCTCCATAACAGTGAAAAAAAACATTACATCAAAGATGTCTCTTCTCATTTCAAACAGGATGGTTCAGGTCCAGATGGCACAGAAAGCATAAAGACTTCCAGTTTGTGTTCAGCTGTCCCCTTTTTTGATGAAATTTAAGGGTTTCTTTGGGCCCAAGAGGTTGAGGAGCTGGTTGCTTCTGCAGCATTGGTTGGAAGATAGGAGAGTGAACCAGAGTTGGGTTTAGATCGATCTGGTGTTAGAACCTGAGCTGGGTTTGCAGTGGAACTACGAGACCCGATGTTTGACTGAAGACGGAGGCAGAAAACTCAGAGACTTGGCTCAGTAGGCTCCAGGACATCCTGGTAAGTGTCTGCATGCATTTTATTTTGTTTCACAAAAACAGCGGTTAGATTAACTCATAGTGACCACAGCCAGCTGAGGTTGTTGGACCAGGATTTTGTAGAGTAAATAGTTTAAAGTGCGTTTCAGATCCGGTGGTACGTTTAGTGACTGTAGAGTCAGGTGCGTTCCTGGTCAAGCCTCTGGGGGTTGGAAGAGCGGTCAGGCCCGTAGAGGAGGCCCTGCTGCTCCGGTGAGAGGCGACGTGGAGCCACAGTCGTAGCCCATCTCCACCACGGCATGAGAGCCTCCGACCAGTCGGCCTGGGAAGGGCTGCGCCTGCACCTGCCGGTCCCGGAAACTCTGGATGTAACTCTGCAGGAAAACAAAAACTGCTTAGAAAAAAAAAAGGCAGCTCTTCATCAGGTAAAGCTACTGAAATAGAAAAGGTCTCTGATTCTGGCTACCGGCGACAGGACGTCCGTGTCGTAGCGGCGGATGGGGTTGGGCTTGCGGCGGTAAGCGGGCTCTGCATTGAGTTGCTTGGCCTGGTGATGGTGGGAGGAGCCATGTTGCTGCTTTTTCTTCTTCTTGTTGCGGTAGCGGTCGTCTCGCTGGCGGATCCGCATCACTTGCATCCTCCTCTGTTGCCGGCTAATGATTACTGTGAATGTGAACGTTAATGAGGGGACAAACAGTCGTAATCGGTAAGTTAGAATATATTTTCTGATGAGGCTCTTTCTTTCAGATTAAAGCACTTTTTATAAATAACAACCTTTAAGCAGATATTAAATGTGCCAGATGTAAGCATAACATCTTGTGGTGACATGTGAGAAAAACAAAAGAGTCCGCTCTCAGCCACTCGCCCCCTCGCCTTCGTTAGTTTCATGACGGGTTGCCAGGTTTAGATCAACTACAGAAGATTCAAGATGACGAGCGAAGACGAGTCACACACAGTAAGTCGATAAGTAGATAAATATATTTTACTGCAATACCGAGTTGTTGGTAGTTGAAAACAGTAGCTTGAGATACTTTTAGAGCAAACCTTTTTTTCAAAAATTCAGATTTACTGCTAGCATTGTTATCTCATCACCAGATGCACATGTCTTTTAACTGAGTTGAAATGTTGATGATTTATGTTTTATCGTTGAAATTATGTGATTTTAAACTTTTTGTGTTTGTTGTATATTTTCTGTTTTCATATTTGACTTATATTTGACTCGTTTTAAACTGTTTCGGCTCCGGCCCTGGCAAGAGTCCTTTGTAAAAGAGATTTTAATCTAAACAGGATAATTCCTAGTAAAATAAAGGTTAAATATAAAATAAATAAACACATCTTCTATTCTTAAATAACTTGTTTTTATTCGCTGGCAGCAGAAAATCATCATAATTAACAGAAATAAAGACTTGAAAACATCCGTCTGTGTGGAATTAATCCATATAATGTGTCTGACTAAGTGATGGAGTGACTGAAGTAACGAGCTAAGACTTTTGGTAGAGGGCTTGTGTAAAAGCTGTGGACAGAGTTTTTAGTAGCCACTGATGAGAACTTCAGGATCCCCAGGATTACACCTTGAGGAACTACATCATGTAATATTTGAGAAGCAGTTGCATTAATTCTGCAGCCAGATTTATTCTGGGATCAAATTATGGGTGTAAGGGTTTATTTCATCATATTGTCGCTGGAGCAAAGTTACAGAGCACATTCAGGATGGAAACCCAGATCTCCTCACCTTTGGTGTGGGAGTAACCCTCAGCGGTCACCTTCCACTGCACTATGACCCCCAGCAGGGTGAGGGACGGCCACACTCCGAGCACCAACCACGTCATCCAGCACACAGGCTTCCCAGGCTCCACCTTAATCCGCTCATAGATGTAAATCATGAGTGCGAAGAGCTCCACGAAGTAGTCCAACGCCACAGTGATGACTGCGGCCCCAAACACGGCCGTGGACAGCGTGGTGAAGAGGCGCTGCCACTGCAGGGTCAGCACGGCGAACAGCATGCCGAGGCCAAGCAGCACACCCAGGGGCACCCAGACGGAGCGCGACGGGCTCTCGGAGAGCTCCACCATGCCCACCAGGGTGGCCACGGCCACCAGCAGGCCCAGCAGCAGGCCCACCATGAAGAGGCCCACGCTGCGAACCAGCATGGTGACCAGGCCGCAGAGCGTCCCGATGCCCAGCCCGATGCCCACCGAGGCCTCCACGCTCAGCTGGGTGTCCAGCACGCGCTCCTTGTAGCAGAGCATGAAGATGACGACGGAGCCGAACATCAGGCCCGTCAGGAACATCACCGCCTTGAAGCAGCGGTAGCCTGCAAGAACACGTCATCGTCTGGGTGAGAACAACCCCAACGTGGGTGGAACCTTCCAGACCTTCAATTCAAACTTTATTCGTACCCAAAGGTAAATTTGCGTTGCAGTAAATAAGTCATTAACATTTAAAACATAAGACATAAACAAAAACAGCATGCCGAGGCTTCATCACTCACCGAAGAAGCAGTAAATGATGCCGAAGAGGCAGCACATGGAGCAGACCACGGAGGGAACCACCGTGTAGCGTCCGCCAGGGTCCTCGCAGGCGTCCAGCCGCTCGGGGCTCAGCTCCTGGTCCGGAGGCAGCAGCATCGTCTCCAGGGTGGTCGTCATGGCAGCGGTGAGATGAAGGAGACGGAGGAGGAGGCGTTTGGGGAGGGAGGTGAGGGAGAAGGGAGGTTATGGAGCGGTGCTCAGGTGAATGGCTTCACCTGCAGAGAGAGAGAGAGAGAAGAAGAGGATTAAATCTGGAGGAGTGTTGCTTTCAGACAGAAAACGAGTCTGAATTGAAACAATGAAGGTGACCGTTGTTCCTCATGTTTCTGTCCTTCAGAACCCCTCCGACCGGTGGGCCCAGATCCAGTAGAAACTCCTACCCCCCTGCTAGCTAAGTACTTCACAGCTGCTGGATTCCCAGGGTGGACCAGGACAGACTTTGTCTCTGATCCAGATCAATATTCAGTGTGTCTCCGCTCCACAATGTGGAAGCTAGTTCCCCTTCCACTTTCCCACATTTTCTCCTTACCTCCACAGACCTTGTAGATTTTATTGGGGTTTTATGTGACAGAGCAACATGAAGTAGGGCAAAATTAGTAGCTCTGGGAGAGCTACAGGGGCCCAGAGCTCAGGTGGGAGAATCTGTCCACAATCTGTCCTTCATGGAGGAGTTGTAGGAAAACAGTTATTGTTGAAATAAAGTCAGAAGACCTTCCATGGAGGTCCAGATCATATATATTGAACATTGATGATCACAGATGATCTTTCAGGCTCTACAATAAAGGAAAATGGACAACGCTTCCTTCCTTAGTTTCCTGTCCTTCACCTCGTCTCCTGCTGCAGTCATTACTCCAGTCTCTGATCTACGCCCCCTTCAGGTGAGAACATCCAAATCCAGGACACAGATTTACAACGTGAAGATCGTTCCTCTCCCCCCCTCAGGTTGTTTTCGTTCTCTCCATCTCAGGAGGTTTCTGGGTCAGAGGTTCTTTTACAGCAGCTGTCAGGAGAACTTCGCTCTGATATTCCTCTCTCTGCTACCTTCTGGCTCTCTGTTCTTTGTTTAGAAACTCTCCCTTTGTTCAGCCAACACAGAAACTCTCTTTCTCCCTGCAGTAAAGGGTTTAGGTTCTCACCTGCAGAGAGAAGGAAACCGGTCTGGCAGGTTTGACAGGGTTTCAGCTCTGGATTTAACTTAAAGAACTTCTTTTTTAAGCAGTGCACATGTGGTTTAGTTCAGCATATTAAGAGGAATCAACTGTTTAAAATGTCACCAAAGATAACCCCTGTACCCAAACCCTTGCATACTAGTTAGTTTTTTATTATAGTCAAATATTTTTTAGGAATAGTGGAGATGAATAGCCATAAAAATACTTAAATCTCCCATGCATTTTAAGTCAATTGCTTGTCATTCTCTGAACATGTTATATTTGACTCCAAGTTCCTAGTTAGTTTGGCTCTGTTCCCTATTTGGGGATTAGTAATACTTTAAACTGTTGGTTGTCAGAGCGGGTACCAAACGTTTCCCCGGTAGACAAAAGAATTTCTACCCAAAAAGACGGCTATGAAGGTAACAAAATTGCAAAGATACAAAACTATTTCTGGGGGGTTTTTTTGGGCCGCATTGGCTGACATTCTCCTCCAAGCCAGCAGGAGTCACTGTTGAGAGAAATAACACGGCTGCACATCAAGGATGGTGGCAGAAGAAGAGACTTACAGCAGTTCATTTACAAGCTGCCATTTGAACAGATCAGATTGTAAAAATATAAACACACAAACTGCACCGTATCACACTCTTATCCACACTGCCCCCATGTGGACGGAAGCAGTTATGTTAAACGCAAACATCCCACTAAATACTTGCAGTGTACAGTGGAACAGATGACAGACTGTTTTTTCTTCATATAAAGGCCTTTATAACAGCAACAATGAAGTAGATGGCTGTTTACTGGCAACGCGGAGGAAACCTGTTGAGCTTCAGT
Organism: Valencia hispanica; assembly: GCA_963556495.2. Taxonomy (NCBI): domain Eukaryota; kingdom Metazoa; phylum Chordata; class Actinopteri; order Cyprinodontiformes; family Valenciidae; genus Valencia; species Valencia hispanica. The sequence goes on from OY747723.1 coordinate 28,538,551, forward strand.
GTTTATTTTGGCAGGAAACGTGAGTAACAGGCTGATTATGTGGAGAAAAGTGAGACTCACACAATCACTCTATGGACCACTGATGTAAAAGTACTCTGGTGCCACAGCAGTTTAGAGGAACCGAATGATGCACGTCTGGGCACGTTAGAGTAACAATGCTGGTTAGAAGAGGAGCAGAAATTATGTCTTATCTGAATGTTGCCACGATTTGAGAATTTTAAATGACAGCTTTATTAATCACATGCAAGCATTCTCCACTCTGGTGAACTACAGCCAGAACTAGCTTAACATAGAGCACTTATAAACCACGGGCAGGGTGCCGGTTTGTTAAATCACAAAAGTTTCTGATCTCCTCACTGCACAAATAACCAGCTAGCAAGCAATATACAAGATATTTTTGCTTGTAATAAGCTAAAAGAAATCTGTCAATGGAACAAGTGAATATTTTCTTGAAAATCTTTCTTTATTTAAGACAATATATTTAAAAAAATACGATAAAATGTCCACAAACAAGTGATTTTTACTTGAAAATCGTTATTTGCAGTGTGTGTAGACTTTTCAAGCGTTACCTCTGCGTTAGGTGGAGAGGTTCTGTACCGATGCTCAGAGTTTCAAACATAACATCATCGCCGTTCAGAAGCGGACTCCACTGCCTTGACCTCGCTTTTTTGCTTGAACATTTTAGCATATTTTTCTTTTTCCGTTATGGAAATAAACACACCCATCCTGAGCTTCAAACTTTAACACGGCTGAAAATAAAACGTAGTAAAAATACTTTCTAAGCCTCTAAATCGACCAACATTACAAGATTTACGAACAGTTTTATTTTTATTTTTTATGGAGCTTCTCAGGACTTGAATTTTCTATTAAAAACAGAGAGAGGCTGATGTAACTCTGCAAGCTCGCCTCATTTCAAATGTGCAAATTTAGATAAATTCAAATCAGCTCTGGCCTTAATGCATCTCACTGCCTGCAGCCAGTATAGCAAACAGCAGCCAGAGATTTCCTCCTATTGCTGTTTAATCAACCTGGAACAACAAAACATAAGGCAAAACTAACGGAGTAACTGCAGTGGATGTTTAGTATTTAAGCCTTCATGGAGAGCAAAGTATGTTTGCTGTCCTTAAACGTAAAACAATAAGCATCCCTGGTTATTTTTGCTCGTTGCTGTCTGACAGAGAGCAGAACATCTGTTTCCTGCAGGGAATGTCGATTTAAACAAAGCTGTGCAGACACATCTGGCTTGTAGATTAAATAACAACATGGCACCAATCTGAGAGCTTCTTCTTAGTCAGGAATGTTTTGGTGTTTGCTGCTGAAGAAACCTGCACAGTGCTGGAGGTTTCCTCTGCATCCAAATGAAAACAGACGCAGAAAAAAATGCTACACAGCCCTGAAATGACAGACGTGCTGCAGTCAAGAGAGCTAGCTGAACGGTTTTATCCGCTTTTTCTGTCCAAACATGTCATTTTAATAATCATCCTGTGGTCAGAGATTAGTAGGTCGCAGCCGAGTGACCCGGCAGCATGCCTGTAAGGGTGTGTGTGTGTGTAGGCATTAAGCTATTTTGTTCTGCAGATAAGGATGTGCTGGTTTTGTGTTCGCAGATGGATCATCCCCCTGATGTAAAAAAAAATAAAATGTCAGGAGTTTCTTCTTCTTCTGCTGCTGCACAGACCAGAAGCAGCCACAACAACAACAACGACCTCCTTGTCCCGCCCTCCTGCTTCCTGTCTGTTGTCAGGACGACAGAGGGATGCTGACTGACAGGAGAGCCATTGATCTCGGTCTGAAGCCGGACCAATCACAGGCGCGGCTGGAGCTCCCATAGCAACAGTGTGGGAGCCAATCAGGGATGCCGGCAGAATGTGTTGGGGTTGCGAGGACCTTGGTTTGTTTAGAGGCCTGCACTCTGAGAGCCGAGTCCAGCCGGAGGACAAAGAGGCATCAGGAGGAGAGACTCTGATGGATCAGAAGGTTAACGTCAGGATCTGCAGCTGCAGAGCCTCAGATCAGGACAAAAAACACAAAGATGAAGCTTCTACTTTTACTTCCTAATAATTATGTCCCATTTCCATATCTATTTTATTTATTCTCTTTCAGCTCTTAAGTGAGCTTACCTTTGTTTGGTTCTACAGCATTTTTGATATTATTTATTCTTTTTATTTAGGTGTTTGCAATATAGTCTATTTTCATTCGTCTTATGGTTAAATAATTATAGAAACTTGATGTTTTTTCTCTGATGTTTCTTCATTTCTGATAGCATTTCCTCAGTCCTACATTTTAATGATTAATATCCAAATAGATTAGCACCTCTAGGTGTGAGTGCTGATTTTCTTTGTGCTTGTTTTTCTTTTTAACTCCTATATAGAAGAAGCGGTTTAGTTCCTCCTTTTCTTAAAAAGTAAACAAGCTTGTGTTTACATTTTAATATCCTGACAAAATTACGAGAAATGAAAAAAATCCACATATTCAAACAGAAACAAAATGAACAGATCACTAACGTAAACATTATCTGCAGACTATTTATTTCTGAGTTACTTGAAGCAGACACATTCTCAGTGACCCATCCATCAGGAGCATTTGTTGCTACTTTATATTTCTGTAAACCAATGACAGATTTAGTTTATGATCTCTATATGTGTGGAGTTATGTTGCTGTAGCTTTGCCTGTGATTCTGATTGGTGATCCCCTAGATATAAGCCAATCAGAAGCCGAGTAGGTCAGCTCATCTGTTAGCAACCATAGCAACATTCATGTTTTGTGTATTCAGTCTAAAGTGACGATTGAGGTCCGCTCTATTCTTGTTTAGGAAGTTGGAAAAATCGACTGAAATGTCTGTGAAGTGGAATGTTTGACATGAAAAGTTGCACCAACCCTGACCTCAAACCCAAAATGGCTGCTGCCATGTGTATAAAACGACATAAAGGTGTTGGAGTAAATGTTCTGAAAGCTTTTAACCCCTTAAAATTAGTCACACTGTCAAACATCTGCCAATAAACATGTTCATCTCCAGTTGCATAAATGCATAAAATCCAAAAATGTACATTGGTATTAGCTTGTTTTAGCTAGCTAAGTCTGGTTACTTAGCATAATATTTAGCCTGGAAAAATACAGTAGAACTGAACAACATAAAGCTTTTAAATTGAACGTTGAGATAGGGAAACTACAGAGAAAAACCCTCTACTAGCCTGGTTAGCCTATAGTTGTTAGCATGGCGACTGAACAGAGAGTTAACAAATGTATTGTTAAAAGATGAAAGCTGTTACGTGGTTTAGGGTTGCAAACTGCACAAAATGCCTAGAGAGACTTAGACTTTGGATAATTTATCTGAATAAGATCATATCTTGACCCAATGGATCAATTATCAGAAATTAACCTTTCTGTTTATAAAAGAAGCTAATTCTAAATTAAGGGACATGATGCCATAAAAATTATATGAACTCTGGATAAAAGATGTTTGTGCACAGATGTTTGAACAAAATATCAGAATGAATTAAAGTATAATAGGATAAATACCTGCAAAAAACAATGGAGAGTGTTCATATTTAGGCTTCTGATATAAATGGTGCAGAATGTGACACACGGTGTCCGAAATGGTTGGAGGAGAACAGGAGGAGGTAGAAGATATGATCCCTGAGGAACTCCATGAATTAGAACAAGAAGTGTGATTAAATCATGCTAAATATTTTAGTTAAATATATTTTTCTCTGGTTTCTTCATCATCAAGCTGGACTGTATGTATTTATTGTCTCTAAAATAGAATAAACTCGAGAAGAGTCGAGTCGCCTCATGGCTGGAAAGTTGGCCATCCCTGGAGGAAATAAGTCTCTTTGATAATTAAATGAAAGCCTAAAATGCTTTTTCTGTCTGAAATGAAATAAAACATGATTTATTTAGCATTCAAGCCTCCATAAGGAGCTCAGACAGAAATCTGACAGCAAACACATCCTTAGAGGAGGTCTGTTTGCCTTGTGTTTTTCTTCCAGCATCCAAACTGAGGCTTTATGTTAGTTTTGGTTGTAAAAACCTTCTACCTTCTAAATGAAGATATCTTCACGCTGGGTTATCAGTTTAGATTAGCTGAGTTTCTGCTCAGTGAACAGGAGGTTGATGCTGTTTCATAACCTCTGACTCATGGCGAACCGCTCTGCTCCTAACGGCGTTAATAAATCAGAAAGCTGCGCTTCTTCTGGCTGCAGCTCGGTATGAATTAAACATGAATGAAACCACGCAGCTATTTTTAACAATACTACTCCCTGCTTTGGGAACGAACTCACTGACTCCGATAGTTCGGACTCTTCCTGTTGCATTATTTCACCCAATCAGAGGACAGACATCTCAGTGCGTCACTTTTTTAGCGGCATAAGATTTATTGCAAAGAAGTCTTATTACAATGAATGAATTACTTTTGTGCTAAGTTTAAATTATTTTACTGTAGATGGTTGTGAAGAAGGTGTGGGCTAATTCAAATACTGGGTTTAGTGTAACTTCCTACATCTGTGAGTCTCTGGGAAATTAAACATTAAGCAAGAATGGGTATCTGAATGTCATATTCCGGAGTAAATATCGTAACTTTTGATGGAGAGCAATGTGTTCCCCTTGGTGGAGAATATTTGGCAGATAACTCAGCAAGCTTTTCTAGCTGTTTGATTGGTTTATAATAATGTGGAGAGGAAGGAAAGCTCCTTCATTCCATCCCGGTGGCGCCTAATGTGTGGCGGAGAGCAGCGTACTCATAGCTGGTTGATCAGTTTCTGCGTATCAAACTGACACAAAAACTATGAAAACGCTGCAAACTTACAGTTCTGTATTAAATTGACAGCAAAAAACAAAACAGTATAAACTTTAAGTGTCTTTGGGAGAATGCTGCTTTTTATTTTCTACTACTTTGAATAAAAAAATAATACTCTTTTTTTCAGAATATAATTTCAGATTTTTGTGTAATTTCTGTCCTGTATGACTTAAAAGGGGAGCTATTATTGTTATAGGTTTATTTTCTAATACAGAATATTAATTATTTCTATTTAGTTTTTCACTTCATTTCTGTTATGGTTGACTTGTAAAAGCTGATCTGAAGTTTATTTAATTTTTCTTTTTAACCACATAGAGCAGGAACACATTAAATATGTTAAAAACAAAAGTTTTCTTTAAGTAAACAGAATATGATTGATGTGTTCCGCTGTTCCTCTTTTATGGAAACCAAAATAGGGTCACCCAATATTATATTTAAATTGCCAACACAGATTTCCTTTAGCTTTCATTGAAAATTTATGTTATGAAACATTGTTGGACATGCGTTGGTTTGATTTGGGGTTTGACATAAACAAAAGTCTGGACATCAATTGGTTTGGATACTTCAATTAGTGGAAATTGGACAGATTTAAGAGCAGAAATTAACCATTGAAGGAATGAAGAAAAAAAACCCTAAATGGGGAAAAAATATGCAATTAAAACAATCGTTTTATAATCAAAGCGAAATGGTGAGGCACCCAAGATGGAACACCCCTAGTATGTTCTTTAACATAAAGAGAATTATAAAACATAGAGAAAAAAGACATAATAAAAAAGAAATAATTGAGAAAAAAGAAGTAATTGAGAAGATTTCAGGGCCGTAAGTTGCTGGAAAGACAAGCATTCAAAGGATGGAAGAAGTAATTTCTCCCACCAGAGGAGAAACCCTGAATTAAACGCCTTCCAGGTAATAATAGTCTCATTCAACATGAGCTAAGAACACACAAGCAACAAACAGAACAACACCTCTGTAAGTCCTTTATTTGAACCTTCTGGTAAACGTGAAAAACTTCACGGCTGAACAGAAACTGTGTCGGCCGTTGATGCGTCACAGAACAGATTTCACCGACAGCTCACAACGTGACCAACCCGTGTGTGTGATAGTCAATAATGACCGAGGCCTGAGCGGAGGTGAGCAGCGTCCACGGACCTGCCGCTGCAGGAGTGAGATCATCCTGATCCCTCAAATGTCTATTTCTGAATGATTTAATGAAGTGAAAACAAATCAAAACAAGCTCAAGCAAAGTTTCCTGAAGTAAACAAAATATCTTCTATCTCAACGTTTAGCTAAAGTCTGACTTACTGGAAGTTTTCGAAGTTGCCGTAGAACGGGAAAAGATGCTGTGTGTCAGACGAGGTTGTTTATATTTCTCAGCCAATCAGATGAAGCCCCCTCGATGACTCCTACCCAGAAACAGAACACAACACCAGCCAATTAGACACGTCTCAAAAGTGTCCCGTTCCTGGGAAGGAGTCATCGAGGGGGCTTGAACAGCCAATGATATTCCGACATTCCAGGTCTCAAAACTAATTCTATGAACTAATCATGGATTATTGAAGTTGTCAGAACTGTTAAACAAGGTCCTTCACATCAGAGAGACGTTGACCCAAAAATCACACATACAGATATAAGAAACAGAGCAAAACACTTCAGTAAAGTCTCCTTGTTCAAACCTGTTCTTACTTACGAAGAAGAATCCAACATTTTAAACTAAACCAGAGATTCAGACATACTGATTGTGTTGACAGTGAGAATAAAGTCTCAAAAACAAAAATACTTTTCTATAGCCTCTATTAGACCCCTCCAAGGTCACATAAAGGTCAATAACAACGTCAGCCTTCTATCACCTGAAGAACATTTCTAGGATTAAAGGACTGATGTCACAACAGGACCTAGAAAAACTCATCCATGCGTTTATCTTTAGTCGGATTGATTACTGCAACAGCGTCTTCACAGGTCTGCCTAAAAAGTCAATCAGACAGCTGCAGCTGATCCAGAACGCTGCTGCTCGTGTTCCTCACTAGAACCAGGAAAGTAGAGAACATCACCCCAGTTCTAAAGTCCTTACACTGGCTCCCTATAGCTCAGAGAATAGACTTCTAAATACTCCTACTAGTTTATAAATCATTATAATTCATTGGTTTAGCGCCAAAGATCTGCTGTTACTATAGCAACCCCCACCAGACCAATCAGGTCCTCTAATTCCAGTCGACTCAACATCCCTAGAATCAGAACCAAACATGGAGAAAACAGCTTTCAGTTTCTATGCTCCTCTAATCTGGAACAAACTTCAAGAAAACTGCAAAGCTGCTGAAACACTGAGTTCCTTTAAATCACAACTAAAAACGTTTCTGTTTAGAGCCGCATTTGAATCATGCTTTCATGTATCATATGTTTTGTGTGTGTTTTATGCTTTATTGCTATTTTTATTTGACCCTTTAATCATGTAAAGCACCTTGAATTACCTTGTTGTTGAAAGTTTGCTACACAAATAAAATTCCCTTGCCTTTTATTTTAACCAAACTTTTCCAGATCTGGAAAATCCAATTTTTGTAAACATCCAAACTGACTAAAACATCTTTATTTTCCTCTCTTAACGAACGAGAGAGGGGCATCCAGAAGAGGAAGAAAAAGACGGAGGATGAGGAGGAGGGATGAATAAAAAGGATGAATGGGAATAAAAGCAGCCGTGTCCTTCCCACTGAGCTGAGTTATGCAACAGCCTCATAAAGCATTACTCACTGCTTCCAAGTCACTTTGCATTGCCAGCGACTCCCGGGTCTCCGAGCGGGAGGACATGTTGAACAGGTGCAGCGAAGGGAAAATAAACCCTCAGAGGCTGAAAAGAACTCTCTGCATCCTGGTACATTCATGTCGTTTTAACGAATATGTTCAAATCTGTAAATCTGATTCATTTACTGCGACTGACTTGGAAATCTTAGCATCAGAAAACCTGACATTACTTTTTTTCCTGCAGGGAAACTCAATAAATCTTCTGTATATTAAAGCCTGCTGAGCTTCAGATGAAGGGATAATCCTGAAGCTCTTCCACAGAAATTCCAGTTTAGGTCCAGAAAGCCAACAAACAAGGCAGTAAAGGTCTTCTCCTAACCGCCAGGATCAAATCAAAGGTGCAGCAAAGTTACAGAAACAGGATAATCTGATCGGAAAGCTGATGACTGACCTGAACATCCCAGCCTCTCTTCCCTGCTCCTGACCGGCTCTCCGATGAGATCTCTGAGGGTTATTCAGGAGCCGACAGGCTGGTGGGCGAGCGGCCAGCGTCCCCGCCGCTCACAGCCCGGGACTGAGTGTGTCACCGGTTTACATGTCAGCTTCCGGAGAGAGGAAGGTTGGCGTCGGATGAAGCTGTTGCTCATCAATACGAGCCCGGGGCTGATGGGAAAAAACGTGACAGAGATGAAGGCCGCCGCCGACAGCAGCGGCACATGTCTCCATCAGAGAGACAGAGACGGGGCGTCCGGGGAATGGTGAGCACATTCCCACGGGAGTGGAGAGACGTTTAGGAATATTAATGTTAGAAAGTATCCAGACCAATAAACCTCAGCATGTAAATTATTAATCTCACTAAATTCCAGGAGCCTCACTAAAAATTCCTAAACAGTATTCAACATTAAAATCCAATTTTAATAGTTTTTGAAGATGGATGGATGGATGAATAAATGAATGATCAGATGGATGGATGGATGGATGGATGGATGAATAAATGAATGATCAGATGGATGGATGGATGAATAAATGAATGATCAGATGGATGGATGGATGAATGGACAAATAATATGAATGATCGGATGGATGAATGGATGAATGGACAAATAAATGAATGATCGGATGGATGAATGGATGAATGGACAAATAAATGAAT